>CM060831.1:53877500-54417500 GCA_030762175.1 Metallyticus violacea
ATTATGAAATCCAGAAAGCAATGGAATACATTTATCTAAACATGAAAAATGTTTGGCCTTTGATAGTGATGAATTTATTAATGCAAAGGATTTGATTGAACAACAGGTGACTTAGAAAAATAAGGATGTAAATAAAGAGTGTGATCATTTTTGGAGACTTTTACAATCATAAATAGATTATTATCATCATCTGGACGGACCCTAGAAAGCAGTGTAATGTGGTCTTAATATAGTCATAGTTTCAAGAAAGGAACTTTAAATCTTTAATTGCATTCAATTTTATGATTACATAAAATACTAAAAAATATTGTTTAAATGCTGTAAGTAGCTCACAGAAGTATAATGGGAAAAGGAAAGAATACATGTTGCTTACTGTTTCCACGTATGTAATAATATTTTTCTTTGTAATTACTGTCTTTTTATATTATTTATATAAAGTACTATTTACTATTTTCCATTTATTTGTACACACTATTTCAAATGCTTTTACTGTGTATCTTTTAAAAAGTGTATCTTTTAAAAAAATATTAACCTAAGTCACCATATTATATATTACATTATATTCAAACTCCTAAAGTCCTCAAAAAATTCAATTTTATCTCAGCAATATTACCAAATGCTTCTTTTCATTAAATACTAAGAAAATCCAAACTCATAATTAACGTGCTATCATTAATTAGCTCATTTGTTCATTCATCTTCAATAACTATGGGACATTGGAAATTAAAAGTTCATATAATTATGATGATTACTAAAATTGTCATGCAGCAGTTTTCAATCATAAAATGCGTTTCATTTCTTAAAACTATTATTATGCCATATTCTGTTTAGTCTTCAATATAATATTTAGTAATAGCAAAAATGTCTCCCTTCTATCAACGTGCCCTTCCTGAGAATGGTATTCTACAGTTACCAGCACAATTATGTGGCACAGCTTAGGGTACAGTGCTATTTATAATTAAATATGTGATTACTATCCTAAACAATACATTTAAATGCTGAAATTTTATGTTAAAGAGTAATTTACTAGCTTCCTTCATTTACACAAATTTTGTTGAATCTACAAAATGTTTGCTCTTCTTTCACAGTCTAATGAATAAGGCAATTTATTTATTTGTATGCATAATTATGAAAAATTAATATTACATTTCTAATATAAACGATAATTTCAATCTTTCCTTCCTAGCAATTACTGTCCGAATTTAAGAGAATACTAATCAAACACTTTTTTAATCTAAATCTAATAATTAAATAATGGAACAACATTTTCTTTCACAAAAGCATTTGTTGAACACTGTTTATGCACCCTATTAGGATTTATTAAATAGTTCACGTTAACTCCACTTACTTATACAGCATTAGGAACTGTTTCGGGGGCAATCACTCTCATCATCAGCTGTTGATCGACTATAAGTCAACCTATCTCTAAAACACGTAATGATGTATAAGTAAGTGAAGTTAGTGAAAATGTAAATTTGAATAGTTTGGGATTTTCACAGTGAAATATAGTATCATATAACAAATCATTTATGAGGAAGTCACTCAAATTTCACTAGTTTTATTCCACTTACTGGGACATGTTGCAAAGGCAAAGGCAAATTGCCTTGAAGGAAATTTGCCTTTGAAACATGTCCAAGTAAGTGGAATAAAATTAATGAAATGTGAGTGACTTCCTCATAAAAGGTTAGTGTAAACATATTTAATAAATTCTAATAGTATATATTACCACTCCACTGTCTATAGCTAAGCACAATTTAAATAACTGCTTATGTAGTTTGGAAATTTCTTGCACCATGCCTCTTTCTTACCAACATACATCAAGACAATGAACAAATGTGTAAGAATTAGCAGGCTCAACTGTCTCCTTAATTCAATTACCAATTACATTTTATTACATTTTTTTTCTGTTGAGGTAGAAAAATTAAATAAATAAAATACCTAAATTTTCAACTCTGACAACCAAAAAAATGTACTACATTAAAATTATACTCCTTTATAGAAAAACTCTCGAACTGAAGCCTTCACTAAAACCAATGCAACCAAAAAAGTGCCCACACATACATGCAATCGCACCCGCATCCGTGCACACCCATGAATTTTTGGCAGTTGTAACCTCATCAATAGTGCGCATTATTGCCCTTGCAATATAAATACTCTAGGTATCAACCTACAGAAGATAAAATGGATGCACTAGTTAGTTCTAAACCTGACATTTTTTTACTTACTAGCTTTAACCATAAAAATATCATTATAAATATGTGACATTAAGAGCATTATTTTTATTATTTGTGAATTAATTACAGAAATTGATTCTTCACAGTTACCTTAAACAATTACCAACATATCTAAATGGAGTTCTAATTTGCTTTCAACCAAAAGTGGGACAATTAACTTAAATTTCACAAACTTTATTATGAGAAATCATACCTGCTGAAAAATGCAGAAATGCCTTTTCTCTTGGATTTTGCACCTCCAGCTTCTTCAAAATAATCCCCAGATTCTGAAGGACTGCCATGCATATGTGAAGTTATATCATCTGCATCGTCGTTTATAGATGATGGTGATGCATCACTGAGACTTGATACAATGCTTGAAAAAGAACTAGCATCTGTTCGTGAAAGCGAGTTAGTTCCAAAGCGTTGTAGTGTGCTACGTGGAGATTCATAACTGAGTGTGTCATCTTCTGTCTTGACAATTACACTGCACTTATCACTTTGGTTTTCCAAACCTTCTTCTTCAATGCAATCCAACCGCTGTTTTTCATCACTGTGAAGTCCTTTACCTCCACAGTTTTCTTCTGATAGACAATGATCACCTTTACCACTTGCACTTATAAAATGTAACTGTTTTGTTACAGGGCTATATGCCAGGGGAATATTTTGCAAAAGTTCAGTAAGTGGAATAGGTGCACTGCCTGTATTGCTTCCAATACAACCAGTAAATGTTTTATTCTTAGTGCAAACATGTGTGTTTTTATCACTGACTTCCCTTTCCGAATTTGAAGAACAATCTGTTTTGTGTATTAAAACAAACTGTGATAAGGATGAACTGTTTGCTTCCAAAGAATATCTATCTGAAACACACAATTCACTATCCAATTGTTTGCAGTTTACCTGAGAACAATCTAACCCATCTTTCTTGAGGCACAAGGACTCACAGCCTGACAGTTCTTTTTCACTTTTCAAATCGTTCTTATCAATATTTGTACTAGCATTATTATACTGTTTGTCGGTTCCTCTTTCGGGCCAAGTCCTAAACCAGGCATCGTTTGGAGAGAGAGCATTCACTTTCACAGTAATCACATCATCTTCACTCTTTTCACCAGAATTATTTTCAAAGACCGTTTCAATGGAGGAATCATTTTTGGGAAGACTTTCACGTTTTTTACTTTCTAAACAGCTTGGCAAACTCTGACTTCTAGATTTTTGTGTGACACTTATCAAAGCTTTCTGAAAATAATGTCCAGGATGCCCCATACCCACAGAGTGCTCACTAATATCCCCTATTCCTTCCGGGCAGTTCCTCTGTTGAATAGGTAATGCTGTACTTTTTTCTTCCTTGCCGTGAATGATATGTTGTCGATGCAGAAAAAGTGATTTCACTTCTCGCTGCTCCGAAGAGAAGCACAAAGATGGCATATTTTCATCTCTCTCCTTTGGGCGGAAACTTTTTTTCATAGCAGAACTTCACAATATTCTTGATAGGCATTGAGACAATTACTGAATATAAAACGCAAAGTAAAATAAATTTGTGACAATCGTCTGCATCGCTCCCATATAAACAAACATTTCTTCACGCTCAACCAATGGCACCAAACTGTGACATTCCTCCCAGCCTTTCACACGGTCCCAGAGCTACCAGCACACAGTATGAGCAGCACCACCACAGTTATGCTGCTTTCCGAAGGCCAGTATGCACTGGTTAGTATATATGACGTCAACGCAAAACCGGTTGTTTTGTTTTTTTTAACTTTTAAGTCATGACCTGGGGACCGGGAAATGAAATGATTCTGAATGGACGAAGAGAAAGCGGGAAATATAAACGAAAATAAACTAAAAGTTCTCGCCCGGATTTGTTTTTTGTGAGTTACATTCCCTGCGTTTCGGAGCACCGCGTGTCCCGATCATTAATCTTACCCGTCGACAACCATTTTGCAAAATGCTGAAAGAATTACCATGTAAAATTGTATAACAAATAAGGTTCAATATGCACATTTCTTCAGCACATATAAAGATAAATCTATTATTACTTTCTTTCAACCTACCAAGTGACCTGAAAGTATTTTTTATATTTTTTTTACTTTGTAAATAACGCTTCTGGTCACCGTAAACTCCAATACTTGCAACACAAGATATAATAGAGCTTGTGGTATGGTATGCAGCACAAAAGATTGCTCAAACACAAGTGGAAAAGAAAACTTGTCTCTTTGATTGCGTTGACACTATTGAGGAGGAAATAAACTTTCTTGGAATAGTTCTTACCATGGGGTTAAATGAGGTTTCAGAAATATCTGTTCATTGGTTTAAGAATCCATCATATGAAAATAAAGTCATCAAAGCTACAATGTTTTGTGATTGCTCTAACTAGCTTTACTTTCTTTTGATACTCTCTTGATAATGGGGCTCTTTTAAATTAAAATGATAGGTTTTACAAAGTAAACTTATTAGTACAAAAGCTTCAGGTTAATTTTCAGAAAACCCTAACCACTGGAAGATATGTGGTCACTGATAAATCCATAGCTGTTGTAAAATAATATTATTTTTCAGGCATTACATTCCTAACAAGGCTCATAAGTTTCAGTGAAACTTTACAAGATTTATACAATTGAAGGGTATACACATGCTATGAGGGTTTAGCAACAAAAATATGATGAATTTCCAGCATTAGGCCATACTGAAAACATAATCATGAAAATATGTGAACTCCTAGTGAATGAAGGATGTATATTTAGCAGCCAATTTCTATACAAGCATTTCTCTGACACATAGTTGTTGGATATAAATACCCTTCTCTGCAGAAGGAATCTTTTGGAACAGGTTTTGAGTTCTCAGAAATGTTGTAGAAAAGCAGTTTAAAAGAAACAAAATATTGGGTGCAGAGAATGAAAAAGGGATTAAAATAATAAATGAATGGATAAAAGGAGGGTTCTCATATATTCAATACCCTGATAACTTGGAGTACTAATTGAAACATGTACAGTGAAGCAAATTATATAATTAAGATTATTGTATTACTGAATTGAACTCTTTATTGGCTGCACTTGCTTGTTTGTATTTAGAACAGTTTTGCAGACCATCGTTTGCAACCTTAGCTAACTATCAATTGCTGGAAATTCATGGTGTTCCTTTGGGGATGCATATTCTGTTCTGGTGGAGGTATGATGAACATAAATTTTATGTTTTCATTCCTGGAAGTGTTGAAGATCACTGATCTGTATTTATAAATCATTCTACCATTCTTAAGTACATCACTAAAAGGAATAAAAGGGGAGAGCCTATCATGAAACCAAAGGCAGTGAATGATTATGATAAAGCAAAAAAAGGTGTTGACCTGAGTGATCAAATGTCATTTTACTACTCATGTTTGAGAAATGGGGTAAAATCATGAAGGAAAGTTCCTACAGAGCTCTTACTAGGTATAGCGAATGTCTGAATTTTGTATTGTAAAGAAAGCACTGCAAGAAAGAAAATCTCAATCTGAGCCTTCAAGGAATCACTTGACTTGTATCTATGTAAATCTATTTCATGTGTCATGCCCACTTCAAGAAAAAGAACTCATACAATTAAAAACTAGATGGACTTGCTAACAAAGTTTGACAACATTGTCCATTGTACTACAAAAGAATATTCATGCAGGAGGGTAAAAAGAAGCAGAAAACAAAACCCAAAAAAACACTACTGTAGCCAGTATCCAGGAAAGCCTAAAATGTATCACTTGTTTTAGTGAGTCTCATAATAATAAATGATACTTTGTAATATGTCACTAGTACAAATGTGTAATTTTGTAAAGCTCTATGTTGCAGTAAAAGAAGATAAATTTTTAACTAATTATATTATCATTAGACTGACTTCTATTTATAAATGAATATCCAGTCTTTCCAGAAATGCCAGTAAAAGATCATTCATATCAGGGTCATATTGTGGGTCCATTGGTTCACTGCAGCAAACAAGGTTTACTAATTAAAATGTAAATGGAACATGCACAGTTAAGCCAATCATATAAGTGATATTATTGTATTATTTAGTTGAATTACACATTCTTAATGCTTCACAAGTGAGTGAAGCATTAAGAGGTTTACTAATGTTGCTTCTCTTGAATAGGCAGTCCATTAAACACCAGTGAATTTCATAAGCACTATGCAGCTGGATGATTATGCTCATGATGTTTGAGATACTGGTGACCCAAATCAAATTTTAGTGATCTCATTATAAGGCACCATGTAGGCCAATATGCAGGAGATTCCAGGGATCAAATTACATTAAAGGGAGTATGTTAAATATATATTTTGGATGAATGGCAGTCCACACATGAATCTGAGAACTTGGTAACAGTATTAACTGCCTTACTATCAACCAGAGCTAGGGACATGTCAGAATGTTCCCAGTTTTGCACAATTATTTAGTTCATTCGGTACTCAATTAATCCTGTGTTTTTCTCTGAATTGTTGATAAGGGTCTATTCTGATTTTATACATTTCAACAAGAAAAATATCTTCCTTAAAGCCTTATTACCAAATATATGAAGACATCAAAGGGGAGCTTTAAGTTATTAGCTCTTTTGATTTTTCTAGTTTCAATTAACATTCTTTACACTAATGGACATTTTATTTTTTCTTTCTTTCTTTTTTTTTTTTTACTTACAGAAGCAAACTTTTTCATGTAATGGACAATTTATATAATTAAGCAATTACCATAAAAAGTTGAATAAATGCATTAAATTATAATATATTTTTGTCATGTTGAGTCATATTTAAAAAATTTTAGATCATAAATGATGCAAATTTTTAATGTTTTTAAATCAGAAATCTACTGCCTGATCATGAGCATTCTTTTTCTTTGAAAGATATTAATCATCATTTTTATTTAAAGTTAACATTTTTACATTTCTGTACCATTGTAACAACACTTTTCACAGGACAAACAAAGTATGCACTTTATAAAAAAAAAATGGAACCACAACATTAAGTTTTGGAAATGCAACAAAAAATTATTTCTGGTTGCTAGCAAGTCATTGCTACAAGCACAAAAACATAAATTCTGTCCATCACTGCTTTGTAGTTACCACAAATTAAAGAAATTGCAGTTATTTTCTTTCACTTGTCCATTATTTAAAAAGTTTAAATTGTTGCTGGGATATATCTGTAAGGATCCAAATCCATTACTCAGCAGCGGTAATCTTCTGCTGAGGAATTTAAAAATATCTCTTGTTCAGAGTTTAAATTAGAGGGGTTATGTGGTATGCATCTTAAACCTTAGCAAGCAATTAATTCCTAATGAAGATAAACTGTCTGGCAGCAAAATCAGCAGGGGAAGAGTAGACAGAGAGCGGGGAGAGGAAGGGAGAATATGTACATTAATAAGCAAACTAATGCTTCCTTATATTTTTTCACTCCATATATGTCGAAAACAGATTGGAGGCAAGGTCAGCAGAAAGAATTGCAATAAAAGCAAATATATGTATTTAAATTGTACCTAGGAAGCTATAGACAATGGAATGGTAGTATATTTTATTAGAATTTATTGAATATGTTTACACTAGCTCTACTTATACATCATCAGCTGTTGACCAACTGCTAAATGCAGTGGCTGCATCCAAAGATCCTTCTGTGGCTTCTGTGGTTCGAATAGGAACTTGCCAAGTTCATCCGTATCACTGAGTTTTTTTCTATTTTTCAGGATTAAAAATTTTTCTCCGAGTAGATAGTTCTATGGGGTCATGAAGTTCTTTCAGCAGCTTACCTTATGGTTTCATTTTGTGATTTTGGGTCCAAGTGAGCTGCCTCTGCTGATTTACCAATTTGATAAAAATTGATCTTCTAGAAGTGTTCCTTTCACAGAATTTCTAAATTTCTCATTTTTCAGACATAATTTTAATTACAATCTGCACATTTAATTTCGTAAATTCAGGATTTCTTTTCTATTGTTACGGTGTTGTTTACTGTGAAACCTAGTATATTTTTGATATTATATTTGTTCTTTGAGGCTAACTTTATATCATGTTCTTTGAATATTCTATTGAATTTGTTGTGGCAAGTTCAATGATAAGTAAAACTTTTGAATTTGCATCTGTTTTTGATTTTCTTCAGTGTGGAAATCCTTAGAGGTTTTTTATTATTGTCTTTGTTGTAACCATTGATTATGGCTGTATTAATTATCTGCTGGCTTCTGTTTTGTACTCTGCTTCTCTAAGTGTAATGTTGATTATTGTATGTGCAAGCTATAGAACATTGCATATTTGTGTGGGAGGGGATTATGACTTATTTTTATGAGCCTACTTTTCTGTGTGCATCTCTTTTTTATTGATTCCAAAGTTCAGTCTGCATTTTTTGTAATTCTTAAATCTAGGAATGGGAGCAAACTATATTTCTCCTCTTCCATGGTAAACAGTCTATATTTATGTTGTAAAAATATAACTGTTGAACATTCAATAAAGCTCTGAAACTCATTAATTTAAAACTACCCTTGTCCTTTGGAGGGGGATTAAATTTTCATTTTCAGCCCAGCAACATCCATTGTCAGGATATTGTTGCAGTAATAAAATTGAAATTTGTATCTAATCTTCCCCAAACTGAATTTTTAACATTTTACAAGCTAAGTGTTTGGACATTACTTCCCAATCAAAGGAAATTAGGGACTTAAGAGGAAAACTTTTTGTCAAAACATAACAGAGGCAGGAAATGACACAATCATGTGATCCACAGAAGAAAAAAACTGAATACAAGAAAGAAGGTAAATATTAAAAAATATATAACAGTGGCTTAGCTTCACTGCCGGAATTATATTTGGAGCTTAGATTGTTCTAAATTTCTACAATTTTTTCAGTTACAAGAAGCATATGGGAAATGTTTTGATTTTGTAAGATTGAATCTGAAATAATAGATTTGTATAATTTTGAGCATTTAAAGGGAGAGATTTTAGAGAACATTCACCAGATTTTAATTTGAAATGGGTTCCACAGCAAACTACAAGAAGTTCAACAAATTGTGAGAGTTCATGAAAATCATTACTTTAATTACATATTATCGGTTACACATTAGTTTTTGTTTTGATACACACAAAACATCCAGCAGAAATGGACAGAGACAAGAAAATCTATCCGCATTATCAATGATGTCATTGATGTAGTACTTATAGATATGAAAGCCAATCCTGACTTCTTTGATAAGCACAGAATAGTTCTGCTAAAAGACAAAGGTGAAATATTTGGCTTCATACAATAGGAGAGTGTTCTCATTTGAATAAATTCTGAGTAAATGGAATGGTACTTACATAATACTGTATTTGCCTGTTTATTATTTTTAGTCTCTTTCAAAATTAATTTTATTAATATTTGTAGGTTATGAAGTATGACATTCATTTTCAGGTCATTACTCAATATCTTGGATTATTTGGATAATCCATTAAAATATTTTTTTAAATTGCATACCTGAGCTTAAAAACACTAATTTTGAATAAGGTTATAAAACTACTCATTCACCCTAAAATGCTAAAAAATTAAAAAACATTAGAAAACAATAGAGCTTTCATGTAAAAACTATCCTTCATAGGCACTGCAGTGTTTTAAATCCTGATGGCTGTGAGCGGCACTCCTTACTCTTTCGCTTACAAGCAGGATAGTTTTTATGCGAAAGCCCTTTATACAGCTGCTGCTATTGCTGCTGTTGTCATGTAAAATGAGGATTATAAGGTGGTAATGGCCAATATATATATATATACATATGCATACTTTAATTGCTGCTGAAACTTTTCATTTGACAGCTACCTTTCCAGTTGGCAATTCTATAGATTAACAAATGAAGAATACTACCAGCTACACTTTCTGAACCAATTACAAAATAGCATTATTGGTCGGTTAATCAGTCATGATATAGAAAGTGCTTTTGTTTCCAGTTTTTCTTTTTGCAGTTAGTTACTGTGACCAACTAAACAGTCATAATGGTTAGAAAGTGTCCCAAAGAGTTCAATTGCAGAGTGACTCACAGTGTAATTTCTTATCCTTTGCATTGAGATGTTACACAGAGGCAAAATACTCTTAAAGAAGGCACATATTGTAATGGCTCAAAGCTTTGTCCTACTTAAAATCATGAGCAAAGATCTACGGAGTAGATTTCTTACCATCGAAAAGTTTGTTCTTCATAATGCTATAGTAGTGTAATGCTATATTACATTACTATACTATATTGTTGCTATAAATAATTCTAGAGTCAAGTAATTCATCATTATGTACACTTATAGGTATGAAATGTAAGTTTACTAGATAAAATTGAAAACTGTACAATTTCAGTGGTGGCCTAGCCAACATTATATGAACTGGCATTAATTGTCAAGTGCAATGTTTTGACATCCTGGGTATATATAGACAGACAACATGCTCTTGTGAAATATCTCAACATGATTTTTATATTTTACAAATATATATATACAAATATATACAACGTGTATACTAACACAGCCATACAGAAATAAATATAAAATGCTATTAACAAATCTCCATTTACACAGCATGCAGAGCATTGCTTTACACATAAGCAGTAACATATTGCTTTTATTCATATATTATAAAATTCTCTTAAAAGAAACAATTTTCTTTGAAATAGCGCTGTTTAAAATGTTAGCTGCCAAGATGATATTTGCTATAAAAATGATCAATATCATACAAACTATACCAGCCCAACCAACAAATTCAAACATTTCATCTTTAAGTAGCTATCCTGCAATTTGAAAATTTTTAAATTATGGAATGTTAATAGACTAGTAAACATTTCAACACTTGAGCAACAATAAATTCATATAATCTATTTTAAAAGTTTTAATTATGGTAAAAATGCTATTATTCTTCTGTCCAAAAGTTTCTTCCATTTACAGGCATAAATTTAAAATTTTCTTTGGCAGTTATATGTTTGGCCTCTAACTATGGTTCTATACAACACAGGAACATAAGTTTTTTCCCCCCATTCAGATTCTATAAAGAACATTTATTATTAAAATGTTTATTACTTCTTATCTTGGTTCTCTATTGTTGAAATATTTGGAACAGAAGTTTCTGTTGCTCCACCAAGTTCCCTTTGTATATCTTCAAGACTCTTTCCTTTGGTCTCTGGTACAAGGAAAAACACAAAGACAGTTCCAACTGCAGATATAACACTAAAGATCCAAAAGGTCCATTCTTCCCCAATTCCTTTAGTTAAGTCATCAAAGAATCTTGTAACAACAAATGCTAAAAGCCAGTTCAAGAGACAGGAAAGTGAAGAAGCCACTCCTTTGATCTCTGGTGGGAAGAGTTCACCTATCATCATCCATGGAATAGGCCCATAACCAAGAGAAAACACTACTATGAATATACAAAGGGAAACCAAAGGCAGCCATCCAAGGTCTTTCATCTCTTCATTCCAGCAGAAAAATGCACCAAGGAGCAAAGTGCATAGTGCCATTACAGAATCTGAAAGTAGCAGTAGAATTCTGCGTCCTAGGCGGTCAACTACTAATGTGGAAATGAAGGTTGCTATCACCTGTATCACTCCCACAACTATGGAACAAGTTGATGCTGGAATTGTGCTTCCTGCTGCCTGCAAGCATTTAAAACAAGTATAAGTAAAATGTTATATGTAAAACAGAAGCTAATTGCTGCAATGGAATGGACAGGTTATTTATGAACATGCTGATAGCACGATTTAAAAACTTTTGCCTAGGTATAAAATAAAATAAAATAAAAATAAATAAATTAAAAAAGGAGGGGAAATAAAATCCAAATAATACAAGTATATAGCTGTAAATTTTAGTTGATAAATAAAAAAATACATATATTAATATTCTAACACCATTTTGAACCCAAAAAAATGTATAAATAAGATGAAGTGCGAAAAGTGTTTCATGCCAATTTTATTGAAAAAGAACGAGACCTACATAAGCCATATGAATTGCCTCCGATTGATATCCAGGTGAAAATTCGGGTATGTTAGGTAACAGACTAAAAACCTTTCCTTATGTCATAGATTAATCTTGATTTTTGCAGAATTTGAGCCTTCTATGCAATATATTCATATACATGTGTCAGCAAATTGCAAAATGTAATAATCTGAAGTAATTTGCATGATCTGACTGCTGATCTAGAGAACCTAGACTGTAATATTCCAACTATCCTTGAGATAATATTCAGTAATGAATGAATTTTATTTCAGCAAACATTATAATTAAATTTATATAAACAAACAAAATATCTAGGAATTTAGCAGTACCAAAACTAAGGTTCTCCTATACCTTAACCACCTGGTTATAAGCATGGTATTAAACCCCTTAAATAAATTACCATTTTTACAACTGCGTATGCCCTCAAGTTCCTTCCTTACACTTCTTCACTTAACCTGTACTTTTCTTGAGAATTCCCTAATTTTATTTTCTCTACCTTTCTGTCTGATAAGATTTTAATTGCTACTATATCTTCTTGTAGTTTGTCCCATTTTTCATTCCAGATAACATCCCTTCACCTTTTTACCATTTCACATTTTATTAGACAATGAAATACATTATGCACTTTTTTACGCATAATGCATGCTTCAAAATTTATTCTTAATCTTTTTAGAAATAATAACTCTGTATGCATCCATGCAAAAACTTTTAAATGATCATAATTACCTATATATTTTCCCCATCCAAAATTTCTTTTAACTACTTTATATAAGTCTAAAAGAACTTTTATCCTATAAGCTAGCCCAAATCTCTTGCTTCTCTATCTAATCTCTGCCTCACTTCTTTCCAAAATCCACTGACATTACTTTTACCAATTCACCATACATTTCTCATTCCAATTTCTTTAATTTTCCCATCTCCCTAAACCAAATCTCTCTTCCCAGGACATCTCTCTGATATGCAAGACATTTTTGGTATATGCTATTGTCTAACTTGAGACATCTGTGCCAATATTTCAAGATTCTCTCCACTATTATACCTTTCCTTCCTACTCTTCTAGTTCTGCCAAACTCACCTCCTTCGGTAATTTGCTTGGTAACACAAGAACTTGTCTGCAATACATTCTATGTATCTTCCACATCAACCTTTCCACATCCTTTGATACTCCCAAATTTCTATTGCATACAGTAGAATTGTATTCAACCACAGCCTATAATCTTTCTAGACATTTCATTGGCAATGTGGGAAATTTATACATCTTATTCTGACAGCTTTCATAGCTAATTTACCTTTTGCTTGTGCACAATTAGACTATACCTCCCATCTTCCATTACTCATAAATTTTGCCCCTAAATAATCAAATTCTTTCACTATCCGTATTGGGTCTCTATTTATAAACTCTCTCTCATCTTATTTTAATTTTGTTTCCTTTTTAAATACTATTGTTTTTGATTTTTTACTATTTATACTTAGACCCCATTCTGGACAAAATCTAGTAATGTCATCAATGGTATGTTGTAATCCTATCACGGTTACTGCTCCTGTTATGAGATCATCAGCAAAAAGCAAACCTGGTACTTCCTTCTTTCCAGTTATTGGAGAGTGCCTATTGTTTTTCAAGGTCCTATCTAGAATATCATCTATAAACACTTTAAATAATATCGGGTTCAATTTACACCCCAGTCTCAACCCCAAATTTTGAATCCTATAATCTGTGGTTCTATTACCTTCACATATGACACACAACCTGCTTCCTTCATATAATTTTTGAAGTGTAGAATAAATTCAATCTGACTCCCTTGTGTCTCAATTTTTATGCCAATGCATCCCTATTTATTGTATCGATTGATTTCAAAATCTGCAAAGAAAATGTATATCCTACCCCTTTTATTTCTCAAATGCTCACTTTCCAAATATTTACTCACCATGGTATGAATTATCATTATGTTATCTATTGTTTTTACTTTTTTAAAACTTACATGAAATTCTGATAATAATGTATATACATATTAGCTGGAAGGTTGCATGAGTGGACAGAAATGGAAGGAGGTATCAGGCTGCTAACAGAATTATTAAGTAGAAAGTTGGAAAGTGAGCATGATCGTACCACTATATAAAGAAAAAGATGATATAAATAACCTGAGCAACTACAGAGGAATTATATAAAATATAGTGAACTTTTGTAACAGTGGTGTCAAATATTAACATTTTAAAAAATTGAATCGAAATTTGTAACATACACCACTAAAATTCAATAAAATGGAAGACCAGTTTCGGGAGCCATCGCTCCTATCATCAGTTCTTGGTCGACTGCCGGTCTCGTTGTTTATGGAGGTCGATTCATCTCTGGTGGAGGTTTAATGAACTTTTGTATTAGTACATCACTTGGCAGGATTTTGAAATTAAAAACTCTCTCTTTATTCTTCCAAATATAGATGTTTTCCCAGACTGTAAGTTCAGTTTTTCCTTTAATATTTTTAAGTAATTTGGGGTTTTTATTAATGTTATGTTGTTCTTTCAAAAAGTGCCAAGCTACCGCCGATTTTTCTTCTTGTTTTTTGTTTATATTCCCAGTGTGTTCTTTAGCTCTTGTTTTTATGTTTCTTTTTATGTTGGAAAGACCTAGTCTTCCATTTTATTGAATTTTAGTGGTGTGTATGTTACAATTTTGACTCAATTTTTTAAAATGTTTACAGAGGAATTAGTTTATCCATTTTATGTCATAAAATGCTCACTTTCCAACTTTCTATTTAATAATTCTGTTAGCAGCGTGATACCTCCTTCCATTTCCTCAAATGTTTTCCAAAGTTCTCCTGGAATTCCATCTATTCTTGAAGTGTTTTTTCTTTTTTTCAAAATGTTGATCTGATATTCTACCTCATTCATAGTAAACTCTTTATCTAATTCAATCTGTTTACAGTACTATCTAGATTTAATTCATTAACTCTGAACCTTCACACCACCTATCGGACTTCTACAGAGATTTTTCTACTCCAATGGGGTTATCTTATTTCCTTCCCCTTTCTTTCTTGAGATATCCTTCACAATTGACCATTTATATTTACTATCTTTAGCTGTCACAGTTCCTTAATTTTTTTTACCCATTTTCTGCTGTCATTCTTTTTTTTATCCTGCACTAGGCACTTATATCCCCCCCCCCTTTTTTCAACAAAAATTTGCCTATTATCTTCCTCTTCTGACCTTCACCTTATTAAATCCTTACACACTCTTTCATTGCCTTTACACACTCTCCATCATACCATCCATACATTTTATGTTTCCTCATTAGTTCACTTCCATCTTACTTCCTGGCCACCTTGCCATTGACTCCACCCTTTCCAATGCCCCCTCCATCTTTTCTGTTTTCAGTGCCTCTAAAAGTCCAAACTTTCTTATTTTTCATATTTGGGAAATCAAATTACTCCAGAAACACTCTGCATATTCCTCTTTCCATTTAAAACATCTTATATATTTAAATTCTTTTACTTTCTCTTCTGGCATTTCCTTTAATCCTCATTTTTAGGGGGAGTGTCCTCTACTTGTTATCACATCCAGAATTTTAAAATCTACCAGCATCTGATCAATTCCTTCATTGCATAGCATTTTAGAATTCTTTTTGGTGAGCATAGTGGATTTAAAGAACACAAAGGCTACTAAGAAGTAGAAATGTTGGATAGTGAAACTAGGGTGAAGAAGTAGTTAAACAAGTAAAACTAATGTAAAAGAATAAATCAACAGGAATAGATGGTATCCCACCAGAATTTATAAAAGAATGATGATGTGATGTAAACAGTGTTCAGTTACTCACAGAATTGTTTAACTTAATTATGGCAAAGGAAAATATACCAGAAAAATGGAGAAAAGCAATTATTTACTCAATATATAAAGGCAAGAGAAGTGTAGATCTGCCAAAAAATTACAAAGGTATTGTATTATTGTCAAATGTTGGAAAAGTTTTTACAGGCATTTGACAAATCGGCTATAAAATTAGTTTAAGGAATATAAAATTATCTCAAAATTTCAAATGGGGTTTCTTATGGGAGATAATATATTTATTTATTGTAAAAACATTAGTGGACAAATACTTAAAAGACAAGAGAGGAAAACTATACATGGCATTTGTTGACTTACAGAAAGCATACAATTGCATAGAGTTAAAATTTGTTATGGAATAAATTACTGAGTAAGGAAGTTATCATATGATGAATACCTCCAGGACCATCTTCCCTGATTAAGGCTTTTTCCAGGTTTTCCTCAGTCCTCATAAATGGCAAATGTTGGGGAGGTACCCTAAACTTAGGCCTGGAACAATTCCTTCCTTAAAAATAAATCCTTTACCAATATATCATTTCATCTCATGTATCATCAGTGTCCATCATCTGTGGTACATTTGGGCGCTAATGACCTAGTAGTTTTGCGCCCTTTAAGCAATAATCATCATCTCATCTGTGGTACCTCTGTAGCAAAAATGGGCGTTAAAAACTATTCATTCATATGGTGAATATTCTTAAAGCATTATACAAGAGAAATATCTTTGTGTGAAAGCAGAGGAAGCTCAGAGCTTGATTGGAGCTTGAAGGTAAATCAGGAGAAGACTCAAATAGTAGTATTCAAGAAAGGGGCAAAATTGAGTAAATACGAGAAGTGGAGAAAAGGAGATAAAGAATATAGGTTAGTTAGGAATTGCAATTATTTGGGAGTTAAAAGGTGGGGATGGCAAATGGGAGAAGCAGAAAAAATTAGCCTTGGTAAAAGGAAAAGGAGCAATGGCAGCAGTTAGAGGTTATAAATTTAGAATACTAGATATAAATATTGAGTAACTAGAAAAAATATATAATGTGATGGTTGAGACAAAAGTGTTGTATCATATTGAAATACGGGGCCTAAAAGGAGAATAGAAAATTGTGTATGTTGTGCATAGGATGTTTAGTATGGAAATTTTAGGCCTACCAAGCACAACTGCTAAGGAAGTATCACAAACTGAAATGGGAAGGGTGGCAAAGAAAGGTGTGATAAGAGAGCTCTTAAATATTTGTTTAGAATTCTACATTTAGATGAAAGAAAACTGTTAAGGAAATGCTTAGAATTGCAAGAACAGAGTCTAAGGAGCAATGGGTGGAGTAATAGTCTTAGGATTGTTTTGGAGAACAATGGAATGGGGGATATTTGGAGAAGGAGAGCAATGTGAATGGTTTTTGGAGAGCTATAAGGAGGGGATTGGAAGATATAGAAATACAAAAATTATTTAGCAATATGGCAGGTAAAATATCCTTAGTATTTTATTTATCAATAAAAAATAAATGGGGAAGAGAGAAGTATATTGATAAATCAATAAAGAACAAAGAGAGAGCATTTTTTATGGGTAAGAGCTGATGTATGGAGATTAAAAGGAATAAGGAATGGGTTTCCTCAGAATCAGTATCCAATATATGGAGGAAAGGAAGATTAGGAACATACAGTGTTTGAGTGGAAAGAAACTCTTTCTGGAGGAAAGAGTTTATAAATGAGTGTTGGTTTAAATTAGAAAGAGAAATAGCTTTAATGAAAATCTTCAGTAAAAATACCAGGAATGTAGGGAAGTTCTCGAGTAAAGATAAAAATAAATGGAAATGGGTACTAAGAAGGGAAGTAAATCCAATAACTTAAGGAATGTACCTTGTTTAATTATATTAAAATTTAGATAAAGGTGATTGCATAAAATCAATTATTATACTAGATTTTCTGTAATATTCAGGGGTCATACAAAATGACCTGGGCCACATAGGTGGAGGCTCCTTCGTAGTTTGTATTTGTATCTTATA
This sequence comes from Metallyticus violacea, assembly GCA_030762175.1. NCBI lineage: Eukaryota > Metazoa > Arthropoda > Insecta > Mantodea > Metallyticidae > Metallyticus > Metallyticus violacea. Next base: position 53,895,427 of record CM060831.1, read on the forward strand.
TTTTTCTTAGCATTCAATAAATTTAAATTCAAATTAAATTGATTTAAATTAGTAAGCTTTAGATATTAGAAACTGTTCTAGTAGGTGAATAAATATATCATTATAGTAGGTATTTGAGAAATAAATGAATTAGAAATTTGTAGAGATTATAGCTAGCTGAGAAAGTAATGCTGTATTTGGGTTATAGAAATGTTTTATTTTGGCACCTTCGGTGGGTCACAGGCTGGTTCCCTGGAATTCCAGTAGGCTGCTGCTGATAAATTGGAGACAGGGAACTGATGTAATCAAGGAGGAAATTTTGTATGTTGTAGATTATTTTATAACCTTTAGATAAAGGTGTTGGTAAAAAAATAATGATTGTATTTAAACATTTTTGCAATTATGAGGGGTTATACCTAAAATGACCTAGGCCAGATAGGTGGAGACCTGTTTATATTTTGTATTTTTTCTTAGCATTTAATAACTTTCAAATTTCAAAAAAAAATAACTGGTTAATGGTATTTGCTTTTGCACATTTAATTTTAAACATACCAGGAATTTTTTTGCTGGGTACATATAGAAGACTTTCAAAAACCATTTTGATTTCTAAATATTAAAGGAAAGAAGCTTCCTGACTCCCTGTTTATATATTTGATTCTATTCATTCCTAGAAAAGATAGTCTTGCAAAACTCATCATATATCCTTCTTTGCAGAATATGATTCCACAAAAAATTCAAGCATGAGCTGATGTCTTACCTTAAAGATATCCCGTGCAAAAAAGATAACTGCATTCACACCACTAAGCTGCTGGAACACCATAAGGCCAAATGCTATCATCAAGCTCTTCTTGGCTGCAACTGTAGTGAATGCTGTTCTAAATGAAGTTTTTTGCCTTGCTCTCTCTTCAGCAGCTATCTGCATTTCTTGCAGCTCTGGCTCTACATTATAATGAGATCCTATGCCGAGCAAAATATTTTATTAGTTTTATTTCTACTTTTTATAATACCAAACTTGTTAACATGAGTTTTTTTCAACAAAACTCTTAACATCCACTGTAAACAAATTTAAAAATTAAACTTAATAAATATGAACTATAATAGTGTACTGAATTGAATATATTAATCACTGGCTTCTCTACATAAATAGCATTATAAACTTAAGTATAATTTAACAATACACTTTACAACATGAATTCCAACCACCTTTTATATTTATCTAGTACCTAAATAATCTACCACAGTTCTATCCCAGTCAACAGTTAGGTGACTATATGGACAAAGAGTTCTTGAAACCAGTTCTACATATTATGTACAAGTAAATGGAGTAATAAGGGTGTGTAATTCAACTCAATCATATAATGATCTCAATTATATGATTAGCTTCACTGCACCGCCACAGGTGGCCGAGGTCGTTAAGGCTCAGACTCGTGAGTGGGAGGTCTGGGGTTCGAATCCCACCAAGACTGTCCTCCTGACTGAGGTTTTTTCCAGGTTTTCCTCAATCTTCATAATTGGCAAATGCCGGGGAGGTACCCTAAACTTAGGCCTGGAATGTTTCCTTCCTTAAAAAAAAAAATCCTTTCCCAATATATCATTTCATTTTATGTATCACCAGTGTCAATATCTGTGGTGCCTCAGTAGTAAAAATGGGCATTAAACACCATCCAAAAAAAAAAAAAAAAAAAAAAAAAAGATAAAGTAGAAAATCAGGTCATCACTCAGAATCCCAGTAAAGTTTGGTGGGGACGATGAGTGAATGTTGGTCATCGTTGAGGTAATGCAGCATATTATATTCATTTGGCATAATGTGTATTCATTGGAGTAATAGTTACATGCCAATCTTTTTTAAACGAGCTGCTAAGCAGACATGCACTATTAGCTACTGCTTGCTTCGTATAGATTTGACTTTATGCATATACAACCCAAATTTTGTTGATATCCTTTCATATTTTGTGACAGTTTGTTAATCAACTTATTCATATTTCATACCTGTTTCAATGAGTTAGCATGTAGTGGTGTTTCTTCTTTGGCCAGTTGGTCTGCTGTTTAATTTCTCTCAATTCAACATGAGAAGGATCTCTTCGATAGGTACTACTATAATTTGAGAGCCTGTGGATCTAAAGAGGATCTATTTTATGTCCCCTTCCTTTTCTTTTCTTTAAAGCAAACTGCTTGAGTAACTGCTTTTGAATCCAATATTGTAACAGCTTTTAAGTTTCTATAAAAGGTGTTGTAATACTTGGGAGATAGCACTTTCATCCCGTGCATTTCTCTAGTAGTATATTTTCCCCGAGTGATGCATGTATGAATGTTTTTTATGTTGTATTTTGAACTCTCATGAAATACAGCTGCTGCAGCAAGGTATTTTCATTTTAAATGTTTATAAATTTATAGTTGACTATTTGAGATTATTTATGGAATGACATACCTGGGCTCCATCATTTTTTTTTTAGTATTTTATGCTTATTTTCACTACTAATGCACCACTGGCAGTACACTGATGATATATAAGATGAAACGATAAGTTGAGAAAGGGTTTTTCATTAGGAAGGGGAAACATTCCAGGCTTATATTTAGAGTGCTTCCCTGGTATTTGCCATTGATAAGAGCTTAGACTAACCTGTAAAAAATGCCAATCTGGAAGGATAGTCCTGGCAGGAGTTAAAACTCCACATCTTCTATTCACAAGTTTATGATTTAATGACCTCTGCCACCTAAGTCTGTATAGGTGGTTTGAGTGATATGTATAACTTGGAGAAAATTACTCCACTAATATAATTGTGCAAAATAAATATTGTTGAATAAAAGTTTTGCAAATTACCTTACCAATAAAAATATGATTCCTTTATTTTAGCATATTTATTAGGTATAATAATGCAAGTCATAACTCCTATGGATCTTTAGCTTAAAATAATAAAATATATTAATTTTGAATTTTAGCAATTTATGTATTGATAGGTATTTCCTAAATTTTCAGATTATGTGGACATGATAACATATCATTCCCAACAGTTTTTTTAAATAGTGTTTAATGTACATTGTAACTACCGAGGCATCACAGGTGATGGACACTGATGATGCACAAAATGAAATGATAAAATGGGAAAGGATTTTTTTTTTTTTTAAAGAAAGAAGCATTCCAGGCCTAAGTTTGGAGTACCTCCCCCCAGCATTTGCCATTTAATGAGAATTGAAGAAAACCTGGAAATAACCTAAGTCAGGAAGGATAAGACCATCCTTTTGGGGAATGAAACCCAGACCTCCTCATAAGTTTGCACATTTACAACCTCTGCCACCTGAGGTAGTATTCCCTAGTGAATAGTATTTAATCTGTTAATTACAAGAAACAAAAAGCATTTGCATATTGTATTCTCTTTTTCAGATTATAAAGGGGGGAATGGGATCTAATGTGCAAGTAAATATGGTATTTAGTCTAATGGAATTTTCCACACTACATGGGCTTTGTTCTTTCCTTCTTTTAATTGCATTATAGATAGTTTTTTCCAAAGTATTAGCTAGGTCCCCAACAACAAAATTGCCTTTGCTATCCAAACAAGATAAGATTATGATAAAAATGTATTAAAATAGCACACATACTTATAAATGAAATGTTTTAGCTGATGAATCAATTCAACTCTTTTTCTCCACTTATAGACATCCTAGGCCAAAATTTTGAAACCATGGGCCCAAAGAACTAAACAGAACTTCAAATTTTTTAAATTTTTTTAAATTTCTCCCATTGAAAGTTTAGTTTCCTTTGATGTTATTTCCTTTTTCCTCAATATTCCAAAAGATAATTATATACCTACAAAAATGGCTGAAGATGATAGCAATAGACAAGAACATAGGAGAATACAGTTAAGATTTGCATTAATCTTTTTTTTTTCTTTCTTTCAATGAAAAACTTTAAAAAATAAAACAGGTTTTGGTATGGGAAATCTACTTTCACCATGGTTTTAATTTTTTTTTTTAAGCAAATTTACACAAGAGTTATTTAAAAACACACAAGCAATGCATTCCTACATATGCCCAAGGAGTGCTGTAGATATGTGGATGATGTCTTCACAATTGAGGGTGTACTGAAATTGCTTCATTTACAAGAACCGATAAAACGTTTATAGCAGAGAAAGAAAATAGCTATTTTCTTCCATTTCTGAAATTTAAAATAATCAATTACATTAGAAAAATTAAGCATGTGGACAAAGATCCACAAAACAACTACATAAGAAAAAGTCGAGGATGTGGACAAGGACTTCAAAGTTGCATTTAAGTACCATACATACTATTTCTGTGAACAAATGAGTCAAGTCCTTGCTTTTAAATGCAAATTTAAGAGGATGTGATACCAGAAAAAGCCAATACTAAAAATTGCACAGGAGATATTATTACCAATGCTACCTAATATAAAAATTTAAGAGCACAGAACTAAATCAAGATGAATTCAAATATGAATGGTGCCATTGATATTATTGTATGATTTAGTTAAATTTACTTGTCATAATATATAGACCTGGTTTCAAGAACATCTCATTCTCATCATCAGCTAAGTTAAAAGTCAACTGACTTGGGTTGAATTTTTGGCTTAGCTGATGATGAGAAAGAGATGTTCTCATAACTGGTTTTATATATTATAGCAAGTAAGTGAAGCATTAAGAGTGTGTAGTTCAACTAAATCATACAATAATATCAATTATGTGATTGGCTTCACTGTGCAAGTTTCAATTACCATTTAAATTATGAAATTAATTTATTAAACATTTAGAACAAGATTATTGAATACTTTCATATTTAAATACATTTTTTCTCATTTTATATGTATAATAAGGGCTGTAATTTCAGATTTAATTACACCAGTTTCCTCTGATATTGCTGATTGCATTTATGTGCAGGTTTAATTCTTTGGAGATAAGGTCAAATTAGGTAAAGCTTTTAAAATGCCATTTATGTTGCAAGCTAGGGTATAATCTTAATTATTCACCAACAAAATAACTTACCAATATTATATTATGTAGATAAATTAAAATTTGTAACAGGAAGTTTAATTGATTAGATAAGGAGGTAATATATTCATTTAAGAACTTTCGAAAAATAAGACATTTTTTAAAAAATTCTGTTGGAACTCGCACAGTGAAGCTTGTTAATGTAAATTATAATTAATCTGTTGTCTAACACACTCTTGTGCTTCACTTACTTTTAAATACAGTGAGACCGGTTTCAAAGAGACATCCTCTCCATCTTCAACCAACTTGACAACTGGTATGAGAAACTAATATCTATGAGGACCTGTGGCTCCGTCCTGGTGGTGTTTTTTCTTTATAAACTGGAAATTGGTATTACATTCCCCTATAATGTCTAAATTCATAAGATGATCCTTATGTTTATGAATGTAAATCTTCTCCCATGTGTCCAATTCTGTATGTCCGTGTGCTTCTTTAAATAACTTTATTTCTCTTTTTATATCGTGATTATCTTTCCAAAAATGGTGTGCCACTGCTGACCTATCAATCTGTTTGTACTTAACGTTCCTGAGATGCTCCTTTAACTGTGTTCCTATGTATGTTGGACAAACTAAAGGGAACATAGGAACACGGTTAAAGGAATATCTCTGGAACGTTAAATACAAACAGGTTGATCGGTCAGCAGTGGCACACCATTTTTGGAAAGATAATCACAACATAAAAAGAGAAATAAAGTTATTTAAAGAAGCACACGGACATACAGAATTGGACACATGGGAGAAGATTTACATTCATAAACATAAGGATCATCTTATGAATTTCGACATTATAGGGGAATGTAATACCAATTTCTAGTTTATAAAGAAAAAACACCATCAGGACAGAGCCACAGGTTCTCACAGATGTTAGTTTCTCATACCATTCGTCAAGTTGGTTGAAGATGGAGAGGATGTCTCTTCGAAACCGGTCCCACCATATTTAAAAGTAAGTGAAGCATAAGAGCGTGTTAGATGACAGATTAATTATAATTTACAGGTAATATATTGTTTGTATGGCATGGGATAGAAGCTGAGTTAGCTCTAAGCCCCATGTACTTTGTAATAAGTTGGTGCAAATAAATAAATAAATAAATAAAACAAGTACTAACCTCTGAACCACTGAAGAGACTTCCTAGCCTCATCAGGTTTGTTTTTTTGAAGATGGTAGAAAGGGGTCTCTGGCATGAAAAAGAAGATTATGCCAAATACCAATGGAACAATACCGCAGACTACAGACAAAGTGAACACGTTAACATTACTGCCAAGGACATACACAAACAGGATTCCCACTGTCACCATCAGCTGGAAGTAACTCCCTAATGTCCCTCGCACATTCTTCTCTGCAATTTCACTTGTATATACAGGAGCTGTAAGGCTAAATGCTCCACCCATCATTCCTGTGATAAAGCGGCCCACTTCATACATAGCTGCCTGCAACCATTTCAAACTACAGATGAAGAAAAACTACTTTTTAAATTTAATTTACATCTTCAGAATGCACAAATTAATTGCATGAATGATGAATAAAGACATTTTAATATTTTTAATGTTTTCTATTTAAAATTCATTGCATGGAAAAAAATAAGATAATGAAAAATTAGTACTCAATGAATTAATCAGGTATTACCTTACAATATTTCTAAGGCTTTCATTGCCAGCATTCACATTATAAAGTGTTAACATTTTTGAACTATTGTGCTTGGTCTTATGTTTACATCTTAACACAACAGGAATCTAAAAAGCACCCTGTGAATGTGGAAAAGTATAATATAGGCTAACTAGCTGTTACATTAAAAACTAATTATTTGAACATCATCTTTTAAATGTTCTGAGCTTACAGAACATGCCTCACAGAATGTCATGGTATTCATTTTAACAAAACAGAAGTACTCACTAATCCTAGGAATCTTTAATATGGTTAGAATGGAAGCTCTACATACAGAGTCAACACCCACATAATAAAAATAATGGTAATGCATTTCATTTAAGAAACTATTTAACTATTACTTAAGAATAAACAATCATTTTTAATAATTGAGATCATTGTACAATTGAGTAGAACTAATACTCTTTTGCTACACTTGTTTATAACATGTTGAACCTCCACCAGCTCAGATTACACATTCCCACAGTATAACGGATTATCATGGAGTAGACAATGAACTGACGATGTGGGTAAAGGGTTTGTGAAAATTGTTATACATATTATAAACAATAAGTGGAGCAAAAGAGAGCTAGTTCGACTGAATCAATGATCTAAATTATATGAATAGTTTCACTGTGCAATGTTTCAATTAACATATTTAGTTAATCATTTTCAATCTCCATCACTCCTCCCCTGCCCCAACAAAATCCATCAACACTTGCTCAGCTATAAAAATCACACTAGGAGTTTACTTTACTTCACCTGCAACTTTTATAAGAGTAATAAAAACTCATTATTCAGCACTCTACTGAAGATGCTGACAGTAGTTAGTAAGCAAAAGCCTTGGTTTTGATACAAACCTAAGGTCATGGCAATGACAGCCCAGAAATTTGAAACTTTGATAATACGATATTACCTTATTTCAAAGGATAAGCAAACTCAGCAAAAGGAAAAGATTCTTTTAATTTATTTTTTATCTCTTTATACTAATAGACTTGATGCACATCCCTATCCTTTAATAGGCGTATATGCTCAGATACATATACTTTCCTCTAAACAGAGCTCAAGATCAACATTTCTTCCTTTTCCCTCTCACACCCTACATATGCAGAGTTACTGTACTTAAAGCAGAGAATGGTTGTGTTAAATTTGAAAAGTACCATAAGTGAAATATATTTAATATGTGTAACATCAAACGCATTAGAAAGTCAAGTTAAGTTCTATTACTGTGGCAAGACCACCAAATTTTAAGCTGTATTGCAATAGTAACAATCCAAAAAAACATGCACCAACTCAGCTAACCACATATACAAGATGAAAAATGGAACACTCCAAGACCCAGGATATTAGCAAGACACAATAATCAAGAATTTGTCCCTATTCTCATAATTAAAAGCTATACATTTAGGGTGCCTCTCTGGCATTTGCAATTTATGAGGATTCAGGAAAACCTAGAAAGTTCAATTTTAGCATTAGAAATTATGCCTGTAAAAAATCATAATTCTTTATTGATCTGCTCTCACAATTGACATAATGGAAGAAATTAAGAGGGCCCTTACATACATCTCAGTTGATAAAATAGCCAACAGCCTTGAGAGGTACAATACCAGACTTTGAGAAAATGCTGTCACAGGCAAGAAAGGTGCATGTACTTGCTTCACAAAATAGCAGTGCAATGGGATCTGCACGCTATGATAGAAATGTAGAAATGGTGATACTGTGCTGCTTGCATCCATTTAGTGTGTTCTAAGTGCCACTAGCTTTACACCATATCATTAAGCTTGATTAAACTTGGACTAGATCATACAAACCAAGTATGACATCAATCTAACAAGTAGCATCATTATAGGTTACCAAAAAATAAAAACTTTTGTCAGAACCCCAATAATGTGAAAGCTATGGTGATTCTAATGAAACCTAGAAGTGTTATACCAACACATTCCTCACTTTACCTTCCATAGTAAATCTCATCATTATTCAGGCAAGACATTTTCAGTATCTTTTACCAATTAAATGTAAGAATTGTAGTTAAATATTTCAATGAATGGCAAATTAAATGCTTTCTAAATTAGTGAAGAGAAATCTAAGCATAAAAAAGTTTGAATTCAATATATGTTTTATACTTACTGAATCATTTGCCCATATGATAAGAGCCCAGCCGGCGCAGAAAGGTAAAACAATTGCAAGCATGGTATTTTTTCTTCCCAGTTTATCAATAAGATAGCCAGCAAATATCACCACAACAGCAGCACCTAAGGGGCTCAGAGCACTCACCCAAGGCCAAGCATCGCCTAACTTGCCCTTTAGTTCATCTCCAGTTGGTGAAGTCCATGCCAATACATTGCCCAATGCAAATGCTCCAAGCGTTACTAAACAAGAAACAAAAAGTTTAAAGTAATAAACCAAGTCTATATCATTTAAGGTTCAGGATTTTAACACGACCCAAGATAATATGAAAAGATATTAAGAACAGCTATTTTTTAATAATTTCTCATTTGTTACTCATCTAATATTTTATACATTTAAATTTATCATGAGAAGTTTATTATAAGAGGTCCTGTAAAGTATCTGGCCTTATGTTCGGGGATACAAAAGTTAAACTTTGTGTGGTTCATTTACTAATCTGCTTCAAAATAGATTCCATGAGCTTTCACACACTTAGTCAAACAAGCATTCTGGAATATTCCTGTTTGAATGGCACTCAGTTCAGCTGTTGGCTGTGAAAGTGGGGAATTTGGAGATTTTAGCTTCAGCAACAACCAAAAGTCATATGGAGCTATGTTTGGACAGTTAGGAGCATGGCAAAATTGCAATGTCTTTGTCAGTTTCTAACAAAATTTGATTCAGTATCTCTGGTCAACATTTTGCACCATTACAGACATAGAAAAATTAAAATATGATGTCACATAGAAACACTGCTTCTCTTGTCAACTGCATCTTCACAGCTAATGCATCAACAAGCCTAGTAGAACTGTAGGCATACATGAAGATTTCCTTCACCTCTGTGCAGTAATGTTCTCAATCTATTATAATTAGAACATTAAAAAAAGACAGATCATGCATTATCTAAGCCTTTAATATACAGTTTCACACGTAAGATAATGGAGTCCAATGGTGCTTAATTGATAGCATTCACATATGTATGGTAAGAAAAATTCCAATTCACCTATAGATGATAAGAGATATCTGGAGAGCATGAAATATCTAGGTTATTCCCACTTTGGTTAATGCTCAGACACTTGTACTAACATAATTTTTTTGTAATGTTTTGTTCAAACAGGATATACAGAATGAATGTAATACACGTTCATATTTGCATATTTAAAATGTGATTATATGAAAAACTAGTATGTATTTTAGTTTTCACAGTTGACTGTTTATGATTCTAGTTAATAAGTGATGAGAGTTACACCATTGCTATTTGGCACATTTTCTAATGCTATGTGCCACATTTTCTGATATTCTTGGGTAGTTAAATCATTTCCTGGAGCAGTTTGTCTAACATGTGACATTGCTCAATAATTGTTTTATTCTCTCTTAATTTATATTTCAAAATAATTCACAAAAAATGGCAAATTTTTTATTAAGTACCATTTCAGTCAAGCCACATTTAGTCTTAGTCATATGACTGTAGTTTTTAAACTAATATTATATTCTGTAGCACTGACATAGTGCTTAAAAAATATTGAATTTTAAAATCTATTACTTTGGTTCAAAGTTTTACTAAGCAATGTTAATTTGATAGCATATTAGGTTTGAGTGCAAATCCGTTCCATAGTTTGCTTCTAACTTCATTCGAATTGATCATTTATTATGTCATACGGCATTGTGCAATTCTTAACTTTTGTTAAATTTATTGTTGACCTATTATTGCATAGAGTGTTTGAATAGCAGGTAGTAATGAAATGGAGGCCAAATAGAGAACATCTTATATTACTTTCAACCATAAAGTAACCCTTTATGCTGAAAAAAAATGGTAAACAGAAAGGCAGGATAAGAGTTCAATGTAGTAAAATTCAATATAGCTGAGAGCAACATTTGCTTTCAGTGGCAACAAAAATTAGCATTATTTGCAACTAAAGCTAGCAGGAAGAAATTCACTAGTCCTCACAAAGGAAGACATCCTGATATTGAGGAAAAAGTTTTGGAATTCGTACATAAGCAGAGGAAGATCAGGCAACCTGTGATGACACCATAAGAAATAACTTTTTCTTCTTTGACCTATGCCAACTGCCCTGGGAGCAGCACAAGTGATGGTTTTAGTCCTACATTCTCTAAGATATAACAAGAGTCCAGTTATAAATTCTATTTCTGATCCTTTTATGTAGACAGACTTCTAAGATACCATACAACCCAAAATCCCTTTTTATGATTCTATGATTTATGGTTTTAAGTTTCAAATTTGGAGTGCACATTACATAAAATGGCACATTAGATTCAGTAAATATGGTATATTTCTACAGTTCAACATTTTCTGGACACTAAAGTTTCTTCAGCTGAAGCACACTAAAGCAATTCTGTGATAGTGGAACTATCAAAAATTGCTATATCCAAAAATATTGGTTTCCACAAAACTAGAAGTCTATCACAAGATCTTAAAATTTTAACATGCTATACTTAATGTACAAGATGTGGCTATTAACATTCTGGATTAGGAAGAATAATAGACCTTGAAGCTTCAGGAATGCAAAGAAGGTAATTTTGTTTCACGGTGTTTATTAATTTGCTTTTCAGCTCTGCTTAAAATTTGTGAAATTGAAAAAATCTCCAACAGAGTGCTTATAATTATTAAAAGAGGTATAGGTTCTATCTTATCATGTGTACAAGTTTTCAATTGTACAAATGGTTTAGTGACAGTCAAAGGTGATGGAAGACTATGAACATTCATATTGGTCTATGTTATCAAAAACTGATGAAAAAACTCTGAAAATCAGTGAATTTGTGCATAAACAATAACTAAGTTTCAAGATGATAGATATGTTGAATGTTGATAAAGAGACAGTACTATATTTTCCATGGCTTGAACATGAGGAAAGTTAATGTGAAACTGGCTCCTAAAAACAAACTGGCTCCTAAAAACCTCACTCAGGAACAAAAAGACAGCTGAAAAGTAATCTGCTCTGATTATCTTGAAATAGATCAGAATGCAACCAGATTTGCAGGAAACAGAAAAGGAGAGTACATTGAAGGCAATAAAAGTTAATTTGTAAGCTTTTTGCAATAAATCATGTTTATCATATCAGTTCCATTTACTATAGCCATACCTCAAAAAAAGAAGTGCAAAGAAAATATTTGTATCTTATTACTGCTAGACTGTAATATTCCTTGCAAGAGATATAAACAATTTTACAATTAACTAAAAATGTTAATTGGAACTTGTACAGTGAAGCCAATCATATAATTGAATCATCATATGATTGAGTCGAACTAAACACTCTTTTGCTCCACTTACTTGTCTATAATGTAGAACTGGTTTCACAAACCCTTGTCTGCATCGTCAGCAAGAACGTTGACTACTGGATACTTGATTATGCTGTGGGTATGTGTATTCTGCTTTAATAGAGGTGTGATGAACTTAAGTTTATGTTTTCATTCCCAGAAGTGTTGAAGTTCATTAAACTGTTTTTGTATTTTATATGTATATTTTTTCCCCATGTTGCTAATTCTGCAGTTCCTTGTACCAATTTTAATAATTTGGCTTTATTCAATATGTCATGGTTTTCTGTCCAGAAATCAGCAGTACCATTTCATTTCTGGACAGAAAACCATGATATATTGAATAAAGCAAGATTATTAAAATCAGTACAAGTATTAGCCACATGGGAAAAAAAATCTACATATACAAATACAATTTAACAAACTTTGACACTTCCAGTGATAAAAACAAACCAAGTTCATCACACCTACATCAGAGCAGAATACACATTCCTGCTGCATAATGACGTTCTGGCTGAAGATGCAGACAGGGGTTAGCAAAACCAGTTCTACATTTATAGACAAGTAAGTGCAGCAATAAGAGTGTTTAGTTTGACTCAATCATACAATGATTCAATTAAATTTTACAAATATTAACACACCAAGCTTTTCCTTGCAATTGTGGCTTTCATTCAAAAATGTTCCAATTTTAGTGCTATTGGAATGTTTATAACATCTAAAATAATCCCACATTTGAGTTGAACATATACCTGAGAGAGCAGCAACATACTGAGGGAACTTGTTGCCTTGCTGACTATCTCCTTGAATTGATACTAATGTCTGTGTGCTTATTCCTTTCTTAGTTTCCTCCATGTTGTCCAGCAGAGGAGAATGCTCGTCTTCCACAGCCTGCAAATATTTACACTTTAAATGACAAATGCAATATAGCCATATAATTTCACAACATATATTATAATGCCCTAATTGTCTAGATTAATATTCATGTTAGCAAGTTACATGGTGCTGTAATGACTTTTAAAAGCATTCCATTTTTTCAGTAAAATGGTTTGTACCGAGATATGTACAACTGATTACGATATTGTCAACATGAAGCTTGAAACAAACACATACATTATACATATACTCACCATAATTCTTTAACAGATGGAAACTGGTTATGACTTTGGAGGGAATATAGAATAGCTCACAAATGCTCTGCAATTTTTTTTTTGGGGGGGGGGGTGAAACTTTATTATGTGGATCCCACAAGTAAAACTTTAATATTATCTAGGATAACAAACTCAGTTTCTTTTTGAAAATACAAACCAATTAAATATAACTGTTGGTAAATATTGAATTCCTATTTATATGCACACATGCACGAATCTCGAGTGAATCCTAGAAATTGGACACTAGACAGCAAATATGCATTCCTTATCAATTCATATATACACATATTAACCTAGACTTAACCTCCAGAGAATCCTAGAAACTAAAGGACCCAGTGTTTATTACTTTTGTAATAATATCTCCACTTACTCTCCTGTTATACTAAAGTTTAAAACTGGCTCACATACATGGAAAATATGTTTGAAAGTGAAATGCATATTACAGTTTAAACTTTATTAATTTTTTATAAAAATGTGGGTAATGTTTAGGCTACAAATGTCGCACAAAATGTAGCAAAACTTTTTTATTTAATTCGGTTCTGTAGCTTCATGGAAAATATATTAGTGTTAATGTTTACATTTACTCACAGGGACAATAGCTCCATAGTTAACTGCTACTATCGCCCGCAGATGGTCTTCTTCTGTATTTATATTCATCTTTAATTCTTCGTAGCGAATTTTTACCACAGATATATTACAAAAAAGACTTCATTTCAAGCACCCTACACGGTTTGTACCCTTAGAAATGATGTAATTCTCCTTTCACTATTATTTCTTCCACGAACATATTGCACTTTAGCGACCATGAAGAGGTCAGTTTTGTTTTTCGTTTTTGTTTCGTAAAACATTGGTGAAGACTAAAACTTGGGGGCGTTTCTCTCTGTGTGCAGTACACCATAGTTTGACCTTTTCGTAATCTCTGTTTTTATTGGCTCCTACACCATAAGGTTATCAACAACATCAAATTCAACACTGGGTCAATAGGTCAACGAACTCTTGTCCAGCCAGGCAGCCAGTGTTTTGACGGAGAAACGAATTCCGCTATGAAGTTGTCAAAAGTTCTGCTACGAATATAGGTTTCAAATATACTATGTAAAGAAGTAAGTGACGTGTTTTGGTATAAAAAAAAACCTTGTAATGAACATTGGAAAATCGAAACGCGCAATTGTATGTTTTGATTTACTGGCATATGTTTATACTTTTTAATTTTTTTGTTAATTGTAAAATACGACCTTATATTAGTTTAATGCCATTTTCAGCTAAGTATAAATTATTTCTCTACCATTTTCACTGGTAACATGTTCGTTTTCATTGGTCGCTATGCTGTAGTATTGCCCTAAATGGTGTGAAGTTGTTGGAAAGCATTTCATTTTATTTTCGTGATTTGCACTTAATTTGTCTTTTAAATAATTAAAAAGATATCGGACATGTCGGCTAAAAATTAACTATTGATGATTATCTTAAAAAAATAAATAAAATATGGGAATGGGTTGAAATTACTTTCAGTGTTTACAATTAAGTTTTAATAATTCGGAGAATAAAATTGCAGTTAGCATATAGAATTGTAGAAATCTCCGCTATAATTTCATACGATTTTCGACCACCACCGCTTGCTCCCAAAGACTGTGCACTCTTAGCGGAATTTCGCTATAGTTGGACAAACTGATTCTACAGTACAAGCATTTTTTAACAGATGGCTGTGGCTATGCACCAATATTGCTCACAGCGGTAAAATTAAATTGTGTACATTTGCGAAATACAATACAGGCGTATGCGAAAGGCTAGTTTTAAATATTATATTCATTCAAATTTTAAGATTAACTTTGTGGCGTATTAATCCCAAATCGCAAGGTTTTGAAAGCAGCATTCATATAAAAATTGTATAAACGGCATGTTATGAGCTTTTTCAAAAAAAAATGTTGGAACTCCCCATTTAGTTTTAATGCGCTGAAGTTGCTTCCCGGAGTTTGATAGCTCCTCGTTGTGGTCGTGGAGCGTTTTGTACGATTTAAAGCTGGTTAATGCAATTTAATGTGCCTAAAAGATTTAAAACAATCAGACCAAGGTGAATTATGAAGTGTGAATTCATTATAGAGCTTATTTTAATTTTATTGCAGTTAACGCCTTATTGTGTTTTTTAACATGGAAAGGAATTCAGCTCATTGCGGAGAACTATTTTGCTAATTTTTCTTCACTAACTATTTGAACATTCTTTACATTCCTACTGATTTAGATATATGGTGTCTTGCATTTTCTTATACTGTAATTACTTTACAGACTTAAGCCCAAGAAATTAACATTACTCGTCTATTGTAATCTGCTCAAGTTGATTATGGAGCCATAGGTTCTCAATCCTGCTGGAAATAAATCTATTGTCATAACCTCTTTTCTCCAGTTTTAGTTACTAAATAGCAATCGAGTACAAGTGTAAGCCCGAGAAATAGCGAGTAGTGGCAAAGTTCGAGATGGTCAATTCATACGAACAGAAATAAACGTTTTTCCAACTCCCAGTCTACGTAATAAAAGAGATATTTTATTTGATTTAATTATGTTATTTATTGTCACTTTGACTGCATTGATCTACTCATGTTGTATAGATTGGATGTGAATACTGCGGGTATAATGGGCAGGTGTACTTTTAAGCGAACGCAGAATGAATGAGTAGTGTTTAACGTCCGTTTTTGCTACAGAGGCACCACAGGCGATGGACACTGTTGATACATGACATGAAATGATACATTGGGAAAGGATTTATTTTTAAGGAAGGAATCGTTCCAGGCCTAAGTTTAGGGTACCTCCCCGGCATTAGCCATTTATGAGGACTGAGGAAAATCTGGAAAAAACCTCAGTCAGGAAGGACGGTCCTGGCGGTATTCGAACCCAGACCTCCCGCTCACGAGTCCGAGACTTAACGACCTCGGCCACCCGCGGCGGTAAGCGAACGCAGAAGCCGCAAATTGTTGCATGTTTAAAATACTTCATGCTGCCATTCAATATTTTCAAAACATACTTTATTGTTTTCTAATGTTCAAAATAATAAATAAAATATAAGTAAAATGTAACACAGATACTCTGAAACACACATAGGAGAATGTATATTTTCTATATCAGAGCTACAATATATTTTCACATAGGATTTCTTTAACATAAAAAGACAGGGAAAAGTCAAAATGGATTTTCTGTCACATAATAGGTTGTCTATGAACAACGATATAGTTTTCAATATATCCAACACCCAGGGTAAATATATCCCAACCATAATTTATTATGTAGTAACTTAAGTAACACATTATAACTATGCATAAAGTATGTCATTTTATTACTATAAATGGTTTCAAAATATACATAACAAAGTCATGTAAATAATCCAAACAAAGTTATTTTAATTAAAATAATATAACCTGTTTTATTAGTATGTTACATTTTATTCATGTGTAGTATTTAAACATATGATATTTGTAATTGTAATATATGTTTCCTATTTTTTAGCTACTTCATATAGAAGAGCAAATTTTGAGTAGCTTAACATTCCTTGTAATAAAGTCTTTTTATGCATGTTAAGCTAACAACTGATAGGAGTTTATCCAGGGTTAAAATGAACGCCAAAACTTATCTTGTTTATAATACATACAATATACATGTTTATCAGCAATTGCACAATTTCACCTTGGAGTGTTTACCTCAACTGGTTTTTGTACGGAAGATGTTTTTGTTCATGTGCAATGTCAAGCTTTCAGCTCCACTACCTGCCACATTTTGTAAAGATCTGTGCGAAAAACCGACTAAATTAACATGTAATTCCTTTATAGATTCCTAGTCACTCTTGTTTTTAAGTTGCTTGCAATGTTAGGTTCCATTTTGCTTCCCAGCCATCCATCCGGATTTCGACCCATCTTGGAGCAAGTTGCGATTATTATTATTATTATTATTATTATTATTATTATTATTATTATTATTATTATTATTATTATTATTATCATCATCATCTTTCTTGCAGAAGGATATATAATTTGAAATGTATTAATATTTTTAAATTTACTGTAAAATATAAAACTTAAAAGGTCGCACATATGATTTGAAGTGAACGTCTAGATAACACATTATTACAGTACTAGTGAAATCTTTGTGAAATTTCTCACAATTGGTACACAAACTTATTAAAATAGTTTTAGTATAATTAGGGATTTCTTTCATACAGTTAAATAAAAACATACTTTTAAGTTCTGTAACTGAACATTTTGGAACTGTCATTAAAGTTGTCGGATCTATTTCATAAATGTTTTTATTAATGACCCAAAAAGTTCCCGCAAAGAAAAAATCAGTATACATTTGATACTTTAAGTTTCCTACGTCATGTTAATCAATAGAGTTCATCTAATTTACATGAACATTAACAAGCAAGTTGTTCTATCAAACTTGATCAGGCCTCTGAATTATACTTGAGCGACCATTCTGCAACTAGTTTTAATTTTCTTTCTTTCTTTCTTTCTTTCTTTCTTTCTTTCTTTCTTTCTTTCTTTCTTTCTTTCTTTCTTTCTTTCTTTCTTTCTTCCCCCCCCCTCTCTCTCTCTCTTAGGAAACACACTGAATATGTACGAAAAAAATTCGAAAACGCTATGATGAAATTAGCAAGATTAGTTCAGTGGAATTTTAAAATTCCATTAAACGTCATTACAGCATACTACACGAGCATTTTTGCTTCAATAATGACTTATGAAACAGGGGTCTGGGCTCTGAGGATGAAGGATGTCCAAATAAAAACTATTAAGCAGATCACAAAGGAAGGTGTTATTAAGATTTACAGGGGCATTAAGCACCTCACCCACTATGGCCCTTTTTTGTAGTAACAGGAATATGGCCAATTGATCTATTGATTAAATTAAGAGGCGCTGTTTATTGGTTGAAGAAAGGCAACTTGGAGAAAGTAAGTTTAATAATCGGCAGTCACTGCAACAATTTAAATGAAATAAAACAAATTAAAAGAACCATGGCAGCACGAATGGGAAAATGCCGAGGCAGGCAGGAGAACTTTCGACTTATTTAATAACATTTTCGAGAGATTAAAACTAAAATTTATACAACCTACCAAAGGCATAATACATTACCTTATAGGACACGGGTTTTACAAAACTTATTGGAAGAAAATTAACAGAACAGAGAACGATATCTGTACACTTTGCAAAACACAGGATAACCCAGAGCACGTATTATTTGAATGCACACGCTATTTAGAACATGTGAGAGAAGAAAGAGAAATTTTAAGTGGCCATCAGGTGGCACATATACTTAGAAATAAGGGCCTATATAAATACCTCGAGCAGGCCGCACTCAAAATATGTAACCTAGCACAGGAAGAGGTAATACCACAAGAGCAAGTAATAAGATGTAATGAAAAAGCTGAGGACGAGGTAAGAAGATCAGAACGCATACGTATGTAAAGACAACCCCCAAACACAAATAACAAGAATAGAAAATATACAAAATAACTAATTAAAACAACAGGAAGAGAATATTAAAAGGAGAAGTTAAAGGTAAGGAAGAAGGGAATATGGAGATGAAAATGCCTAAAAAATATAATAAACGGGGATAATTTTGATTTACAACCTGAAGTAGAGAATATACCTATAAGAGTTTTGACATCGGGAAGAAGATGGAAGATTACAGAAGGAGAAGGAAGGGTGTTGGAGATA
Organism: Metallyticus violacea; assembly: GCA_030762175.1. Classification (NCBI taxonomy): domain Eukaryota; kingdom Metazoa; phylum Arthropoda; class Insecta; order Mantodea; family Metallyticidae; genus Metallyticus; species Metallyticus violacea. The sequence continues at coordinate 53,914,321 of CM060831.1, forward strand.
CACGGGAATGAGCTGCGGCAGGAGATGGAGGATGGAGAAGTGGTGTCCGGAGAGGAGAAGCTGAGCGCAAGAAATGGTGCAACCAGGGGACCAGGAGGATCAAGCGAGATGGAAGAAGGAATGGTTGGGAAGAAAAGATGGAGAGTAATATGGTGGAAGCGAGGTGATAGTGTTTAATGAGTTCAAGTGTTGGGACAAATAAATGAAATGAGTAGGAAAGATTAATAATGATAAATGAACTTTAAGTGAAGTAAGTTGTCAAAGAGAAGGATATTTTTATGATTGTAATAAATTAAGGAGAATTAAAACAATGAAGGATAATGTCCAATTTAAGAGAATTTCTGCCGAGTACTGGATACCAGTACATACCGCTGGTAACCAGTGGCTAGTAGTAGTATAGCTGTATAGTTATGGAATAAATTTAAAGGATAGAATAGCTGGCTACCAGCTATAATTCCTACTGGCTCCCAGTAATATTATTAAATTGTTAATTTGGTAGTTTTGTAGATTTTGGAAGATTAATTTGGGAAGTAGTTAAGTAAATTTATATTTTGGTTCAATTAATTATTTTATTTTATTTATATTTTTGTTTATTGTTTTATTGTATTATTTTAATCTGTTATTAGGAAAATCTGTAAAATAATGTATTAAAATATTATTGAATTGTATAGTTATAATAACAATAAATTGAAAATTTGATATACACGCCCTGATTTAGGAAACCAGGCACCAGGGTGGCGTGTACAGATTTTATATATATATATATATAGCTAGAACTGCTCGTTGTTTGCCAGAATTGAGAATTGTGTTGAGAATGGATAGAGAGCGATAACCAAAACACGAAACGAGAACAGGGCAACTAACAGGAAGCTTCCATTTCATCGAGCAATGAGGAATGAAATTCAAGTCTTCAAGGAGAGGTACTTAGTTGTGCAATACGACAGAAGTAAGGAGACATCATTCTAAATCATTTGCAACTCCACCTGAAGTGAAAGTACAAACTAATTTTTGTCAATAGAATAAATTTCGAGGTCGATGAGAACGTTGAAACACACGAGACTGTTGGACAAGAATGCAATCTGAAAACTTGACGTTGCAGAGATAGATCATGCTGCAATGCAAATTCGTGCTGTATCTGCACACTTTATTTCACCACTTCTGGCCTCCCAGAAGGAGATTGCTCTTATTTATATTTATTCAACCTACGTTATTCATATTATTATATTCATAACTTCTTGATAAGCGTATAGATTGCAGTGTAGTCAATAAGTTTTAACAGTTCTTATCTACAGGCCAAAATATGAAATTAAAGTTCAAGCATTTTTAAAGTACTGAAGGAATTTTTTCAGATAGGTTCAGGTTATATTCTAACACTAGGCTTCAAAATTGTCCATAATGAAATCCGCATTCTGTATCACTGCAGTGTGCTGCAACTTGATCATGACCTTTACTCTGTTTCATTATGTAGCCTTCCCACTGTCATGCCTTTCCAATTGTGAATGGAAGTTCATATTTCTGCTTTCTTATCATTTAGAATCTAGTATACCTTCGTTGAGCCTGTAAAAACAGCTTTCTTTCAGACTGTTGCAAATAGTGAAGCATTGATTTAAAGTTAATTCTAAGTAAACATTTACAGCATTCAACGAACTGCTTTGTATCAAGTTTATTGCTATAATGACCTACAAATATAGTAATATTACTGGTTGCTTTCACGTTATTCTCTTTCTTTTCTTTCTAGTTGCATTATGCATAATTTTTTTACCTAATGATATCTCTATCTTGGAACCTCTACCAAAAACTCCCAATAATTTAAATTCTGCTCTAAATGCAATTATCAAGCTGTATCAGGTGATTACTGAAAACTATTTTAATGAAGGATATAAAATGCTTTATAGCGAACGTTAATAGTTAAGTCTCAGACAGGTTCTTAAAGTGGCGCCACATTAGTGTTTCTTACTTTTGTAAAATGTGTTCTCCAGAATTAAACCGTTTTAAAGTCATGCTATTAGACAAATTCCAGATAACGTGTAGATCTTAAGAAATGTTTCTTTGCTCTTCGCCGTTTCAACGAAATCTATTCCTTAAGTATGAAGGGTGAAAAGAATAGAAAACCACGTTCTATTAACGCATAAGAAAACTTCGAGTTACTCTTGGTCACATGATTCGAAAGGTTTTTTCGGTAGTTGCACATATCGCGTCATAGAAACTCCTTGAAACCGGCAAGACAAACGACCAGCAGAACACGTCTTAAGCCTCCACGTTTAGCGTTAATTAAAGTTAACATCTTTCGTTCTGTGGTCCGACGGCAATATCACTGATGCTGGCCGTAGAGGAGGTTCCTATTTTTAGATATAACTTATTGACATTTATCTTTTATTTGAGGGGAAATCTCTGAAAACCAGCAACAGTTTACCTGCCCGATAATTATTAGCTATGTGCTATGAAGGCGAGGAATTTAAACCTGCTCACCGTCTGATTTTGCTACATATAAGCAAATACAATTATTATTGGTAATAAATAACAGTAAGCATGACCGCATAAAGTTTTATGCTCTCAGTATTAAGGAAATAACGCTTGGATTATAACGCTAATCCTAGGAAGGATTTACATGCATTTAGCTCGTTTATCAAGTATTTAGTACTTATATTTTTCCGCCATAAGCAAACTGAAATCTATACAATTTCAACATGATTGCAAAAATTTATGTCTTACCCATTGAAGGCAGTTTAGACAGTTCTCTCTTCATTTGGTAAAAGTTGAAAAGTTCTTATATAAGATGGGAGAAAATCTCTTATTTTCCGAGAACTGTAAAGTGATGCCTTTTAAAATGTATGTGAACAACGAGAGCCCACTGATGAGAAACCAAAAACGATTTAGAGGTACAAATTTTATATTATAAATGCAGCTCTGAATAGTAACCATTTGGTACTGTATATATATTTCTGTTGAAATTTTATACAGTTATATAAAAATATCAAAACTACCTCTACTCCGTTGAAGAAAAAGCGCATATTCAACAATCCAAAACAAAACGCATATTTTTCTTTCTTTCTAGGAACATCTGGATAGATATACTACTGTCTTTCTCTAGTTGTTTAAAGTTAAATTGTGCCGGCCATGGTTAGTCTGTTGATTCTATTTTAATGCATTTTTTTAAAAGTAAAATTTTCTAGAAGAGTACTAGAGAAACAACGAAACGACACATCTGCATTCGATAAAGGCGATATGAAAATGTGTTTTAAGGGAATAAAATTTGGGGAAGATCACAGCAAAATGCAGAAATTATATTTCATGGATATTGGCTGCTCTGACCAGAAATGGACTACAACAATAATAGGATAATTGAATTGAACATTCATATTTTGAAAACTTTTTACTTTAGCTACGATTCTCTATAGGAATATTTCAGAGAGGTTATTTGAGTTTCAGGCCGCCTGAGCTCGACTGCGTACTGAGGAAGTGCGGTCGCCGCAAGTAGAAAAAGGGAGGTAGTTGCTAAGCTTAAAGTTAGTATTTTTATTTTAGTATTTTATATTTTTACTGAAAGCATAAAAGATACTTATTTAAAAGCACTAATCTGTGTTATAATAGATGCTGAAAATAATGCTCCTCGGCGGCAATACATTGCTGGCATCGCGTAGGAAATTCCGCGTATTTCATCTAACTTTTCTTCCATTTAGGGCACAGCGCAGAGGTTCATAACACATTTCTTGTCATTGAGAGGTAACTTTTTACAAATTGGCGAACAGTTTCTCTCCTGGAACAGAATTGCCAGGATATTTTCTAGTGAAACTTCTCACCACTTCTCTGCAAGAATCAGTTTTCACATATATGCCATACATGAAAATCCGTTCATGTAGTGGCATAGCTAATGAAGAACTAGCACACAATTTACTAAATTCCTCGGTTACTTGTTCGCTCCGTAAAACATTTTAGTACACACTATCATTTCCACTGCTCTTACAACTCTCAATGATTCATTGTGTGCCCCCAAACGAGGTTCTATTATATATCTATTTAATAATTCAGCCTTGGGAAGCAGATTAGTTAAGTTAACAAATCTGTTTCTCTCTCCAATATTACGTAAAATGTTTGCAAACTAATTTACATGAGACTTAATTTTTCTGCTGTATATTATTTCCATAAATATACAACAAAAGTTACAGGCATAAACTTTCAGAGAGAACATTGTAATAAAAAATACTTGCAATTGCATACTAAATAGGAAAATCTTCTACATCACTCGTAATCTGTTCTTACTATTTCAGGTAGGAATTACAATTACGGATTTCTCAAAGGTAAATAGAAATGTCAATGACGTTCTTAGGACCTATCTGTGCAAAATGAAGAGCAAAAACCTTAGTTTAAGGAATAAAACTATACTTGACGAAATAGACTGGTAATTCACAGATAACCAACCCTCACTACGAAAGTTAACTCTGCATATCTCAATATGGATAAAACTTATTAGGGTCTATGGACTCTATTACTTTCTCTTGAAAACCTTTTATGAATGAGCTGTAGGTCATTAGTACATGGATTCAGACATATCGAAAGGATTTAGAATCTGCATCTTCCTTTCATTCATATATCTTTCATTAAAGGACAGTTATTATTCCCAATTTAAAATTATTTGTTGTGTTCTTGTTTCACATAAGGAAATATTTAACTCAAATATTCCCTGAAAACGATTTAACAGCAAGCCTCATTTATCTTATAGAAAAATGAAAACGATTCCGTCTTTATGAAAGTGAGTGCAAAACTATTTGACATGCGCTGAAAACAGTTTCAGTAAAGATAAACTACTGCGAAGAATTTTAAACACTTACTGGCAGAGATATGCAAACATGGATGATATGCTGTCACCCATGGACAGGGCTGTAACTGCCTTATGGGAATTTTACAGCCAAAGCACAAGTTCTTGCAAAGAAAGGTAGCGATTGAAGGTCATCGTGAACAAAAACATGTGTCAACAACAATTTTAGAACTGATAGGTGTTTCAGTATTCCAGTGCTTTCACTTTTCAGGTCAATAAGTGCCAATAAATTCGTTGGCCATTTTTACTTTTATAAAGCTCATATCACGAAAGTTATTTAAAAGATTGTTTAGAAATTTTAAAGCTTTGTTTAAAATACTAGAGGAAAACTTTTTATTTATATAAAATTGTGTTTAAATTGATATTTCTTCATAGTTTCATTACAATAAAGTTGATCATATCGTCCTACAAACCAGAGCTAAAATCATCGCTACCCTCTTCATTGGTAAAGCATGATACCAACAATAATTGCAAGTATATGTCGACAATTATTAGGCCAATGAATTAAAAGTATTATTAGAAGGTACGTCTAGGTGCGTCGACGGTTTATACGTGAACATGGTGCACTACCACCAAATAGTCAGATTTTCTGTTAATTTCTTGATGGGTGACTTACGACTCAGATGTAAATAGATCATATTTTTTAGTTGTGGAATCACCTAACAGGTAGAGGGAAATTTCTTCTTCTGCCTTTCCAAGGATTGACTTTATTACTTTCCGTGCCAAAGATTGTTTTATACTTTAAATTGATATTTCACCTAGTTCTCGGCCATCCTATATCCAGTCTTCCATTTGGTTTATAAGGAAAAGCTTGCTGTAGTCTGTCAAGGGACTTCCGATGAATATCTCTTGCCATTTATTTTGGAGTGAATTGCCTCTTGTACCATACTATTTCTAACATTTAGTTCTATTTTTATATCTGTACTTCTCATTAGAGAAATTTCTAATAACCTTTTCATTAATCTCATTTCTGAGCTTTCAATTTTGTCTTTTTTTCCTCATGACCCAAGTTTCACTACTATAGAGTAGAATTTGTTGCGATACAATATTATGTAATCTGAGTTTGATGCGTCCATTTATTGAGTTATATTTTACTACATTGTTGTCTTGAGCTTGGTTCTATTTATAGATTGATAGGTTGCATCCAGATATTTTAAAATTATTCACTTGTTTTACTATCTGATCACTTAGCTCTTCTATTGTACTTTTTTCCATAGCCCTCGCTTTAATTTTATTAATAGAGATTTTCGTATTGAAGATTTCTAAAATTTTATTTAACTTTGTTGCATTCTCTTGCAGACCATTCTCAGATTCGCCCAGCAATACTTAGTCATTAGCAAATAGTAGTAGAGTGTTTATTGGTTATTTGAACTCAATCTAATACTTTTGGCATTTGTTTGCCATTCCCGAATTACTTTATATATACACAGGATGAAGTATTTATAGTATCACGGCCATTTTCCTCCGAAACGAAGGGGAAAAATGCTTCAGACAAAATTCGAAGTGCTCTTAAGGGGACATAAGATAGTGACCTTAACTCGTCCTTGAAATGCCATTCTCAATGTCATTTTTTCAAACGGAATGGTGCATTTTCTTTTCCTGGAATGAGAAGAACATTCAGTTTTCAGTATAAAAGTTCTAGTACATCTATCAGCTAGGGGTAGATGTATATTGGACAAATAAGACAGCAAATTTCCTTAAACAAAAGAAACCTAAGCCGCACATTTACATACACATTTCGCACGTTTTATTGCATAACTGACCTAGCCCTCGTTATTAATTTGAATCCAAATTAAAGCGAAGCTATCTGATAGAAGAAAATGCAAACTTGTACAAAATATGACTTCCTCTTACGTATAGAAAGGAATTATGCAACGTGCGTGACCGTCAATCTTATTACATCTGTCACATCGTCCTTAAACCTGCAGTGCCATCAAAGTCAAGGGCAGATAAACAACTTGCGAATTTCTGGACTTGCAACATTCAGGGCAAAACCGGATTGTGCTATGAAAGTTAAACTTCATTTAGTAACTAAGGCAATGTTTCACGCCTAAACCTTGTATTGAAAACTGCAGTGAAAAGGTAAAAAGGGCAGTTAACTAAAAGAGCAGTTTTCCTACAAGATACACTGCAATTTTAGCATTGTAGATGAGGAGGGGGGATTGCCTTTGATCCTCTGCAAACAATTTAACTGTTACAGACGCTTTTAAAATAGTTCTAAAGTTTACAAATCTGAAAATGTTTTGCATTTAGTGTCTTGTAGTTTGGAATCTTTACTATTTGTATTCCGTGATTTGTATACTAACTCTCAACTCTTCTCATTTCTTTTTGCTTATTCTTATGTCTTCAGTCCTGCCTTCATAGTCTTGTGTTCAAATAACCTGTTTTTTTTTTTTTCTTTTCTGAAATACTTTTATCTTCAATCAAACTACGAATGTTTGGAACTCCCAGAAAGAAGATATAAGTAGGAGTAAACAAATAATTATAGTGCAGCATCATTCCAATTCCGCCAACCTGCATGTATGAGGAGGGGAGTCCCATAACTGCAGTAAAATGCATTCCACCTAGGAGGTTATAACTTTGAAAGCCAAAGCTTAATAGGATGCTTAACGGCTTTATCCCCCAATAAATATTTCATGTATTAGAGCGTGGCTGCATCGGCGTTAGTTTCTAAGAAAACTGATTTTCCACGGGGATATAACTGCGCTTTAAATTAATCCATTAGCGTCTAGTTTTAAACCCGTTGCAGATAATGCTTTTAAAATTACGCCACAAATATTTTTAAGATTTATTTTGTTACTTGCAGGTGCGAAAAAATTCGAAAGAAGTCTTATAGCTAAGACAAAGGAATTCAGATAAACTCTTTTTGTAATACACACAGTGCCGCTGAAGCTTGGTTAAGTAGCTACATTTTATCTTAAGTTTTTATCGGAGATTGTTTTTGTAATTAGCTGTAGGTGCCTTTCCATTAATTTTGATTGCAACTTTATTTGTCAATTTAATGCGAATGCTTTTTGTTTTAATTTCTTATTAATATTACATTTTGCTTTCTTTAGACAAGGGAACATTAAAAAATTAAGTTATAAAATACAAGCCAGCAGTGGCGCCTCGTGGCCGTATAAAAGGGTTGGCCAGGGGCATAACTACATGACACAAATGGAGTGGAGGAAGATCTCTTATCAAGACTTATATTCCTTTCCAACTTTCTCTCATAATTGCAGCATCATCAAATGTTTGTGCTAGAGACTTCTGGTTTATAGGAAATCTTCTAATTCAACTGTCAAAGTTAAGCCTTAATCCTTCTGCAGTCAATTCAGAAACAGCAATGAATGTTATGAATCTTTCAACCAGCTTTCTCCTACTGATGTGTCGTTATATGGCAACAAATTGCGACATGCATGTAATATCTGTCGTTTCGTCGGCCTGTATAGAAACGAAATTTGCCCTTTCTATTTCTTAAAATTTTCAATTAAATTTCTCATTTCACATCCTGTTAGCAAAGGTGTGCTTTTCAAAAAATGAAAAAATCTTAATTTTGTACAGTCTTCTTGAGTAGCTTTCGATTGATGAGGTCCAAATCTTTTCACTTCCAACTATACAATTAAACAGACGCGCCAACGGGGTCTTCAATAAAACGTTCACAAAATAGATGCGCTTTTTTATCAGTTAACACTGTGAAAGTCAACTTTTCACTGACAAACAATGAGGAAGCCACCCATATTCAAAGTACGAAAACAATCCCTAGTCCGATATGTGTGCTATCAGCAACCCTTCAACATATGGTTCCTAAGAAAACAGGGTACTGAGCGCTGGTCATGGGCCGTCTTCCTGCTGGCCCAAGAGAACGCAGAAATAAGCAGGAAAAAGGCTGACCAATCTTGATGGAAGACAAATATAAGCCCTTGTAAGATATAAGTTTAGAGCGGAAAACTTTCCGGACTGACCCACGAGAGTTCCTCGCTAACTGAGGACCCGCATGCTACCGCTACTCTAGTAGAGGAAATGCGCTGATTCATAATATACAATTAAAACTAATCGGTTATACATCGCTTTTCATGCTTTTTTATGTTTATTAAGTTGACCAGGAGAAAGCAAGTGGTAAATAATAATGACTTGGAAGGGGGGCACCTGACCGTTAATGACTGAGGCCTCTGCAAGTCAGATTAATTTTAATATATTTTAATCAGTTTCTTTCAAACCGGAGGACGAAAGGACGCCCTAATCAGTTTGTTCCCTCAGAGACCTTGTAGAATAGAAGCCTCCCTTACATTCTGCAAAAGGCGTGTTGGAGCCTTGCCAAAAATATAAAGAGTCACAAAGACTTTTCAGAAGCAAAGTTTACGATAACAGTGTAGAAATGACATATATTTGCTTCAAATACTGAAGGTCAAATATAAAATACACGCAATTATGAATTATTGGGTTCATGATGGTCAACAAAAAATACTTCAAAAAGCTATAGACTGAACCAATAATGTAATATGAGTTTTCTTTTCTGAAAAAAAAACATGGTAAATTTGACTTAAACTGGTTTAAAAAATCATTTAAGCAACCTTCTTCTATAAGAAATGTTCCGCTCTACGATCACAACAAAAGCGTTTCACTCCACCACTCTGAAAGATTACGTAAGCTACTAGCGAAATCTCTACAGTGGAATAAAAAAAGACGTAAAAATTGGTTACTGCTTTTGGAACCTGACAGTGATGCTTGTTAAGCAGAGAAGTTGGATAGACAGGTCTCGAGTTCAAGTCACTGTTCACACGAATGGATTTTACTGTGTTTGTCACTTGTTTTATTGTCTTGTAGACGAAGTAAAACGTAAATCTTATTTCATTACCCCAAAATCCCTGTTGTGTTTTGCTAGTATGGCTACGTATTATGCCAGATAATAATATGGTTTAAATACTTAGTTCCAGTTTGTGATTTTTTTCCCCAATAAGAGTTATAATTTAACAAATATTTTTCAAAAATACTTTCTAATAAAACAGAAAGTTCCCTAGTGCTTTCTAAAATGTATAACTATCTTAATGTAAGCAATTTGTAGTAATGTTATACTAAATTGTGTCTGTTCTGGTGGTCTAGCGGTAACCATACTAAACCCAAGATCGCGGGTTCGATCCCGGCTAAGATCGATAGATTTTATGGGGGCGTAAAAAGCCCAAGTATGGCTTACATCGGAAGGGAAGTGAAGCCGTGGGTCCCATGTAGATTTACGGCACGAAAAAGAACCTCAAGCCTGAAAGAACAGATCTCTGAGCAAAATTTATCGGCCGTTTCACGCCCTGAATTGAATGGGACACTGATTACCTGAGATGTTAAAGAGCGCCCGTAAATAAACCGAATTAATAATATTGTAATATTTTAATTAATATTATAAAAAGACCTCTGACAGTATTCATAAAACAGAACTGCAGTTCCTTGCAGATTTTGAGTTTCAATAAAAACATTTTTTATTTTAAAATGTACCAGATGAGGAATAATATATAATAATTCTGCCTAGTGCGTTCAGAACACTTTGTGATATAAGTTTCTCAGGCATTCAAACACTGGAAAAACTTTATAAAAAAAAAAACTGAAGCTAACCCGGCCCGCCACTTCAGTAGCGGAAACGCTACCATTAGACTAAGGCGGTGGTAAAGATATGTATATTACATTAATACCAAATATAAAGTACTAATAATTATAAATGTTGCGAAGAGTGAAAGTAAAACTATTTTTTGTGTGTCCTTAAAGAACGCGTAGCATTTTTAAGTATGTTAAAAATACCTTTCGTTCATAAACGATATCGTAGAAATAGAAACCTATTAAAGCCAATACTCACTAAAGAGTATTTCAGCACAACATCTAGTTTCAACCCCAACTGCCTGGTACATGTGGGATCCATGGTTTACCCGAAAATAAAAGATTACTTTTTAGCACTATATTGCACTGCTTTATTAAAGAGTACGAAGAAATATTTATCATTGCTGGTGAACATATTTAATGAAGGGTAAATCGGACTTTTTAAGTTTTATGACGTCAAATATTTCGAAATGGAGTGAATTGTCCAATATTGGAATAGCTTAACTGATGGATAACCAACATTAATGCTTAAGGGAGATAAATGCTCTATTTTTAGTAATGAAAACGAAACATGTAAAGTCAAAATTAACAAGGTATTGGATGACTGGATATAAAAATGGGCAAAAATTGTAGCTTGAGACACGTTTTCCGAAGAATAATCGGGAATAGAGAAAAAATAATAAAAGGTTGCAAAATTAAACGTTTTTAACCTCCTATATAGCAAAGAAAGTATATGGATCAGATTTAACATAATGAAGGGAAACACTATCATGCGTTCCAGTCAGCCATCTGCGCGGATAGTAGTGGCCACCCACAGATCGGACCAGAGACTTAAGCTCGAAATGATGTACGTCTGCGTCCAGACTTTCGTGACATCTGATAAAATTAGCATTCACACACAAATGTTCTGCTTCCTAAATTAATATAATTTCTATTCTTATATGCATCTATTCTAATGTGAGACTCAAACGCCTCTAGAAATTCTTCTGTCATCAAAAACTTCCCTTACAGCCTCCAAAGATTCAAGGGCATTGGGGTTATGACAAACGCTTGCTGAGAATAACCATTATCTCTCTTCGGATAATTGTGTAAAAATTCATTATGCATCAGGAATTGGTGTTTTAATCGCGAATTCTGTGTTGCAGGGCCTATAGTTCTGCAAGCATAACTTTAAGAAAATTATTAATTGTGGATTAACAACAGTAATCTGCAGAATGTAGTTAAACAATTTCATATTATTTAAGTCCTAAAGCGATATCCATTTTTAAGATTAAAACCATTCTGCAAGATTTTGTTTTAGCAAGTTAATAGCTTAAAAGTCGAGCTTTTTAAAATGCCTATTTTCTGTGATACACGATTTAGATTATTTCGGACTGTTTTTTCTCCAATGTAATTGTTTTTCTGTCCCATTAGATGTCATTTCGATTAGAAATGTTATTGTTTATTGATCCTGTTTCCTTGAAACTATAAATAAGTTTTCTTACAGCGTAACCATAACAACAGGAACTTATAATTGCCTGTGTATTGTTCTACAAGATTGTTTTTATGTAAGAGTCGTATTCAAATGTTCTCTATTGAAGTGTTTAACTTGTGAGACGGCACTTCAATATACTAAATGCAATTCTCACAAAATAATAAAATCGTTTGCATGTTGAGAGCAGTTGTTAATGCATTGCAAGCAAAACAACAAATTAATTTATGACAAAACTGACTTCGCACCTAAAATGAGGCCTTGAACGGAAGATTACAGATAGAGAACTGGCTGGCTGGCAGATGGCTGGCTGGTATGCATGGTATTATAAAGCTTTAAAACGAGAAAGGAAAAATGGAAATTGACTGCAACTCAAGGAGAATTCTAGGCAAAATGAATGGTACCTCCAAGAGAAAAAATTACATAAATCAATAAGTTAAGATTCTGTGAGACTGTAGTTACTTTTGACACTGTCAAGATTGCTATTTTGGAGCGAGTTGAAATGCTTCGCAGTGATACTGAACATTCACAAACCGAATTTATTTAGCTTATTGCTAAAAATCTCTGTAGAAAACTTATTTTTGTATCACTGCGGAGGTCAAGCTTATGTATATAAAACATTAAAGGTGCACATTTTGAAAACATATTTAAACTAAAGACACAATGTTATTTTAAGAGGGTGTCTTTAAATACATTTATGCACCTTTTTTGTAGGAGGACATTTTTGCATGAAGAAATTTCGTTCAGAATTTTAAACAATAATTTTTGTTCAGAAGGATTACATATAAAAACTAAACTGATAAAAGCGACAGTTAAAAACTATTTCATCAGAAGTATAAACTTAAATTTGTGTTCAGATAGGTTCGCTTTGGTTTCTAATTAATATGCTTCCAATACGTTAAATCTCAAGCAAATGAGAGATGAGCAAAAATTCATAACTAGCTACAAGTTATGTGATGTCTTCACGTAATTTAAGATATCACTGTTCAAATTCTTCATGTAGTTTTAAATTATGAACTACAGAGGGTTCTGTATTGAATTGTGGGGTGGGAGCAGTTAGCCGAAAGCTATGGGCCCATAGGAACGGATTACTTGCCAAAAAATAAACAAGCATAGAAAATTTATAGAAGTATGCAAAAGCTAATCAGTGTTTGTAAAACACAAAAGTTCATGACTCTAAATTAGAAGTTTTTTCTTATTCTTTAGCATGGATTGTCATCTATTTTTTGATAGTGATATAAATGCACACATTTCACTAAAACAAAAGTTATGTTGAGATTACTTTTATCTCCATTTTAAAGCGATTAAGTTTGATATCTAATCTTTATGAAAGGAGAGATAATGTACATTTAACATAAGAACTAAAGATACAGCTATGCACAGTAGAATTAAACATTTTGTTGTCACTCTGGCTTAAAGGTATTTTTGATAGCCTAGCCAACGATGTCGTGCAATGAAATCAAACCTGCGCTTGATATGTAGTGTAAAAACAACAACGTTTAAACATTCTTAGTTTTCACAGAGAAGTGAATCTGCTCAGTATATACTGTGAATTAATATCCTTTTAATCTTTTGCACGATTTATGCTGAAAGTATATAGAATCCTCTTTTTTTTTTTTTTTTTTTTTTGTTAATTTCCAGATGCTCTTTAACAGTCATCAGCGTCCCATTCAATTCAGGGCGTGAAACGGCCACATATTTTGCTCAGAAGCTTCTTTTTTCAGGTTTGAGGTTCTTTGTCGTGCCGTAAATCGACGACATGGGACCCAAGGCTTTACTTCCCATTCGAAGGAAGCATTACCTAGGATTTTTACGCCCGAAAAAAAGCCATTGGTCCTGGCCGGGATCGAACCCGCGATCTTGGGTTTAGGAAGCAAGTATGGTTATCACTACACCAACAGGACCGACATAGCGAATACTCTACTGCAGGTTCAGTAGAGGCAATTATAAATCGATGGTGCTGTTTGATGAATGTGGAACCCTGTTCACCGCTTAGAAGTGAAGGTATGCGTGCTGCAAACCTCTAGTTTGACTCTGCGCTGGAACCCGTGAAGTACAGGCATAAGAATTCTAACGCTTTTATCAGGGCAACTTTTTCAAGTGATTGATCTCATAATTATTGATGAGATGGGCAAAAGAATCCGGAATCCTTTGGCGTCTGAAGCTACTTAGCATTTGCCTTTTCAGTGTGAGGTAAATCGCTTTTGCAATGCAAAAGAAATCTCAGGCAACTTCCGCAGACTCTTGAGTCTGCAGTTTACAACAGAAAATTTAACCCTCTAGGCCTAAATGCTCCAGTATCAACTTCTTTTAAGAAATTTAAGCAGTACAGTTAGTAATTGTAGTATTTTACGCTTGGGTCAACTGTAGCGGCTCAGTGGTCATGTAAGATCGCCCGCCTTTAATCAAAATTTGAAGCGGACAAAGAAGATATTGCGAGTACTCCAGTATCTTCTATCACTTATTCCCTAACCCATCTCCTCCATCAGTACTGCGGAATCCAGACATGCGAGATGATAAAGCCTTTACTTTCTAAGCCGTTAGATAGAGCGAAAGTTTTATGACAGATATGGTGCAACTTTTATTGCCTCGCTGCTATAAAGTCTCGTTACATAGCAGTTCATCTAGATAACTACTAATCTTTTACTGCAGAATACAATCCAGGAATTTGGAGATAAGTGTTTTGTTGCAGAGTTCTTTTTATACACAGTATTAGGCTTTCGAGGTAGCTGGTCTTCTTATTGCAAATGTGTTAGCATAACCACAACTGCACAATTCCTCTCCGAGATATTTCTTAAATCAAAGATTTTAACTTGGATCTACAGGATGAAAAACGCAGGTTCTCCTACTAGTGTAGCAGAAATTAAACGCTTAAGATGCCTCTGTTTAGTCATTTGTGAACATTAAATTGAGCCATTTATGTTCCATTCAGGGCGAGAGCCTCCCCTAACGGGGGGCTCATTGATTTCTCATATGGTGAGCTAGTCCATATGAGTATTGTTCCTATGAATTTGTTAAGTCTATAATGTTTCTAACACAATTTAACTAGAAGGTTCAAGTGCTGAGTGTATTTAGTTTTTGTATTATAAGCTTGGTATCACTTTCACTATTGACTCCGGCTGTTCTCTTCTTTGTGCAACTCTTCCTAGGCTCCTCCAAGGTACTGCGATTCCGTGCTACGCGGTTCAGTGTGTCCCGGCTGCTTTGTTGAAGGAGTCTGTCCGAGTCGTTCTTGGCTCCCTCTTGCTCTGCTGCCGATACTAGATCCCATGTGGTATCTATACGTCCCCCTTGGTAGCCGTGCTACATGTCTGCTCCATTTCCACTTTAGTTGAATCACGTCGTTTAGTCCCGACATTTTTGTTAATTCCACAGATGATATTTTATCCACGAGGAATATCCCTAGTACTTTCCGCTCTATTTTACATTGGCGGATTCTAATATTGTTCTTTTCCACTTCTGTTAGGCTCCAAGTTTGGCATTCATATAATAGTATTGGGAATATGCACGAGTCCAAAGCGTCTAACCAGAGTTTTCGGCTCACAGTATTGTCCATTGGTGTGAATTTCCATGACCAGAATGCTGTCCATGTTGAGGAAATTCTTTGTTGATTTCTTTGCCCATGCAACTGGGATGCAACTATTTGTCCTAAGTGTTGCGTATTTTAGTGTTGTTAAGTTGATTGTAATCAAGAGGTCACGAAGCAAGAAATGGGTTGGACGCAGTAGTACCTACTACAATCTAAATTTTACTATATATTCTGAGTACAAGTTTAATCAAAAAGCGGGGTTTTGCGCACTAATGCAGTTATCACGACAGAGTAAGCACCAATAGATATTTTTTAATTGTTTCAAATATGTTCAGCATTGTCGTTCTAAGTCCACTGCAGATGCAGATGTAGATGGGCGCAAGGTCGATTTCCTCTCGCAGATAAAACCACAATCTTTAAATTGCGCATAATTTGCACGAATATAGTAATATTTCGGGTATTCTTCTCGCAAACGACCTTGGACCGTGACTATGAACTTAGCCGCACAGAATTGCAGCACGCAAAATGCCTTCACTATTTTGGTCACCGTTTTCACAAATATCTCGTGGTCAAAGAACAAACTATGTTCATCAAAGTATTTAGTGTTGTGCAAAATGCACCCAGAATAAGCCACTAATCAAAAAGTACTGATTAGAAATATATTTGGTTAACCATGTTGTATATTAATTAAGATCTAGGGTATACGAAAATATAGTCCAAATACAAGACGTAAAACACGCCAAAATACAAAACAGGGATAGGAACATAGCTCTGAACTTAACATTTTATTTTCAGGCTAAATTGGGCCAACACCTGTACTAATTTCCACAAGTATCATACTAAACAAGCTTAATCTATCTTTTCTAAAATATTTTGTTAATTAAGGGTTTTAACAAAGTGCTTGATATTGGAGCAAACAAACCGCTTGACCTCTGTCAAGTTATGCTTGCACTTTTATCGGCTGTGGGTTGCATTAAATTATACCTATGAAAATATTGATTATGAAAGCAGCAAATTTGGATGAGATTGCTAACATCTTCGGTATGTGTAGGATTGTGGCCGCCGATATCCAAACCTAAACTCTGGGAATATTATTTATTGGGCAATTTAAGGCAATTCCGCAAATATTAGATAAACTGCAAAATAACACACTGGAAGAAAAGACCAACATTTCACATGAAGAGCAGCAACATACAAATGAAAACTATTAGACGCTGGCAGCACATTTTCAAAATCTTCCTTAAAAAGTAATCAATGTGAGACACAATCAAGATTTTAATTTGCAAACATAATAATACTAAGTTAAAGTTCACAGCAGTATTTTTAATTCCTTTAACTTTAACTCGATTCAAGACCTTTCGTTTCTATGACAGTTGTGTATCTAAATAAGTTACTTCCTCATCTGAATATATGGGGACTACTTAACTTTGTTCTTATATTTTGTTGCTTTGGAAATTCCTTAAACAGCATACGTTTTTCTTAACATTGGGTTACCATTACTAACCCGAGCGTCTGGATTTAATTATAAAATCGACAAATCATATTACAATATTACAAGCAACACATTGAATGCAAGCTGATTTTTTAATTTTTAAAACCGAGCGTTTACATTAAGTTAACGTTTTCGGTCGTGCAAAAATCCTTCAATAATGTTAGGAACATACTGAGAATAAGAGTGCCTAAGGGTGTTGCCCGAAATTCTTAGGTAGAGTAGCATTTGCAAGTAGCTAAAGCAGCCCGATGGCTAACTTTGGTAAGATTATTCTTAAAGGGCAAGACAGAAAACTAATTTATTGTGAACAAAAGGAACACCCCAAATTTGTCTCTGATCTGAGATATCCCTAAAAAGTCAAGTACTTTTTCCTTTCCAAATAGAGGCTTTCCATTTATTTTTCTGGTCAGAAAGTTTCAAGTGATCCTTATTTGGAATTTAACTCGTGACTTCAGATTGTAAAACGCAGTACCTATAGATAATATGCACCAAATCGTGCTTCATGCTGAAGACTTTAGAATACTTTTTGGTAACCGCAAGTTTAAATATCTTCTACCTGGCTATTCATGTTCTCTGCCGCCCGGTATTTCAATATGTTCTAGGCCTTCAGGATAGATTCCATAAAAATGTAGCACAAAAGCATACTGAATGTGCATTATCAATACAATATACATTGGACGAAATGAAACTAATTTCTATGTGTAACATGCACCAACATATGATCGTTGATTTTTTTTTTATTTCCTTTCGAGTTATCAGCTTTTGGGTAACTCCATTTACGATTAAAAATGGTAAATTTATTAGAAAATATACAGGTTAGTGCCATCTCTATCGATATGAGAGGTGACAAAATATTTTCAGATGGTAGAGGTAAATTTCCCAGGTTAGAAAACAAACAGGGAAGATAAGTAAAGGAAAGCTATATGGATAACACGGTTGTTTTTCCTCTTTGTCATTTCTCACAGTTTTATTTCGTGTTTGTTATATCGGGTGTCTCATTATCTTGCTCATTCAAAATAACTTTTTGTGAAATGAAAAATTGTTTCAAAAATTTTTTTTTACATGGGAGAGTTCTTACTGAAGACATGATTTTTGTATTTCCATTAATGTAGGAGATAGAGGATATAACTTTTTTTTTTTTTTTTAACTTCGCACCATGTACACTTTGTTCAATAATACATTACCCTCTCTAAGAGCTGTTCAGGAATGTTTCACACCTTACTATTTTAGTCAAGAAAACAGTAGATATGGAAATGATACATGCACGATTCCTTTTATTTAATAGCACTACAATGATTTGTTTAACAAAATCATTTAACCTCTTCAACAGTGTAATCGAATAAACCATTACCTCTCATTCTCCGTAGATCAACAGCATTTCTAATTTCACTTCGTGCGTGTACATTTTTTAAAAAAATTGTAATCACAACAGCTCAGTGCAGTGCTAACTTACACTGATGACTATAGTACACTGGTATGTAAGCTAAAGTAACAACAGTTTGAGGGTTTACTACCTCCATCTCCCTATTAGGGCTTCTGTGTTTACATGAATCGAAAATTATAAACAAATCCCAGAATTCCACACAGTACTACATCGGATAAGTAATTTGTACAACCAAGACATTAAACACAGGTTTCTTCAATAACTTGATGTAGAAGTTACCGTTTCTCCTTGACTAACGTGGTACAATGTGATACATTTTTGAGTAGCTCTTGGAGAGGGTAAATGTATTCGTGAATAAAATGGTGTCATTTAAAAATCCGAAGTTCTATCCTATACTCCTACATTAATGGAGATGCTCGTATGTATACACCCCCCCCCCCATGATGTTTAAAAAAAAACTTTTGTTTGGAACAATTTTTCATTTGACGCATCAGAAATAGTTATTTTGGGTGAGAAATATAAACGGACCTGTATAGAGGTATACAGGTTCATAGGTATATATAAATATAAGAAAATAACAGTTTAAATAGGCATTGACATGTTAGTTGTGTATGAAAATAACACAGATTTTTACATAAAAGATTTAGACTGGCACCTACCAGGCGAAATCGTTTGCTATGTATCAAGGAATGCGATGGTGTATAGATTAATTAAAAAAATTCTGCAATGGACTCTAGCAGTAATATTTGAGTCACCCTCTTGCAACACAAATAAGGAGGTATGTTTCTGCAAGTACTAACACAAATGCTTATTTTAGATCAAGGATATGCAGGAATCGTAGGAAACGAAGAAGCTGATTCTGTTACAAAACAATCTGTAAGATCGTCTCGTATAAAACCTGCTCCATCACATGCATAAAAGCCATCCTTAAAAAAAGAAAATCTAAACAACTGGAATGCAGTATGGATGGACAAGCAATGCAAAAGGAACTTCCACCAAGGATTTCTTCTTCCCCCACTGTCCTACATCCATAGAAAGCAAAGTTCTTCAAACTCGCATATATTTCGGCTCTGTTTTTTATTAGTCATGGATAAGTTAAAAACTGTCTTCAAATATACCACGCCACAATGACTGTGAAGATGTGAAAAATCAGAAGAAACCGGGTCTCATCAATTTTACCTACACCATGTAAAAATATATATTTTTATTGGACACCTTAAAAAATTTATAACTCATATTCATAAAACACTGATGTAAATTGTTTTATATCATTCATTTTATTATATTATCAATTTGTACTATTGTTAATAGTCTTTATTATAGTTTAAAACTATAGCCTTAACAAACTACTAAAAGGTAGAATAGGGGGTAGATTTAATTTGGAGATTAAATAAATAATTGATGTGGTTCCAAATCTTGTTCAATGCCAACCTGCTAAAATTCAATCATATTCATAAGGATAAAAATAAACACTTGGAAACTTGTATATTATAATTGGAAATGAAAATCTAAACTTCGGTGATAAAACTATTTTGTTAGTTATTCGAATCACATCTAGCAAATTTACTTGGGCACAGTTCAAATTCCAAGAAAATGAATGTGTTTTGTCTCGTTTAAGGAATTTCCTCGGCGTATTTCGTGAACATTAACTTGTTCTAGTTGACATTAATGAATATTATACACAAATAGTCTTCAAATCCCGTGTAGGAGCTCCAATATATACCAAATGTTCCTCACGACGGCAGAAGCTGGTAGGCAATAGCATTCGGGCAAATAGAGGTTAAAGATTTAAATGGACCCAGCACCCGAATGTTTACCCTGTTAATGAAAACAAAAGAAAGGCTGGAATGAAGAGAATTCCAACAAAGCAATAAAGATAACTGATAACTCTTCCCAGAGTGTTTAACGCTGCATACCAGACTAACAAGAATCTTGCCTTTCGTGCTACCGTCCGACTACTCAAATTTCACATCATAACCGTGCTCCGAACGCAGAAGTCCAACCGTATCTCCTGTAAAGCAACTTTCGCCGAAGTGGAACCACTCACTACTGCTGGTGCTGCGAAGTTCGATCTAAAATAATAAAAACCGGAGTGAATCGCACAAGGTTGGAAAATGCCATAATTTTCTCTTCGTTGTATTAGAATGAATTCCTTTGAATCCGCCGCTCTCTCCACAAGCTAGTGAGAGAATTTACCAGTTTTTGAAAAAGAATATCTGTAGGTAGCAGGCTTAGCGCTAATCATGGTTTTGTCGCCCGTTTTACGATAGATGAAGAGTCGGCAGTCAAAGCTGTTAACACTCGGCAAAGCTAAGGTAATACCCCACAACTGATTCAAGTATTCTCATTACAACGAAAATAAGCACATGCCTTACGATATATGTTGAAATGTTGGGCATCTTTTTACAAAACGTGTTATTCACACGCATTAATTCATCTTCCGAAATTGAGTAAAATTTTCGCCTGATATTTTATATCCGTTCTGCAAATGTAAGGGTTTGTTCCATGCTCTTTATTTTTCAACTTCCTCCATAAATAAAAATCTCATCCTGTCGGATCAAACAACCGTGCCATATTTCCCTAATATGTGTTTACCCTAACCTCAAATTTTTCTTGGATAAAATTTAATAACTCATTAACCGTGCGTGATGACGGAATGTTTGTGTTAAGTACCCAGATCGAGTTTAATACCAATAAGTTGTTCAAAAATTGTCGTGTGGATGTAATCCCTTATCTTTCTGAAGGTATGGTATTCTCAAAAATATAGACCGAGCATCATGTACCGATACAAGGAGGTTTTGTGTGTAAAAATTGTCTTTACTACACTGCAATTATGTTATTTAGCGTCCAGTTATGACAACCTGAGAGAGAACTTTAACAGTTTCGGGGATATTATATTCGTTTCGCCGGGAGTTACAGCTCTGATTGCCCACCCTCCAGCTGCCGCGAAACGGTACCGACAGTAACATTCAAAACACTGTATTTATCATTTTTATGTCTAAATTGTCCACTTCATATACACAGAATTTTCGGGGGAGCCATATATTCCAAGAAATTGCCAGTGAGTGTGAGTTATATCGTGATTATGTGTAGTTAGTAATATTGGAATGCTTGAAGAATCACACACCATGATGGAAAGCATTTCCCTTCTGAAGGCTAGCAATTCACATTTGATGAAGGTAGGAAGTCTTGCCGCTTATACTTTTCGCAAACTAACAAAAAATCCAAGGGTGATGGAAAAACAGACTTCGCAGATTAAGAGACCGTGAAATTGCCGTTTTATTGTAATCGAGCAGTTTTATATAATCCTTCAGAACTGCAAGGCTTTTTTGTTAGATCCCTTTCATCAATACAGAGTAAAGTTAAAGCGATTCTGAAATTTTAAATGCACTGTTCGAAGCTTTATATAAACTGAATGTAAGGAAATTTTAGGTGCTCGGAGACCAGGGGATACGAGTTACAAAACTGGTTCTGAGAAAACAGACTCGAATGTTTGTAATTAATAAAAAGAGAAAACAATTCTGACACTTTTACAATTATTACATTATTCTACATTATTATGCTGAAAATCTAAATTTTCTTTACTGAAAGTATCCATTGAAATTACTAAGGTCCACATTTTTATGAAATTACATATTTTTCACCTTTGAAAACTGAAAATTTTGACAAAAGGCTACTAGGTTTATTATATATAATTTAATGCTACATAGTTTTACATATTTCCAACAATACTATATATATTTAAGAAATTGTTTATTTTATATAAAATTAACATTCACACCAAATGTCTGTAATTAAGTGCAGAGAATTATAAAATATTTTACAATCATAAATTGAAAATTTCTGGTAACATAATAGAATATAAATTTCAGCTTTCACGATGGATCAACCACTGAGGTATTATCTAGTATTTCTCTATTTAATCAGTCTCTAACTCTGGAAAAAACCAGCTGATTGACGGCCTCGCTACATAATAAGCGCCATCACTGCATCTCTGAATGGAATTTAATTTTTAGTTGTTTTCTACTAGCTCGTGTTTACGATAAACTCGAAATGAGAGTACAATATATTTTCCAGAAATGGAGAAGGCATGTTTCAATAGCTTGATCTTTATTCCAATATTCACATTCATACATACTGCGCTCTTTATACAGAATTACCACATTGGAAAAGAGTGATATAGTTATAGTATCCAAGAGAAATGCTAGTGGAAATGACAGAGTATATTAAAAGTGCAGAAATTTTGCAACAGATAAGTATGGGAAACTTGTGGATAAATGAAGAATATAAAAACAGAGGATTCTGGGAAGAAATAAAGCTAAGACTGGGAGATATTGAAAGGCAAGAAATATTTGGTAGTATGAGAGAAAAAGTTCATTGAGGCTTTAGAGGGAAATAATAATAGCATGGGGTAAGGAAAACAATATAGAATGTGATAAAGTAGATCGGGAAGGGTTTGCATAGCTAGAACTGGAGTTAATAATTTAAAAGGGCTAAGATAAAATAAAGATGTAGAAAATGTCAAATGTGTGAAGAAACCAATACACATTTTCATTGTTTATTATACTGCAAGCAAACAAAGTTATGGGGAAAACAGGCTCTATAGCATGTAGTGTGTTGGGATGATATATTTTCAATAAATTTCAATTTCAACAGAATAACTGAACACAGATCTTGGATATTCCAGTAGGAAACTGCTGATGTGCCAAAGACAAGGGTTCAGTAATTAGTAAATTACTAAAATTAAATGACAATGTACTGAAAAGGTATAATTTAATTGGTGTAATTTATTAAGCTATGAAACTAGCTACAAAGGAAAGGAGGAAAAATATAAATTTAATTGTAATGTTATTTACTGAAATACTTCGCGCTTATTTGGCACTAGTTCAGTTCTGTAGTTAGTATCTCAGGTGAACAGTGAGCAATTGCGAATCTCTACGGGGATGACTTCAACCGTAAGTTCCAAGTGCTGCATAACAATGGACGGTGTCTTTACCACCAAGGAAAAGTGGTGTTGTATCAAGCGTGACAAAGCAGTAGCTTGTATAATGAAACCCCAATTGAAACAACACACAAAAGTGTGTTTCACCGCAAAAATAAACAGTTGCGTTCAGTTAAAAGCAGACTTAATGCATAAAGATTTGTCTTAGATTGAGTTCATGAAGACAAGGTCAAGCCACGATCGCAGCACACACAAGATACAAGTATACCACCGGTGACGTCTATGATGCCAAGATATCTTTTACAGTATATAAGAACATTCTTTCCGATCGCAGACGAAACCCAATTCCTCAAAATATGGAGAAATATCTTGTGACATATTGTGCTTCATATTTAAGGATTGCCTCAAACGCATGACGTGTTTTAATCTGTTAATTTAAAATAAAACACTTTTGAGAACAACTTTTAAGTCCCTATATAATATTTAGTACGTGTTTTAAGGTAGTGATATGACGTTTAGTACCCTTGAGCCTCTCAGTCCCTCATTTTAAAATAGCAAATAAAACAATTATCGTTTTGGAAATTAAATCGCTCGAATATATAAACTATAATTTAAGTAACGTTACATGGTCCTTTAAATTATACCACCGGCTGGGATCACGCAAGAGAACCTAAATCTGAAAGAAGAGGCCTCTGAGCAAAATTTATCGGCCGTTTCGTGCCGTGAATGGCGACCACAGATGTGAAAGAAGGCCTTAAATAAACTAAATATATAAATAAAAATTTGACAGGGGTGACAAAGGTTGTTCAGGTACAGACTCTAGGTTTTTCTCAATTCTTATAAATATAAATGCCGTGGAACTATCCTAACTTAGGCATAGAGCGCTTTAATCCTGCTCCCCCCTCACCTCCTCAAAAAGAAACTGTTTCCCAAATTAATATTTAATGTTTTGTATCAGTACCCACCCCTTGTAGGTACAGATTGCATTAGCGCGTTAAATACAATTAAAAAAAAGTAGATTATAAAACGAAATAACTGCAGGAATTAGGTATCCATTTTCGGAACATACCGAAACAGTTGTACATCGCTCAATCTTCCACTATTGCACTGCAATTGCTACCTAATATCTCTCCCTTTATTTTAAACTACCAAATATTTTATGTTCTGCCTAAACTTTAAGTTTGATCAGTGCCCATTCAGGTATACGTTTTTCTTTTTTACTTTCTGCTTTAAACGCACAAAAATATGTACACTACACCTCTACACACGTTTTCAGAAATTTTCCTTTTATTTATATTGAAAACAAACAGCGGGTTAAAGACTTGCCGTTAAAAGAAAAGAAGACTCTATTAAAAAAGAAGTGTCGCGTGTGCTTTTTTAATTGCTTTTTCATTTTTTGCCTTACACTTTTTAAGAACTATGAAACGGAGAACAATCCCATCGAGGGCATCGATTCGAATAGACCTGTATTTTACAATTATACATGTGTCAAAACGTTAAAATATAAGAGTACATAGTAAGTTTCATTAATGTTGAACTAAAAACAGAGTAAACATTTTAATAACAAAGGCTTTCACTACTAGTGGCGAGAGAGGGCTATGAACCAAAGACAGCGTCGTTTCACTCACCTCTCCAGTACAAGCGGCGACTTGAACGAGGTTCTTACGTATACTGTCTACCCGATGCACCGTAACTCCCACTTTTGAATGACTCTGGTCAGAAGAACCGTATGACGTAGGCATTTCCCCGCTTTCCCCTCTGGCGGCAGCCGACAATCACTGATGGACTAAACAGGGAAAAAAGTACAGGATTTCATTTTCTGTATATTTTACTTCAGTAACTTAACGTTATTTCTCATTTTCCTTTTTAAATACTCGACGACACACTGACTCTAATATTGCAGTTCTTCGAGACTTATTAAACTATAATACCACTAAAAAAACTCATAAATCAATTGATCTGCCAATCTATTCATAAAATAGAACTGTTTATGTATCAGAACGTTTACGAGCTCTTAAAAAAAATAAATGGTAACTAAATTCAAAATTCCAAAGAGGAAGGAGAAGATAGTTTGTTTAGGTATATAACTTACACACATAATATAACATGTATTAATAAAACATCACTGTTTCAGGAACGCTTCCTTCAATCTTTTAGCATATATTATTTTAGGAATTGCTCTTCGGTGTGTATAATCTTTTCTGAACACAGTTTCTTTGATTTTATTAAAAACAGAATCAACATCTGCACACTTTATCATATTAGGAAGCTCTTTTAATATACTATTAATAAAGTTACAAGGAGCGATTGCTTTATACCTAATACTTCACTTGCTCTCTGCCCCTCACATTTCAAACTAACAGGTGTATGTACATGGACATACAGTGTGGTTATTTGAGTTACGGGCCGCCTGAACTCTGCTGTTTACTGCAGCCACCTCAACCAGAAAAATTGTCGTGCGTAAAGTTAATGTTTTTAATGTTTATATTTTTACTGAAAGTATAAAACAGTACTGTGTTTAAAACTGATAATTGTAAAGCACTAACCTGTGTTGAAAATGATGCTCCTCAGCGGCAATACACTGCGAAAATATGCATTGGAAATTCCCATATATCATCTCACATTTGCCCCCGTAAGAACACGGCGGTGTGAAACGCGTTTCTTTCATTGAAAGACGTTTATCGTTACTTTTTAACAAGTCGACAAACGGTTATCCCAACCGGAATACGACTGTCAGAATACTCCTTGCGAATCTTCTTCCCACTTCTCTGCAAGGATCCGTTTTCACGTTTGTATCGTACATGAAATCCGGTCCTTCAAGTTCATGTTTATGTAATGAAGGACAATTAGTACACAGTTTACACACAATGAAAGCACAGAGTAACAACGAACGTGCAACCACTCGCTGGCAAACCATCCCTCACACTAACTACAAGCTGCCACCTGCATATGCATTATGGTGTTTAATTATTGGCTTCTCTCAATACGCAGTCTAGCTTTGCCGACTCATAACTTAAAATAATCTCACTTTACTTTAGTGTGTGAGAAGCCTGGTTACTGAGGGAAACAAATGGTAAAACTACTCTAACCCGCATGGAATCGATTGCGCGTTTGCTTTCATCGACAGAGTGCAACTCATCTGATTGTGTTGCTGTTGCAGTATAGTCAACAGCCATCATACCTTTATGTTACGAGCAGTACAATGTATACAGGACAGTATGAACCGGTATATAATGGAACAGTGCGCCTTTAGTTTTCACACATACTGGAAAGTAACATCGATAAAGATAATTATTACTGCGCAGTTTGGAGTCCGGAGACCATCGGCAAATACTTCCATTCAATATCTGGCGGAAGAAATTGAGAATCACAAGAACATTGTTGGAAACTTTCAGAAGCAACGTTGCAGGAGTTGCAAAGCTGACTGTAGAAGTCCTTGCATAAACTCTCGCAGGAGACTGAGGTTTTCACAAGGACATGTCAAGGAACTGTAAAAAAAGGCAAAGCTGCATGCATATCTTGTTACTGCTGTGCAAGAACAGAAAACTTCCGACCAGCAGAAGGGTCTAAATTATTGTAATTTGTTAATGCACATCCAGAAACATGGTTCTTCTGCCAGGTGGTTTCATCTAAGTGGATACGTCAATTCCAAGAATACCTGTTTTTGGGCCAATGCTTGAGACTTTTGTACATGATGAAAACATTATTGACAACATTTCTTGTGCTCGTATATTATTACAGTGGCTACTTTTCTGCTATATCTAACATAGTTCTTCTTCTATATAACATTTTAAATGCACATAGGCTTTATAACTATATTTTACCTCGATTTATGCTCTTTAGAACTCTTAATCTTTTTTCTCACAGGTATGGATAGGGACTTCGTTTGTCTGGAAAAGTAACCAGCAGCGAAACCGCTTTTGATTCACAAATTGCAAATCATTTAATTATCGGATAGTTTTTAGCCTTATACTGTACACCCATATCGATGAAATTGATAACTGTTGTAATGATCTAGTGCTATTTTACTTTGTTATAAATATGATGAAACGTCGATTGAAGCACTATAGACATATGAGGCAGTATTGAAATTTTTCCTGGGATTGTAATGCTAAGAAACAATTATATATATATATTGCAGACACATTGTTTGGATTATTGTGGTGCGTTTACTTTCTGTTGCCGGAATAAGAAGAATTTATTCCTTAAGAAAAATGACTAATGGTGGCGATTGGTTGTCAGAAATTTCCGGAGTCAAGTTTTGTGTTTTAATCTGATTGGTGATTGGTTTCTCCACCTATATAGCAAGTGGTGAGTAATGGGGAATAGGCCACCAAATGTTTGGATTGTTGTGTTGTATTGCTTTATTGTTGTGAGAAGTTCATTAAGGAGAATGTATGTTGATGGCAGTTGGTTGTTACAAATTTCCAGAAGCAAGTCTTATGCTTTAACGTGATTGATAGTTCCGAGTTTCCTCACCTATGTAGCAAGTCGTGAGGGCCGCTAGGAAAATGCTTGCTGGGAGCAGTCAACCAAAAGGGTAAGACATGTCGTGTGTCACATCTTTTCCCCCAACCCAGAAACATGCACAGCGGTATGTATTGTTGTTAACGCTCACTCTATGATAACTTGAAAGGATATAATAAATTTCATAATGTAGTGTAGTGAAAAGCGAGAGTTTTAGCTTTTAAAAAGTCCTTCATCAGCATAGGATGCAAGGGATAGTATGGTTCTGATACTTCAGGTGTATAGAATTAGGTATTTTAGAAAAAGGAAATAAAAATTGGGCATTTTATTGTAAAGATGCCCAGTAGCTGTGGAACGTGACAATATTAAAACACAAGCTGCAAGACAGGAGTTGAAAAATAATGCACAACAATTTCAGTTTTAAAGAACTGTGGAGAAAATCCTTCTATTATTTAAATAGGAAGCAGAACACGTAATATTATGCATAAGAAATGTGAAAGTAATTTTAAGAGTGAAATAGCTGATCAGCTAGGGAAAAAATGCAGAAGAGAAAAATAAAGTATTATAACCACACAAAGAGTTCCTAAAAATACAATAAAAAGCAATCTACGGAAGTTAAACACACATTATTGGAAAGCAGAACCAAAAGACGAGGGACAAAGCATTTATTTCCCAGTAATGTAGAAAGACCTGAGAATCACAGAAACACCATGCATCATACTTATGATAACATGGCATGACAAATTGAGGAGCTTTTATCATAATTTCACCAAGCCAAGGGCCTATTATGCTCATGCAAGGAAGATAGTAGAGCACTTATTCATGAACTGCTGAATATATTATTATTACTATTATTATTTGTAAGAAAAGAAATAATCGAAAGAAAATAATAATAAAATAGGTAAATGTTGATCAATATAAAACAGGAAATAATTTAAAAACATATAAAATAAATCAATAAATTTGTAAACCATATAGACTTTGAAAGTTTTGGATTAGTAATAGAAGGAATTTTTGAATTAATAAAACAATTTTAACCCATCAGTGTAGTTTGTAAAATGGATTAAAATGGTAGTTATGTAACATTTGTGTTTTAGTGTCCATTCATAATAAAATGAAAGGAAGCATTCTTTGAAATAAAATTATTTTTTAGAAATGTAAAAGTTGAAAGTCACTGGCATACCGATTTAATGCGCCCAACTAAAGATACCCTGAATAAGTACTCAACGAGCTAATGTCGTGATTTTATCATTATTGGTTAGTCAATTTGTACACTACGACTCTTTTTATTGAACAATTGGGAAAATACAACCTTTAGGTCAGCTTTAAGTGTAATACGAATACGGGTTAGGTTAAATTTAGAAACAGTATTTTTTTTATTTCATACTGAGGCAACACAGGCGGTGAACACTGATGATATATTAGATGAAATGATATATTGGGAAAGGATTTTTTAATGGAAGAAAGCGTTCCAGACCTATGTTTAGGGTACCTCCCCAGCATTTGTCATATATGAGGACTGAGGAAAACCTGGAAAAAACCTCAATCGGGGAGGACGATCACGAGTCCCATGGCCACCCACGGCGGTCTCATATACGTTAGAATGACATCTTATGGGTGTTATAAGAACAATGGAATTCTCGGTGAAAGTCATTAACAGTTATGCTGCAACCTTAAACCATACTGTTTATTTCCTAGCCCATAACAAAATATTTTACCAAGCATATATTTAATTATGACTTTCATGGTTTTGTTTTAAATCAAATGTAAACTATTTATAAATATAGACATACGAATTTATTGGTAACAGAGCGTTGCTTTGGCATGATTCTTATACTTGAATCCTCTGATACAGCCCAACCCGTCAGAATGAATTTGGCTGCACCTAATTCATAACGGTTGCCTTGGCAACATAGACGCTTACTTTATGCTCCGAGAGAGCAAGTACAGTTTAAACTGAGAATCGGACAGTAGGCAGCATCTAGGGCAGGGAGAAATGTGCGTCATTGATTGGTTGCTCTCCTCTATAACTCAGAAGGATGCGCGAACCGGGAAATATTGCCAGGTTGCTAAATATACTTTTTTGAGACTTCGTTTAGGTGCAATTATTTTTAATTTTTACATTTAGTGATGTGGTGATTTAGCTACTAGTTTTATATCCTGCAGCTAAAAAAATAAAACTTTTTGGGGTCGTTAACGTATTACTTTAAATGCTATTGCATTTAGCTCCTGTTTTATTGAAGCGATTAGTGGGTACTACTGTTTGTAGCTTCAGTTTCCTATGCAACCATTCGGGTGCATAAGGTGCATTATTGCATTTACTTAAAATGGCGTACAAACATCGAATATTGCAGAAGTTCCTCAATATATTTTTAAAAGTTTATTTTCCTATTATATACCCACTGTAGTACCTCTGATGTGTTGTAGTTTATGTTGAAATACAGTCATTTTTATACTTTATAGCCTTCGTTTGTGTAATAAGTAGTCTAATACAGTGTGTAGATATAACTGTGCATATTATTATAATTTTGTACACAAACTGTGTAGTAGATACTCAACGTTATTTTCAAATTAAAATCTTTATGTGAAGATAGGACTGCGTTAACTTTTTTAGCCACAAGCCTTCACTGGGTGCTGTTGTTTTTACGGATTGCTGAAAAGTTAGAATTTTATAAACATCAAGAGAATTGGAAGAATTTGAGCGCTCTGTGGTTCACAATTTTGTGACTCCAAATTTGGGCGTGCACAAACATTACGCGGGGATATATTGAACTGTCCAAGGATAGGAACTCCGTTGGATGCGTTAACAGAAAAGTATTCAATTAGCTTGTAGGATGTTGTATAGCTATGACAAGTGTATTGATGAACGATTTGATTGACAAACCAGTGGTTATTTTTATATTCTTCGGCTTAGAATGTAGAGCCTGAACCAACTGTTCAAAAATATATGAACATGCCGCATTACGAATTCACGCATTTTAACTCGTAGACAGATCTGCCTTTGAGCTACACTAACAAGCTATTCCATTTCTGTGGCTGTTGTCGGAAAAACAAGCTTTGTTTTCGCTGATGTACAAGAAGATTCTAAGAGAAATGAATACATTTGTAGCTTTACAGTTCTGACAGATAACCGTTAGAAAGAAGATAATTGGGATGGTGACAAAAAGCATGAGTTTAAACTCAATAATCTAAACTTAACAATGAAATTGTGAGAATAAAGAAGAAATATATAGTTTTAATTGGTATGTCTTTATGTACTCCTTTTGAACTAGTAGCACGGGTCAATAATAATTGCTAATTGCCGAACTACGCCGATTCTCTGCCAAAACATAAATTAAGGGTTAACAAACACCTGTTACAGAATTGAACAAAAGTGAATTGAATCTAAACATGGAGAAATTCATATGAAATCTAACGCCAAGGAATATGCAAATTACTATAGCTTTGAAAAAATACCTGCATATAAAGAGAGTTAAGCTGTATACTCGTATAATTATGTGAAGAACGTTTCTCTTTAAGAGCATTCGTTCCGCCATGGTGACCGAAGTCGTTAAGGCGCTGATGGTGAGCGGGAGGTCTGGGGTTCTAAACCCACTAGGACCTTCCTCCCTGACTGAGGTTTTTTCCAGGTTTTCCTCGGTCCTCATAAATGGTACATACCGGGGAGGATCCTAAACTTAGGCCTGGAACGTTCCCTTCGTTAAAAAATTCCTTCCCCAATATATCATTTCATCTCATGTATCATCAGTGTTCACCGCCTGTGGTGCCTCAGTAGTGAAAACAGGCGTCAAACACTATTAAAAAACGTTCATTCGTTTTCTTGTTTTAAAGCAAAAAAATTATCATATATTTTCGAAGGATATAAAATCAAAAATACTAATGTTGATATTGTATCTATAAATGTATTTATATATGTGTCGTGTTTAATATACAATTCAGCAGGGACATAAATCAGTTCATATTTGACTAGTTTCTCCCCCCCCCTAACAATGAAAGCAAAAATATCAACCGATAGCTCGTTCTCTCTCTCTCCTTCTCTTTCTCTCTCCCTCTCTGGCAAAAATGTGTCACTATTATTTTGGGGTGCCTCAACAAGAACTCCCATAAAAATAATGTGGTTAAATTATATTTGGAACCCCTGGGTCTTGCTAGTTGTGTCCATGGGGCCGAGAAAGAAATCACCTGTACTACTTTGATCTGAGAGTTGATCTATGTGATAACTCTTATCACTTTGTACGATAGATTTAAATACTTTAACTCTAGTTAAAAAAGTATTATTCTATACTCGTTTATATTAAAGCACAAATACGAACACTATACTTATTTTATTTTAATAATTTTTAAATTGGTCATATTTTTATTTTTCGTTGTTTTAATGGAAAATCTTGCATAAAGGTACAAACATATTTTCTTCCTATCTTGTAAACTAATGACTATGTTTTAAAAATCATTGTGTTCAGCAAGACATAAGCTTTAAAATAAACTATCCTTCAAATTTATATTTAAAGGGTTTTCTTAAGCTATGTATTTATTAAAAATGGTATTTTGATAAAATGCAGTAACTTTTGCAATTTTAAAACCTATTATGCCTGGAGAAGACATATTTCACAAAATGTGTTGTAGCTGTATGAAAATATGTTAACATTTTGAAAATGTGGAGTCAATTGTTTTGATGTTCTCTCCTTATCTCCCATTATATTTGTCTTAAATGAGCCATTTTTCGATTTCTATTTAGAGGAATTCGAGAGATAAAGGAAATGTTTAATACAATGCTGCAAATTTGGCGAATTTTTGTATGAAAATTATTCGAGCTGGGTTATATCATATTTACAAAAATATTCGCTCATATATGAAATTACTGACATTTAAAAAAAAGTGAGGTTAATGTTTTATAATTCTTTGTCCTATTTCTTATGAAATCGCACATATGTACAGTAACGGAAAAAAGAATGTTGCTCTGGACAACCGTTCAAAGGTCAGTTGGCATAAGTATGGTAGAGATAGAAAGCGATCTATAAAAACACAAACTAAGAGACATTCAAAGAGAATAAGATTAATATTATACGTTTATACATAAGCAATAATCAAGCTTTTAAGCTCTTAATTTTCCCTACTAAATGTAAATGTAAATGTTATGTGTGTGTATATAATTATGCGAGCAACATTTCTGTGTTTGAATTTTGTGGAAAATCTTGAAATTCGAATGATAACAAAGGAAATTTTGTGTGAATTATAGAGGGAATGGAAGTAAAATCACATTACGCGAAATGTAAATAAGTACAGGTATTGTCTTCTATAATAACACAAAATAAGAAAGAACTATTTTTATGTGTGCTGGGAAACTAGGATTTGTATAAACTAAGGAGAGAATATTTCCGCCAGTTTAAAACAAGAAAAGGAAAATATCCTATGAATATTAGTAAGTGCGATTAATGTAAAATTATAAGGAAAAATATAACACGTTTTCTTCTTCGGGAATTGAAAAATAGCAATTCAAATTATATATAAAAGAATATTTTATTTTAAGCAATGGTCCATCATGAACTAAAACCTGGTTTAGTCTTTTTGAAAATGATACAACAGATTCGCAAATATCGAGGCCTGACTTAAGCCTTGCGATGTCGGGAATAGAACAACCTCATTCCCATAATACTTCTTTTTGTTATGTCCGACAAGTAGGCAAGACTGTCACGTCTAGTGCAATGCTGACTTATCGTGACAGATTTATTTACCAACCACTCGTACTCTGTGAAGGTTAGGGGTAAGTTAAATGTACTATGTGCTACTTGTTTATCCTTTTTTAAGCTGCCTTCTTTTTTCCGTCTAAGTATGTAGTACCTACAGGTATTATTACCGAAGAATGGACTTTGCCCAGTCGCCATTCGCACGACCAAAACCGGAAATTCACAAAGAAAACATTTGGGTAATAGGTGACATGTGGCAGACGTCTTTAAATTGAAGTACATGGTGCATTGTGGCATTTGACATTATTACTTGTGAAGCGTAAATCAGGCATGAACAGGCAGACTTAAAAATGCCAAAGGAACCACTTTCTAAGAGGTTGGTCTTAATGTATGATATAG
This sequence comes from Metallyticus violacea, assembly GCA_030762175.1. NCBI lineage: Eukaryota > Metazoa > Arthropoda > Insecta > Mantodea > Metallyticidae > Metallyticus > Metallyticus violacea. The sequence continues at coordinate 53,948,067 of CM060831.1, forward strand.
AGAAAGATGCTAATAATGTGTAACAACTCATTGCACGAGTTTCAAATGTCGAAAGATACAGGGAAAATTTTATTATACTTCACCTCATCACGTAAATACCCATTCAATGCCTCCGGCAGTCCGTACAGGAAAAAGAAATCCTATAACTATGAGTGGGACTAAGCTGCTGCTAAGAAAATCACGAGGAAAATGCCGGACAATCGTATTTACCTTAGACAGTATAAGAACGCATACTTTTTTCTGCTATAATGAGTGCACAGGGCTGCGAAAACACTTGATATAACAGTCCAATATTCCGGTTCTTTGCTCATTCGTAAATAAATGTATTTGCTAAAACACAACTTTCATTTTTAGAATTACTGTTGTCATTATTTTCTCCTCCTAAAAGATAAAAGGTCACCAGTAAATGTTTGGGTTGGCTTATTGATATATTTCTGGAATATTAGCTCTCAATTTCTCAAAAAATAAAAGTATAGTTCCATCATGAAATAAATTTTATCATAACATTCTGACGTTTTCAATATAGCAGGGGAAAAAATAGATTAAAATGGGAAATACCCGCTTTATACCGCCTTAATTTTGCGTGTTCGGTATCTGGTACTCTCATCACCTTGTTCATACATTTATGGTTGACATATCACTAACAAAAGCTCCTGGCGGCTCTGTCAAGGACAGAATTTGTATATCATATTTTGAAGTGGGGAGGACGAGTAAGGCAAAGCTTATTCATAGGTGGGTTGCGCACTAAGAATACGTTAAAGATAACCCTATCAGGACATCCACACCAAGTTAGAAATATAACATTCGTTTAAGGCAGCACCACATTTCATAAATAGTCTACAATGGAAATTGGGGTGTAGAACTACACTACTTATATTGCTGATTCAAAAAAAGTTTTAAACACGGTCATATCCCAGGTAGGTTCACCACCAGTTTAAACGCGTGCTACTTCCACATACACCAAGTCGTGGTTTGTTTGTTTATTTCTTTTGCTTCAAATTCCAATACTCAATTATAGTCATTAGGTACGCTACGATTTTACCGCAATGAACAATAAAAGGTCGTTGTCAACATCTCTATTTTTAGATAAATAATATCACTGCAAACGGTGTTTCATTGTTTCGCTACAAGATTTATTATATTCCCGTTGTGCCTCCCACCTGTCATAATCAGCACAGTCAATATACCCTTTACATATTGTCGCGGCCCACTGTACAGTCACTGTAAATAAAAATCATTTTAATATTCATCATCATAAGGCCGGACATGTGGCATAGCTCACAACACATATCTAGTGACATCGTATCCATCCTTAATCAAAAAAATAAAAGCAGGAAAACAAGGGACCGAGGTGATCACTGAAAGCACAATTACTGTCCAATTCAATTAGCGCATTTTATGAACATCTATGACTAACACCTACATTCAGGATGGATGTCGATCAAAATGGCCATACGAAGCAGCAGGTGATACATCCACTCTCTTCCAGTGGTAACCAACTCAATAATACAATGCATGTGCTACTTTCCCCACATTGTCATCCCCTCCCAAATGTCATTTTTTGGTACAAGAAGTCTTTGTCATTGTTTGTTTTATCAGTTAATTGTGTTTGTATCTTGACAACAAAAAAGAAAGAAAAGAAAAATAAGAAAAAAAAGAAGGAAAGAAAGAAAGAAAGAAAGAAAGAAAGAAAGAAAGAAAGAAAGAAAGAGACAAGTTGTATTATTAAATAATAAAACAGTGCTTAATTGGAATATTATTTTAGGAAAAATGTAGAATAACAAAAGCATACTCGTCCGTATTTACCTAAGTAAGAAAATGTTTTTTAAATTTATTTGAGCTATTTCAAGGATCGTCTATCTTTAATTAGAAATAACTTATACTTAATAAGAAATCAGCATATATATATATTTGTCGCTTGAACTTACGCTGATAATAAAGAGCATGGCTGCACTAAAATTCTAGGAAAAGTTCTCTTGAGGCATGCAATCTTCCTGAGATGCAGCAATGGATGGCACATGTAAATTGACAAGGAAATGTCTACCAGTTAGCGTCACTAATAAAGCATTTCTTTTCTTAAGTTACCAACATTCATCTAATACCACTAGCTATAAAATCATAATATTAATAATAGTAATAAATCAGTAAACATTCCAGATAACAGGTTTTCTACATACAAGATGTATGGATTATAGAAAGCATTCACATTTCCCTGTATCAATTTTATGAAATACAAATCATTACAACGTATTTTAAATTAAAATTCTGCAATACACGCGAACCATGTGACAAATCTAATGCAGAGCCTTGCCCGCTCACTGTATATAAGATTAATGAAGAGGTTAACACATATTATGTGTTTGAAGATAAAGCACTTATCTCCTCTCACCTAAACATACTCCCGCCTAGATTACTTTGTTCTGTTGCCAAGTTTTGTTCCGCTTTCGATGCAAGGGTATAGTACTGTCTGGCGATCAGAAGAAAGCAAGCTAGAGGAATATGCCACGTAAACATTTTCTACCCTCGTCACTATGTTCGCGTACGCTAGTACCATTAAAAATAAACAGTGTTGTAATATTTGTCCATGGTTAGAAATCTAGCAGGCGCACGAGAACTGAGCCCGAGAAGTTCTCATTCCTGTGGCAGAGTGGGTATCGCATATATTGGTAAATAGTCCCCCTTTGCACTTTAGCCCGCCCTCGCCCTCTTCTGATCGCCATACTGTACATAGATTCCATTTAGCTCGTTAAAATTAACACTTAACCTCAATTTTGTGTAGCTGTTTACTCCTCGTATTCACTGCTGTCTCCAAGTATTGTTGATTGATATTGCAAACACTACTTTCGAAGCTCCGAAACAAACTGACATATGAAGAAGTAGAGGGAATTGCTGCAAACAAGGTATAGCACTCCACATAGTTTAATTGAGAGAGAGAACTAACAAATGATTGGACAAGGAACGATATTTATTGGCAGTACCCCTCTTGTTTTCTCTTCTGTTTCTCTCTCTTTCTTGAAAGTATAAGTTTTATTTATGAAAACATTTGTATATGTTTGTACAAATGTGTTATTAAAAATTCGTGCATGGGGGTTTAAAATGGATTTTAATAAATCTGTTTGATGTACTTTTTCTTTAGAGAACAGCTATAGGATCACTTATTTAAAAATAGGACTCATTCTTGTTAAGAAATGATGTGTATAACGGCATGTGTTTACTGAGGCAAAACTAAATGAAATTGGGGGGGGGGGGGCAGAAAGAAAAAAGAACGTAATTCTCTCAAACAGCTTGCATAGGAAACCTAATATCATAAATCACAGCTTGAAAAACTGCAAAACTCTTAAAATTGAAACCATATAAACTCACGATTGTCCAGTCACATGATAATGCGAATTATTTAAATTTCTGTAATTGGATTTTGAGGGGTGTTCAGGATTGATTTAATTCACTTTATCAACGAAGCGTAGTTTCATTCAAATGACCATTTTATGTCGCAGGAGCACAGAGAATCCCGAGTTATACACAAAGATCCCTTGCATGGTGTAAGGTGATTTTTTTAGTAGTGTTTAACGCCACTTTTTTCTACTGAGGCACCACAGGCGGTAAGTGTATCTGTGAGAAAGTATTTACCTATTATGACTTTAATTGTATTTAACGTTGTGACAAATTGATCACTTAAAACAAAAAAGTAAAAATCTCTTGCGCGGTGATATTAATCAAATTTCATCGGGAACTGGCGCAATCGCGAACCGCCACTTTTGCTATAGGTTGTCGGCCAAACTCATGTGCGAAGGCTCTGCAATACAAACCATTTAAAACATAAAAATCATCAATAAAAATGAGAATCACCTCAAGAATTTATTTGCATATTTCAATAAACATGTAAGCTTCAATTAGTCAACAGAATCGTAATCTCATGGATGAGATACTCTCACAGCGTTCTCTTTATTCTATAGGAACATCATCCTTCAGCATCCAATAATAGTCGGTCATTCATGAATGTATTAAAACAGCTCATATTAACAAACGTTTTGATTAATCGATATTTTGTTTTAGCTGTGATTTACACTCTGTCATTATTGAGACAATCGAGACTTGACTGATCGCCTCGAAGAATAAAACATGGACAAGAAACTTAAAAATGGTAAGTTTTTCAATTCTAATTTTTTAACAAATTACATTAACTTAATGATAAAAAACTAGTTTCCTCTTCATTCTCTTATTTTGTTTTCTATCCCTGAAAAAATATCTCAACTCAGGAATTTGACCCAAATACTGCTAGTGCAAAACCTCTGAGCTAGTCACACTAATCACGAATTACTGAGGTTAAATAACTAAACGTACTGACTTTGAACCACATGATGACTCTATGCTTCATAGCTGCTGAGATAAGTGTCTTGGTATTTCGAGCCGTTATGAAAGTAAAGCAATAATATTGGTGTCTAACGGTTCTTAAAATTGTGTGGTTATAGGGGAATCCCTTTAAACCGCAGCTAAGTTACCAGGAACTAGTTCCACCCCACGATCAGTATTTCTGCTGAACCTTTCAAGGATAGAGTTCATCTCGGCACAAACATATCCTTGCAGATTTTAGGTACTTTCTTATTCGTCTATGTGTTACATGCAAAAAAAAAAAAAAAAAAAAAAAAAAAAAAAAGAATTGAATTAAAGAGGCTTAACATTTCCTTGTTTTACAAACTAAGGGCATCCTTTTAGCAGAGGTTACTCATATTGTTTGTGAAATAGTACTGAATATATATATTCAATATTGGAATTGGAATTATGGAAGATGCAACTCCTGGTCGATTAAACCAAGCCACCTATATATATAATTATTAAAATTATTTTGGCATGTTCTCCTAATTATATTACCACAGTTAATATTATCTTGATGAGTGCGAATAAATTATTATCTTCTCTGAATCAGAAACATCTTAAACTATCGCGGTTGTATTTACAATATTAAGGTCTAGCTTCTTGCCATTGAAGAACTCAACGAATTCGAAATATAGCAATTTCAAGTGTGACGTTATCTAAGTGTTTATCCTATTCTACTTTTATTATTACTGTTAATTTATATATATGGTGCACCTCAATACTAAGACCATCAAAATTAAAGACTACAAATAAAATTATGAATTAAATACACGTGGTAATTCTGCAGGTAGTATCTGACATCAATTTTTCATACGCCATATTTCAGTATTGTTCTTCTTTATAACTTTATACTTTTTTCCATATTATGTGCTATCCTCTTTCTCTTTTTCTTACAGGTTGGTGTTTTGCTGTTTCCTTGGTTTCTTTCTCCATTATGTCGGTCCTGGTGGTGTAGTGGTTACCATACTTGCCTCCTATACCCAAGATCGCGGGTTCGAACCCGGCCAGGACCGATGGATTTTTTAGGGCGTAAAAATCCTAAGTATGGCTTCCTTCGGAAGGGAAGTAAAGCCGTGGGTCCCGTGTCGTACATTTGCGGCACGAAAAAGAACCTCAAGCCTGAAAGAGAGGCCTCTGAGCAAAATTTGTCGGCCGTTTCACGCCCTGAGTTGATGGGACGCTGATGACCTGAGATGTTAAAGAGCGTCCATAAATAAATCAATCAATCAATCAATCCCCGTAAAAATAGTCTGCAGTCCTAAAATTGGGCTGGCCAGACAACATCAGCAAATTGAGAAATTATGCGTCCAAGAAACAGGATCTACAGAATGTTCATTGATTCACAAGCGGTGTGAGCTGTGACACCATCCTGCTGGAACCAAATCTCATTCTCATCATTATAATCCATCTGAAAGTCCAGTGTTGCCAGCATTTCTTGCACATTAAATTCTACCCTAAATTTTCTGTGAACATAGGAGATTGACTTAGATTAAATAAATCTTGTATCAACAACGAATACACGTTTTTCAACCGTTCAATTGTCAACTAAATGGACCAATACCATACTGTAATACAAAATCACTAGAAACGGCAGCGTTCTGAAAACCGTCATATTCCATTGGTTCACTTGTGATTTTTAAAAAATAACTTCAGGTTAATAAATTGCATTGTGCTATTTGTTCCTTGAAAAAGTATTTTTTATTTAATTCTATCCGAGTGTCCCACAAGAGGGCTCTGAAACCGTCATATTCCATTGGACCACCCTATACATTCCGAAAGTGCTCTATTACCGAGCAAAACTGAATTTTTTATATAGTTAGGCAGTTAAATTTATTCCATTATAACTTAAAAAAAAATTAAAAGATTTTAATGAAAACTCTGTATATTCATTTACGTGTAGTGTTGGTGTTTTTTCCTCATTGATAATCACAAACTTAACACCGCATATATTTGCGTTCACTTCAGCACTAGCGACGTTTAATTAACAATACATGTGTTGAAGACGAACCTACTCGTATGAATATGTTTAGCACAGGCAAGTATCACCATAGTTTTCTCTACTACCCGCAAACCGTAGGCGTGTAAGTAAAAAACGTTACTTCACAACTAACCTTTTCTTAGTAAACATGTTTACGGGAACGGAATAAATATGTTCGGAAATCAAATTTCGTGTCAGCTACACTAACATTGCGTCATAGCGGTGATCACGGAGAATTACAAGCATCTTATCGATAGCGTGAAACAAAAGGTTGGAACTTTCCGTTACAGAGCAGAGGGATTTCAATGGTGTATCTCTACTTTGGTAGCTTCTCCTGATCATGTGACAAGTGTTGACAAATAGATGGGTGTATGTGCTTAAACGACGGAAGTTACCGCCCAGTGTTACAATCACCAATGCTACCTCATTTACTCTCCAGCTGTACTTAAATGAAATTGATATTTATTTCCATCTCGTAAACTGTAAATACTACTAATGATGGTGGTGAGAACAGACAAACTAAAATAATGTGATTTAACATCAGCGACAGAAGTATTGTCAGAAAAATGAGCTTCATTATAAAAGAAAAGCGTTGAAATATACACAGTGGGCAAAAAGTCATTTTCCCAATAGTTTCTAACATTTAATTTACATTTGATTACACATTACTTTACCGGCATTATTCAAAACTGAGGTCCTGTTTCTCGATACACATGGTAGTCACACACGAGTTTTTCCCTTGTTGCATTTATGACTCCTGTATATGTGTACAAGTATGAAACCTAAGAGCAAATACTGAGGAAATCGACTTTTCGTCCACCCTGCATAACAATTGTAGCTTAATGTTGCAGAAATTAATTAGTTAACATCATTTCCATAACTTGAAAAAGCACACCAACCGCAGTTTAAGCTACTGCTGTGCTATCGGCACGAATTTTCATTCCACACGTTTACTTTAATTAGAAATTATATGCATTTTTGACGGCTACCATCCTAAATAACAATGACACATTAATATAGGTGAAACAGAAGTATAAAGAAAAATTCGTTTGAAAAATTCAAGTCAGTGCAGGGATCAGAATAACAGATTTTCGGCCTTTCGTGCCGATGCTCTAACCAACTGAGCTACCGTGTCCTGCTCCAAGCACGGAACAAGTCCTGTGATTAATATACCCTGGACTCCTTTCTAAGAGTTTAGGTACTGTGAGAGATTTATTCCTATGTTACAATTAATAATAATAATAATATTAATAATAATAATAATAATAATGATGATGATGATGATGATGAACAGGCAAAAAGAAATAGAATAAATAGTGTGCTTTGCTATTTTTTCATAATGAAAGCGTTCTGACATAAATTCACATGTTATGGACTTGTTTTCGCAGGAAAAAGGGGGGGGGGAATACTAAGTATCTGTAATTTATAAGTTCATCGTGGTAAAGTTCATCAGTCACGAGTGTTTAAATGTGCTACTAATTAATGGAGAAATATTCAAAACTCAAATAACAACAGTTCTCTTGTATTATGAGATGTACACAACATGACCACCGAATAGTCGAACCTACGGTCTAACGAATTGAGTATAAGAGAATATTTTCGCGTCTGATAACCTTTTTTTGTGCTCGAGACAGAATTTCCGAAGCGAGCACGGAAATAACTGTCCTACCAAGCGCGAACAATATTTTTAGCATACTGAAACTCGATTTGATTTAGTTGAAATGATTGAAATACATTTAATGCAAAGATAGTCATAATATGATGTAAATATTGCATAGTGCATGTTTGGTGTATAAGGTGATTACAGGGTAAAGCAATATGAACTATGAATTAGGAAGAAAATTATATATATTATAAGGTTGCATATTTTTAAATAAACTTTGCATATAACTAATTTATTTGCGTTGGTACGACGACTTCGCGGTACGCGTACAGCAAAGTTCACCTTCTCTAGTGCGTACAGGAAAGCAAACTTCCCAATCTTACCATTTACATAAAAGAGTGAGTACTGTGCGATCGTTTTGCTTTCTCCCGGAGTGTTTTGCCTATTGGCGGGCGAGCCTCTCGTTAGCCGGTTCTCGGTGATCAGCAGGAGGGCAAAACATGTGACAAGGCAATCATACAGCAATACATAAGCCAATTTAAGAGGCTCGTTGTATTTACGAAATAATCAAATGTGGTGTTGAAAATGCCCGCCTTCATTCTCCATACATTTTTGGCAATCTTTAGGAAATTATTCATCACTCGCTGCAGTTAATTTTGAGAAATCCGGACAATTTCCTGACGAATATCATTTTCGAGTTTTATATCGCGTGCGGGTTCGTCTTGTACACAGATGTTTAATTCACCCCAGAGATAACAATCTCTGTTAGATAGGGAGACCAAGGTGGCCACAAATAACTCTGTCTTATGCAAACACATTGTGAATCATGGAATTATTCGTAGTGTGAGCAGTGGCAGAGTCATTGAAAAAAATGCGTGACCATGCTCCTTGTCGGTTAATTCTCTTGAGAAAAAAAGAGTTAGTATGTATTCACATAAGTAACAGAATCAACTGTATGCTAAAGAAAAAATTGGTGCTATGATTCTTTCATTAAGTTTACACACATTAATCGTACATAAAGACACGCGTGCCGTTGTAAACACAGGAGGCATTATACATGTTATATATACAGTCGAATTAACAGACGAACAATACAACACACACCCAACTGCAAGAGTCAGCATAGTCAAGTAAACAAGCAGGCTTACTACTCCCTACACCGCACCGCAAACGAGTGAGGGCTTGCTCCTAGGAAAAACCCTGCGCCTAAGGGGAAAGCATCGCTGATCACACTGTAGTTTGCTTTTAGGTATCGAAAAATGGATGGCCGTCCATCGGGAAGGAAGCAGAAAACCCAACCCAATGTTATTTCCTTTATTGAGTTGTATTACAGGCTTTAGTTGTGGCATTCAGCTCCCTTTCGCTCGGTCTAACGTCGACCCTAGTGATTTTGTGGTAACCATACTTGCCTCGTAGATCCAAGATTGCAGGCTCAGTCCCGGCCAGGGTCGAAGGATTTTTTGGGCGTAAACATCCTAAGTATGACTTCCTTCAGAAGGGAAGTAAAGCCGTTGATCCTGTGTGGTAGATTTACGGCACGTAAAAGAACCTCAAACCTGAAAAGAAGCCTCTGAGCAAATTTATCGGCCATATCAGGCCCTGAATTGAGTGAGACGCTGATGACCTGAGATGTTAAAGGCGTCCTTAAATAAACCAAATCAACAGAGCCCTGCATAGCTACTGGGAGCTCCTGAGAAAAACGCTGTTTCCTGAAAAGCTTCTAAAGGCAATTAGAGGTCGATTGGTATGGATCTGTTTGTGAACCGCACTAATTGGTTGAATGTGGGAATTTTTCTAACCAAAGTGTACAAACCTAGAATCAATTTATTTTCTGGTTAGAATGCAATAACTCGTGTAATTAAAAATAATATGTAACATGTTTCCATCATATATCTGTAAATATAGTTCTTCCCATTTTAATGTTTATTTTTTATTATTGTTGTATTTGTATTATTATTAATTCCTCTTTTTAATTACTATCATTCTAAGCTTGTACGGTTCACGACCCAAGCATAAAAAACATTTGTAATGTATATCGAATTTTATAACGTAAAAATACACCTATTACTATTACATTTCTTTTGTTTTGATTGGTTGCTATATTTTTCTTACTAACTTCTAGCTGATATTTTTATTCCTTTTTCATAATAACTATGAATAGAATCAGTATTCTTATAAATTTATTAAAACGTATATCATAATGTTTATAAATAATCATAGAAAACGTGATTTTTGTGTCATACCGCTGGAAAGGAAACCCATACTTAATTTGGTCATTACTGCAGCTGCTGGTCCGAAGGAAAACTATGTTCTTCCTAGTTGCCGGGAAATGTATTCGATTTTTTTCATCATCACTCCACGGGTTTTTCTTTTAAAAATAGACCATAGTAAAAGGGTTGTTTATTTCTGTTGGGATGCATATTATTTGCAATATTCCATTGTGAGAGTAATCATTACTCCCGGAAGTTTTAGTGGTCTTTATATGTCAATGTCTTGTTTTCATTCTATAAACATAAGAACCTTGCGAGCTAGACAAATCTCATTAAATGAAAGTAATGCAAGCGAACGGAGAATGCTCAGTAGAATCAGTTGAATTGATTTCAATCAATTGACAATCACTCCATTTGCTTCTGGTGCTAACACGGAACAAGGACGACGGAAAAGTTTGGCCTTCAGGGGCACACAAAAGAGTTAAAAGAGTGAAATAACGAAAAAATGAAAGAAAAACTTTCAATAAAACACGTTTCATTCTAATGAAAACAATAAATATAGATCCCACGATGCAATTTTATTTTCATGCTTACAAGTATTTGAAAATTTATATGAGGGGTGAAAGAACCATACAAGACTGGGTTGCTGACAATTGTGGTATTTCATGTTTAGTGCGGTTTCCAGGTTTAAAGATTCAAGCATACAAGAAAATTAAAAATATATGAATGCTAATTTAATGGAATCGACCCGAAGTAAAGGCCCTTGTGTCAAAGAATTTCATTTTTATTTTCATTATAAGTTTGAGGTTTGAAAAGTTGTTTCAAGCAACGGAGAAACATTCTATAAGGCCAGAGACCCCCAATATTCGTTGACTACATAGTCTTCAAAGTACTGTTATGTCTCTGGTAGCATAATGTATTAAATTTGTTCTATTTACTTTTGAATGAAACTATTTATTTTCTTATACAGAGTGAACACAAAATGAATGAATAAGCCAACACTTATTATATCTCAAATGTAGAGTATCTTTGGGAGATTATTAATCTCTATAGAAAATGTTGAAAATGCCCTCCCTCCTGCATAAGACATAACAAGACGTGTTTCATGTTGCTGTCCGCTCGTTGGGGGACTGTGTTGTCAATACCATTCATCTCCGGTGTAATTTTGTGTTTTAGGTCGTCCAATGTCTGCGGGCCTGTGACGTAAACTCTGTCTTTTAAGTAACTCCATTGGAAGAAGTCCGGTATTGTTGACTATCCGGTCTCCAAAGAAACTTTCAATTAGCTCTATTGGTTTGATTGGTTTGATGCATGGCATGTAGCTTCACCTTGTTGAAAATATCCATGACCCAGCTCTACATCGTCCAGTTGCTCAACAAACTCTATAAAAATCCCGCGGTATTCTGCAGCGCCCGCAATCTGGTGGAGGAAAGAAAAAAGAAAAGAAAAAAAATCCCACTATTCTCCTTAACTAGGTACTTAATGAATAACAATTGGGTTATATAGTGTGAGTTCTGTGAGTTAACATAGTTGCATAATTGGATCCATGCTTCATCATGGACAAAATGCACGATGTTGTGTAATGCTTCATTCTTTTTTATCATATCTGGCCCAAGCAAATGATGGACAACTGTAACCCTATATGGTTTTAGATTAACGCTTTTTGTAGCTCTCTGACACATTGGACCAGTTGTCTCCTGCGACCAATGCCTTTAATGACTTACTGGGTGACCGCTCCATTCGTACCCGTAGGCAGTCTAGACGAACGATGTTTGCCTTTTTCGCTCACCAGAGATCCAGTTGTTTCCAATCTGTGTACCAGTGCCAGTATTGTGTTTCTTTTGATAGGAATGTGCACACCTAATTCTCTCTGGTAAGCCCTTCAAATAATGTAATTGAATTCGTAATCTAGTATTGCTTGACAAGGAAGAGTCGCTGATTTAATGTGTTCTACGTTTTCGCAGAGACTAGAACAAAATATCGAAAACAGCTGCCAAACATAAAGCCAATAATAAAGAATAAACATCTGCACATCTTATGACAGGGAATAAAAACTCCTAAGATTCCTCTTAATTTAACGTTAAACTCGGGGCACTGGGTGAATTTACAGCGGAATAAATAAAGAAAGAGATGAGTTACTTCTATAAATCACTCTGTTTATCCTACAGTGAAACCAATCCTCTCTGAGAAAGAAATTTATCTTCTGATGATGTTACAAGAGAAAGCATATGGGGAAAAGTAAAAGTCAATTCTAAAAAGAAGAAGAATATAAAATAATATAGGTAAATATAGTACCTGAAGCATTAGGCTTTTATGACAAAATTCTAGAGTGGCCCCACCGCCGCAAATGTAGAGAAATGAAGAACAGTAAAGGACGAGGTACTGTAATTTAATGTATTTGATCTTTTCTAAATATTTTGGAACTTTTTATTCATTCTACTTCTTGTCATAATCTGCATATTCATGACGTATAGTAAAATCACTTTAGTCTATTTTTTTGTTTAAAAATTTAGTAATTTCATTATATACCTGTCTTCTACAGTATTTCGCATTAACAATACATTTTATTTATGCCAATAAACGCTTATATCAATTTTCAAATTATTTAAATAATAGAATACCAGTTTAAATTATAATCATGTTAATTTTCTTAATCGTCTAATTATAAATAAATTTTAAATTCCTATTTCACCCGGCTCAAATAAAGTATCTGTTAATAGTTTGTAACAGCGACTGACTGTAAAGGAAATTATATATATATATATAATCTTACATATAAAATATATAAATATAATCTTTTTTATCCACCTGAAAAGTTGCAAAAACTGACATGCCTTTTATCTCCGGCCGATTCAGTTGTACTATAATCTTGATAAGCATTTCTATTTCGCAATTCTTACAATACGAACAACTACGTGTAACAATTTACTATATTTACCAATAATAATAATAATAATAATAATAATAATAATTAACGTAGAATTTACAAAAAAATTCTATAATTAAAAACTTTTCATTTAAACTTCTCTCCCGCAAGATGGATAACAAATTGAAAAAATAATTGTTTCCGGTGTTACTATGGGAAAGTTAAAAATTGATTTACATTTAAAATGTAAAAGGAAGCTTTCATGCACGTTAACCGCAGAAACAGAAAAATAAAAGAAACAAACAAACAAACAAACAAACAAACAAAGAATGAATGAAAGAAAGAAAGAAAAAGATAGAAATAGTGTGTACAAGGAAAAAGCAGGACCTCTTGACTGTAATCCTAAAATTCCATAGCGCTACTAAACGAATGCGCACCACGTTTTCGTATGACTATCTTTCAGCAGACCAATGAATAGACAAGCGTTTTCTTGCTAGATATTTGTTTATCCGAAACTAAAAGGACAATATTCACGAGACAAGTGAGATGAACACTGCATCAACTTATCTTACCGGCAAAATCTGCATGCTCCACTTTCTCGATGCCAACATTTAATGACCTCATGGCTGTGCTTTATGTCCACATGATGAAATCGTTTTCTGTTTACCTTTAGATTAAAGCCATCATTGTCAGATTGATAGACAATCGTTTCTCTGTGCATACTTGGATCACGTGAGTGAATTCCTGCAGATGAGTGAGTGACCAGGCCTCAAGCACTTCTTGTCATGGCCGCTACACATAAGGTAACAAGAAGGTGGGGTCATACACACGGCCTTGTTCTCCCTCCTCCTGGTCTTTGATTATCATTAAGGTGCACACAGAAGCGCTAATTATGTTGCGCAGCTGATCAACCCGCTGCACAATATCATGTTTTGCTAAAGATGTTTTTTTTTAATATTACTTTAATTTTGAAAGTTTTTTTTTCTCTCTTAAACGGAAAAAGATATCTGTGCCCGAAAGTTGAAACTTTGAAGATTATTTAAATAATTTACCACATTCCAACTCTTCCATACTTACACAGTCATATCATTTTTCTACTTGTGACAGTTTACTTCTAAAGACAATTGTTTCTCACTTCTAAACATTAGAACCACTATTCAGTTTATGAATCTTGTCCAGGACGTCACAGCTCCTGCGATTCTCTTTAAAAGTATTTTGTGATGAACGCTGAAAGGACTACCATATTTGCTTTGTGTCTCTTCACTTATGCGTAGACATGTTTATATGGTGCTTTTTATTCACACTACCTGTTTGCATAAAGTTGCTTATGCTCGGCCAAGAGAGTGGTGGCAACCTGTAACGTGTTCTGAAATTTCTGTACACCAAGTGTTTGATTCGATTTCAGTGAACCATGCCACACACTGAGCAGATACCATTTTAAATTATACTCTTATCGCTTTATACATTAACTAAGCACTTTCTTTAAATTAACTGCCTTTTGCTTTCAACATTTCTAACATAACAAGTGTGTGGAGTTCAGGCTTTTCATTATCATGGAATACCCTGCTAGCAAATTGCATGGCTCTACATAACATTTAAGCAAATCCTACTGTTCACCAACAGTCACAACCTCTAGTATACTGAACATTGCTTTAAGTTTATCAATGTTGTTCACCGGTACCTTGGAAAGAAATGTTGTTGGGTCAAAAATATAAACTAAGGATGTAAATATTTCAATATTACATTCATCTTTTAACAGCAGAACTTCTGGACTGGAACTATCTTCTTAGAATCAGATATACAGGTGACATGCAGAACATACATTAAATTAACTTTAAAAATTTAAATTTTGGGTTACAGCAGAAATAACATTTTTTGGCAGAAACAGGCAATTTTCGCGAAAATTCGCATGTATTAGCTGATGCTTGTTTCCCCTCCTGGCGCTTCATTAAAGCAGGGGTTCCTCAGGGTAGTACTCGGACCACTACTTTTTATGCAGTACATCAATGACATCTAAAGAGACCGAACACTCCAATTACCACCTACAACTCTACTTTCACACCGCCCCTCGTTCTGTCCGTTACGCGTAATTGTATTAAATGAAGATATAACCTCCATCTCCCTTTGGACACAAGAATTTGAACTATAACTGAATCACAGGCTATAGTCGTGAGACATAAACGTGCACCTCATAAATTAAACTCAAACGATGTACCGCCCCTCGTGACAAACAACAATGTAATTAATTATACCAGCACGGCAAAAAACCTACATGTTTACATAGACTTCGATCTAGAACGGCACAACCAAGTAACCCATACATGTAATAAAATATTTTCTTTGATTTACACATTAAAACACGTAGAAAAAAAATCTCATTCAAGTGTTTGTTATGCTTTGTGATGTCTTGTGTTCTAATGTGAATACTGGGCATATCGACAAATTACAACGCGTTCATAATGTCTGTGTTCGTTTCGTCTTCAATACTCGTAAATTTGATCATGTGACACCCCTACGCATTCAACTGTCATGACTACCTCTAAACGAACGTACTAATTTCCATTCCCTTACGCTCCTGTTCAAAATCCTCCGGACCGCCACAGGCCTCTCGCTTTGTACACCTGTTCCTACCTCGAATCCGGAATATGGATTTACTGCCTATCCCTTGTCACAGAACACATTTCTAATCAACCTCATTCAGCGTGTCAGTTCCCAGGCTCTGGAACTCTCTTCCTCCTGAAGTCAGAGATTGTGGGTCAATAAAGCAATTTAACGTAGATTAAATTGTCATCTTAGCTCTAGGAATCTTAAGTTAGTCTCTCTCTGCTTCTTCTTTTTCCTCCTTTTCTTTTTCTTCTCCTCCTCCTCCTTTCTCCCCCTTGTACGTAAGAAAAATTATTGAAGAACAAGTGGAATCTTATCACCACCTTTATCAACTTTCTAATTATATTAAAATATGTAATATTTACATGCAGTATATAGATATTTTTGTTTTTCATTTTTTTTCTGTATTTTATCATCTATGTACATTGTACTCTGTTTTTTTTTTTTTTGCTGATTTTTTTCGCTTGGTAGAGCGAAAGAAAAGGTCCCATGGCCTTAACTCTTGCCGAGGTAAATAAATGTATAAATAGATATTTACAATTATAGGAGCAACATTTATATATAATTTAATTTTATAAAAATTTATAAATTCAAATGATGACAAAGCAATCTTCTTAAATTTTGAAAGGGTAATGGAAATAAAATTACTTTAAGAGAAATATAAAATATGAACAGGCATTGTGTTCTAAAATAATGTCAAATGGAGACTGTTTACACAAAAAACTTAATGTGTGGTGTGAAAATGGCATTAATATACATACAGTAGGAGAGACTATTACAAGAATTATTTTAACTTATAATAAGAAATGGAAAATATCCTATGAGTATTAGAAATTATAAATAACGTAATATTTACAGCAGTTCTTCTAATAGGAAATAAAACATACCAGGAAAGAATACATTTTTTTTTTGTTGTTGATAGGAGGTTCCACAACTATGTAATCTAAGACCTCGTTTAGGCTCTTCGTAAATAATGTGACAAGAGACTACAGATATCCAAGTTGGATTCTTAAGCCTTTCCACACTTGTCGGACATAATTCCTTCACACTCTCCTCTCCTTGCTATTTGAATCGGGCTACCAAAAGTCTTCTGATTTATCGACTGCATTGGCGATGTCAGGAATCCCCACAATACGTCCTTTAGTTATGTCCTACGAGTATGGCAAGGTGGCAACTGTGTCTCGCCTCGTGCAATGTTGACTTAGCGCGACAGGTGCCTGCCCTTATTGTGAACAAGACATGTTTACGAACCACTCGTACCCTGTAAAGGTCGGGGGCGAGTTAAATGCATGTGATGTTTATTTACACTTTTTAAGTCCGGCATTCTTTTTTCCATCATAATACCGCTGTCACTGCTGCAATTACTACCATCACCACCTACCATCTGATGACTTCTATGATAATAGTAGTAATAATCTGAACTTACTGACAAATGAAAAAGCTGTAGATAGTTGTTTCTTCTACAAATTATATTATCAGGACACTTTTTTCCCCTTTCCTTTAAAGGGATATATATATGTATATATATTGCTGAAACAAAACTTAATTAAACTTTTTTCCTCTGTTTTTATACGTCCAGTAGTTTCTGTCCAACAACTGCAGTGAGTTGTAATGGTTTTAATAGGTTTATCAAAGCGTTTGCCTATATAATTTGGCAGTATCGAAATTAGAGTCTTTGTTTATGAGTCTTAAGTTTGGAACTTATATTTTCCTTTGCCATGCTTGTGCCAGATGGAGAAAAACAACACTTGATGGTGGCTTTGGAAAAATTAACTTGACTAATAGCTACTTCAAGAATGGGGGATTGTATCTGACAGCTTAACTGTAAGACTTATTGATAGTTCCATATACTCTTCCAATAATAAAGATATGCATCAGTTGATCTGTTATTTGATAAGCTGAATACCATTTATATATAGTTCGTTTGTCATATATAAAAAGCAAATATTTGCACAAAGGATTTAGTGACGTGTGCAAACATTTGGCCTGCAGAGTATAAAATGCTTAAGTTAGATTCAAAGTATATATGACATTGTTGTTTCTGGTGGTGTAGTGGTAACCGTACTTGCCTCGTAAATCCAAGATCGCGGGTTCAATCCCGGCCAGGACCGATGGATTTTCGGGCATAAAAATCCGAAGTATGGCTTCCTTCGGAAGGAAAGTAAAGCCGTGGGTCCCGTGTCGTACATTTATTACACGATTAAGGACCTCAAACCTGAAAAAAGAGGCCTCTGAGCAAAATTAATCGGCCGTTTCACGCCCTGATTTGAATGGGACGCTGATGACCTGAGCTGTTAAAGGGAATCCGTAAATAAAACAATTATGACATTTTCCTCTGCAGCAAAAATGCTTCACCTCTCAATGTTTTGATTTCTATAGATACACAATATAGACGATCTATAGTGTTCAATAGAGGAGCCCTCATTCTTCTTCTCACACTATAAACTCATAGTAAGTTTAACTCAAATCGTTGTGGTCGGACTGGGCAGTAGGTGCTGTAAGCCCAAGATCCGTGGTTCGAGTACCGGCCATGAACTTGAACATTTCTAACTGACTCTTCTTAAAGAATGGTTTGCATGAAATATATATAATGTAATAAACGCTCTAGGAGATAATTGCCAAATTTATTTTCGACAAACTGACTCCATGAGCTAAAAATGAAGGCTGTAGCACATTCAGTTCAACGTACAGACTGTTTATTTCAGCATTTGCAGTCAGATAACAAGAATGTTACACTTTGTTAGAACTTTTGCGTTTCTATCAAATATGGGCAGCTAAATTAGAAAATATCGAGAGTGTATTGTTATCCATATGGTTTTTTTTTATCGCGTCTAGTTCAATGTCACCAGTCCTTTTGTTTGATAAATGGCGAAGCAAAACACGCTTGAAAGAAAATGTTACGCAACAAAGCAGAAAGGTCTTTTAGCGGTTTTATCCCATTACGTAAACTATTTTCAAATGACACTGAGTTAGTACTTTCAGTGATAATAAAAATGGTTTAATATGAAAGGTGTTGGTACTCTCCGCACACATTAATTTTCAGATACATAAACCTCTCATTATATTTCCAAGATCTAGATAAAGATATGTTCGCTCTATTGGCACAATGACCCAGGCAGATAGACACATTATACTTTGTAATAACACCCTAAGTAAACCTCCCCCCCAAATAGATGAATGCAAAGTTTTGTGCAAAATTAACACTTTTATTGTTTATTATTTTGAAGTGGGAGAACCGTTAGAGGCAAAGTTAGATTTTGGTCTAGAAGAAATATCGGAGTTACAATTGCAATTTTTAATTCCTGTATTAGTACGAACACTTTCTTCAAATATCATCTTAAAGAAATCTGCTACTGAGAGGTCTGATGGGTAAGAAATGGCTCTAAGTCGAGAGATCAGCTAATAAAAGCGACTATGAACCACCTCCAAATAGGTTTAACCGTTTGAGCTGTAGTCCCATCTTACTGGATTATTTTAAATTGTCCTTCTTAAAGATGTGAGTTTCCCACATTCACACCGTTAGGTATTCACATGGAATATAATGCATGAAATTGAGAATAAATCCACCCCTCTGCTCAACTCAATGATAGCAATTCATTGATCAAGCGACATTGACTTAGTGGAATAAGACTGAAGGCTCACATAGCAGTTCGATAAAATCTCCAACCGCACCATCCGACTATTGTAGCCTGGATGGCTTATCGAATGTAGTCCACCGCCTTCGAGTCGATCATCAGATAATTGTTTAACTTGTTTATTTATTGTGGTAGAGCTAAGGCCATTAGGCCTTCTCTTTCGCACTACCAATCTAATAATAATTACATGAAGTTATAGCGACAAGACAATATTTAGAGAAAAGGTATTCCCAGGTTATTCTGTACCGCGAGCGAAAAAAAAAAAAAAAAGAAAAAAAAGGTACATTTAATAGATTGAGAATAGAACGACCAACAAAGCCCCTATGTGTGTAATTGCACACGGTGTAATCTGGAGAGACTCAAAAACGCCGGGTCTCTCCGGGTTCAAATTCCTTAGGGCTGGTCTACCTGATCTGACCCCCCCCCCCCCGTGGTTTCCCCTGGTCGCTCAGGCGAATGCTGGTATAGATATTATGTTCCACAAGTTTTCCTCTCTCCCACTCGATAATTTCATTCCGTTGGTTCTGTTACAGGGTCAGAAGTGTCAGGTGAGGTGGGTTGGTTCTGTGTGCGGTGACTTGCGCTTTTGTTTTTGTCAGAAGCAACATAATTTTACGGAACCGCCTATGCCCTTGCTCCACCGCCCCTGGGTCCTGACTGTCCTGTGTCCTCCTCCAATCCAACCAATCCAATCCATACCAGTCTATGTATGTAACATTAGTAACGTAAATAATGTATGTAAAATGTACGCCTAAATAATGTACAATTTAAACTGGAGTTTGGCGAGCGTTACACATTAGAAATGTACGTTTTCCTATACTTCCTGGTGTCCTCCTTCAGCAATTTACTGCAGCAACACTGCCCATACTCACTTATCCTAGAGGTAAAAGGGTTAAAAATTATTCTGGCTTCTAAACATATTGTCCGATAGAATAGCTGGACTTTATTCCTCGGGGAGTTATGGAGTGGAGGCCAAGATTGTGGAACATTGCCCTGGACCCATCCAGTCACGAATGGGTAAGTGACGATGCCTGAACGCGGTGTTATCGCGTTTTGTCATCTCATCTTACATTGAGGTTATCACAATAAGCAACAGAGATCACAAGGCTAGGAGTTGTTCCGTCTGAGGTGTAGAATACGAGTATGAATTGACACAACAAACAATACACTACATCCTCGCTAGCAACAAAGTCGCGCCTACGTAATTATGTCTCCAATTAGCTTAAGTTTGGAGGTCCAACTCTTACATTAGAATCATCCATCATCATCCAATTATTGAAGAAGCCAATGCTAAGTACTTAGCAGGAACATACAAATGGGAGATGTTAAACTCTTTACTTCCATTATTTATCATATATTATGACAGGTTATCATAATGAGTGAAAATGTCGAAGAATCCCCTTCTAGATAATGGGAACCAGTTACCTGGGGAATAAAGGTGACAATCAAGAATGCTACCCTCTCAACTATAACGGTGATTAGCCAAGCTTAGCGTAACGCTGAAGGGGTTTACCGACAGATTATTCAATAGCAAACCCACCTTTTTTATTCTTTACACCCACAATCGTCCAGACGTAACCACAGCTCTAGCATAAAGTGTTTGACTATCAGTGCTCCGGAGAGACTGATCAATAGACTGCAGACATTAACACAGTCACTTCAATTGAATGTGGGATTACATGCCCATAAACAATGCACTGCTGTGGTTTTACAAGGTTAAAGTTTCGAAAAAAAAAAAGTACCTACTTGGGCTTTTCGCAGAAAGCTTGTTGCTTTTGTTTACCAGTTATATTTGTGGTTCACAGGGGCTCGTGTTTAAGCTAAGGCACTGTGAAAACGAAGTGCATTGTTAAAAATGGTAATGTCACTGATGAGCGTATAATACATTAATTTTGCAGCGCATAACAATACATATTAAAGTTAACTAAAGTTATTTCTCTGGAAATAAGAAAAACTGCGGTAAAACCCACAGCTTAAACTCAGGTGGAATTCAATCCTGTGTTTTTATAGCTGGCTAAGATACACCCCAACAATGTGGCTCCTATAGAGGAATGAACTTCTACAATGGAAATACTGTAAATTACGTGGGATAAAATGATCGAAATTGCGTTGCTATGAAATAAATTGGAAAGAATTATCGATTATATAAAATAAAAGTAAGATATCTTACCTTTTTGTGTACAGAAAAACAGAAAAAGAGAAATCTCTAATAAATAATAGTGTACTGTAATATTAGTTTATATTAACATTTTTAGAAATGTTTGAAAGAGCGAAGCGAAATAAAATAAAATAAAATCAATATTATTGTCAATTTACTAGTTAATATTTTCTTTTATTATACTTATGAAGTCATTTTATTCGAAGTTATTGGTTTGTCTATTTTATTGTGGTAGCAAAGTTGATTTTACCTCAAGAAATTTTAGACCATGCTGAAAAGTTAATTGTCACTAAAACGAGAAATTCTTAAAATAATTATCAGAAGGAAGATGGCAGATTCATTGAAAATAAGCCATCAAAATATTAAGAATATTTCAGAACCTTTAGTGTTGGCATATTTTTAAAATAGGGAAGTATTATCAACTTCTACTAATTTATTTGATATTTAATATTAATTTATTCTTTTTATTTACCATGTAATTTTGTATTCTGCAATGAAGAGGAACGAGTAATTTTGCTTTTAGTAATAAAGAAATCGTTTTCTTAATATCTTAACATAATATTCAGACGATGGCAGCATTTTAGCAATGGAAACTATTTAATGGCGTAATTGTTACTATTGTAGCTTTGTGCAACTGTTTTATAATGTTGCATTTTATTAATGATTTTCACCTCGATAAAGATTGTTTAAGTTCTGATAAGCAAAAGAAAACTTGATTACAATAACACGTGAAAGTGCACAGCATAAGGTAGATAGATGCTGTTACATCTACAATGAGCAAAGTGGAAATAATGCAATAAAATAAGATCAAAACCAAACGTTTATGAAAAGAACAATTACTTGTCGTGATGTAACAGTACATATGTCAGGTTTTCTTGTAGTTCGAGGTTACAATACACAGTGTATTTAAAACAATTCTATGAATTTCAGGGGAGAGTTCTGTGTAGCAAAATAAACGATGCACATGCAGATATACCTGATTAATTAACTGTGATCAAAATGCTACATTTGGTTAGGTTTCAAAGTACAGTCATGCAACTTGTTCGTTCATTGAACTAATTTTATAAACTGGACAACGCATTGCAAATACTGATGTACACATACCAGATAGTTCTGCGTTTCTACGGAAACAAGTTCACATTCGTTGCTAAATTACTTTGTTGCAAAATAAAATTATTAATCACATAGTTAGCTATTTTGTGCCTTAGACTTGCATTTGAGTATATAACATGTTCACATTCGTTGCTAAATTGCTTTGTTGCAAAATAAAATTATTAATCACATAGTTAGCTATTTTGTGCCTTAGACTTGTATTTGAGTATATAATTATGACATAGCTGATTGACTTGGAAGAGTAGACCCAGGCAACAAAAGAGGTACATTCTGTATGTTATATAGCTTATGTAGAATACTTGTACCCTTATAATCCTCCCATGGGAGAACTTTTGTAGATGGTTCGCTCAGCAAACTGCCTGTCCATTGTCTCAACACGTCGGAAATACACAATAAACTTACCGAGAACGTAAATAAGATTTCGTAACAACAAAGCAAATTACACTCTTCAAGAGATTACAAGTTTTGTTATGTAACCAAAATCAAGATGTATAAATAAGGGATAATATATCGCTCTAAGCCCTGTAAAAGTCTGTCAACTTTTCTACATGTTCACGTTGTTATATTAAAATTAATGTGTTAATGTAAAAACAGATGTATATTAAATATATTAAAACATTGACAATAATGCAGTAATTAGCCTACTATAAGTAAGTCACACAGGCTGAAAATATTATTTTTTCCTTACTGTCATTTGCTCCTGGATGGGACTTCCTTGAACAGTAAGTTCCCATCATTTTTAATTCCATTTTTTTCTTGATATTGACAGTTTCTAAAGTTTCAAAAAAAAAATGTGGAAATGCGAGTGCAAGAAATATACACTCCTCAGTGTTTTCTAGTTTTTAGATCGTTTATTAAATCAACATAGTTACAATATATTACATTTCCAAAAAAGTCATGAACTAGAACTTTAAGATTTTGAAGCAGACGTCCAACCTATTTAGTATTTTCTCAGATTCGATATTTCAACATTTTTTTTTAATTTCTCCACTTAAATGACCTCTATTTTTGCAATATTTCCCTCTGCTGAACATTTTCACAATCCTTGTCTAAAGCGTTAAACAAGCTTTCCAAAATATGTGCTTTTATGTGAAGAGCAGGCAGTATTAATTCAAGAGGTAACTTCTTTTTATTCCTTTCACCTACCACGAACGAATCTCTTTTATGCCAATATTATTGAATAATAATGTTTCGTCCCCTTACTGTTCTATGAACATAAAATCTCTATTTGTAAATCCACCCTGTAGGCCAAGTAATAAAGCAACAACTTTAAATGACAATGTGGTGACTTAGTAACGGGCGTTAAGCACTATTCAAAATAATAAATAAATAAATAAACTTTCAAATCAGAACAGATGATATTGTTGATTTATCATTAATCTCAAGGGAATTGTGTTTATGCAACTTTCCTTTCGGTGTACGAACAAATGGAATGGATGGATTTTAATTTCCGATATTCAACTTTATAGCTGGACCTTGAAGAATCAACAAAATTTTCCCTTGGCGTACTTTAAAAGGCTTTGTATAGATAAAGGGATAGAATAATTGAGCACAAACCGAGAAAATTTATAGTTACTTTATTAATAAAATAAATAGCTATCAAGCACATACATGTATATCATCGAAACCATAATAATAATGATTATTCCAAATGCATAGTACATTTATATTTGCAAAAACCAACGACTTCATTCAGGAGATAGATAATAGATAATAGCCGAGGTCCTGGGATATGACGTTAAAGTTTAAGTCAAATTATGATGGCGGTTGGCGATTATGTTGGCACTACCCGATCTTGTTAATTACAACCTGCGATGCATTTAGTAAAATGATGTTGATCGTTAGTTGCAAAATCTGAAAGCTGTGGTGTTGATATTGGGTGCTAACTGATTCCAATAATGCAGTATAGATCACAATAATATGGTTTCCATGGCATACACATTTTATTAAAAAAGTAACAATAAATGTTCTCGTTTTGTATTCAATTACACCATCCCTTTATTTATACAGAATCATCTGAAGGAGAATATAGGACAACAGTCAATTTCGTGACATGCGCATTCAGTATTCGACCGGCGAAATATCGTGTTTGCTAAATCTACGCAATTTGCACGAGAGAGAGAGAAAAAAAGTAACTATAACTAAAGCGTATTCAGCAATATGTTATACAGCGTGCTTCGATCTTCAACAAATCACAGGCCAAACAATGACATCATTTTGTTTACAGGTTTTAGTTCTTACATTGGACATACTTTACAAGTACCATTACGAAGAAACAACCTGTATATTATGAGAGAAGGACGTTTGCCTTTCACAGTCAAACATTAAAGGTTATTAAACCATTAACTTTGTTCTTCCTTGTGAATGACTGGGTTACTTATTACAAGAAAATGAACGCAATTTTGGGACCCTGTATAACATATAAAAACATAAATTTAACCGCAAAGTGCAGAAAGAATTTAAAGAAAATATTAAAAATGACAATACTATGCAAAATACCATACCAACTGCTGAATTACAGATCTGCTGGGAAGAGGAAAGTACGAAGCCCAAAGAAAACCATTTCCTGCCTTCCATACCGAGATATATCTTTAGACTGTGAAGTTAAGGATGATAGATCCAACACCTGTGTTGTCATGAAGTTGACTTGTGTTGAGTAATAGAGTAAACTAATAGGTACGTTATTACTCACGTTTTGTAAAGTTGGCCTTATGCCTGTTCCTTGCGTTCACTCATTTCAGTCCTTCATGCTATCGCACAACTGTCGTCTAACTAATATATCCTCGTTTAAGTCTTAGTACAAGTATGACTCAGCTGTTATCTGAAGTACATTCACTTAGAAACATGAAAATATTCGGCAGAACACGGACAAAGCGAAACATTAAAACAAAATTTACATATAATTATCGTTAACAGTTTATATAAGTTATAAAGACAGTTTTCCACTGCTCAACTAACAAAGTTAAGTTTAATCTAATTTTCTCCTGTTTTCTTTTCGTACTTAATACCATGACAATCTGCTAAAACCACAACCAGTATATTTTGTTAAACTATAAGCGTACATTATATGACATTTGTTTATCTATCACAATAATAGCGCTATGAATGCTCTTGTTTCTTCGGATTAACCAACTGGGACCGTGACTGGGGGCTGGGAACGTAACTCACAACACTAATCTAACGCAGTCCTAAACATCATGAATTAAAAGGGGTCAAATTGAGGAAACATCAGGTTTAGGTATTCACTACTTAGACGTTAATAAAGCAATCTTTATAATAAATAGTTAACACTTACATTCATGATGCACGCTAACCAAGATAGCTTCCCGAGATGAGGTTGTGGCATAATCTCTCATCCCGAGCTTCCCGCTCGTCTCTCAAGTCATTATACTCCGCTACTGCTTCATGTTGCGAATGGGCAGACCCTAATATGTAATCTTTCCCAGCCGTCATTTCCAATTCTTAACTGACTCAGTGCTACAATACATTTATCCATATATCGTTAATCCCCTTATGCCACAATATACAAGCTCTAAGCTGAACAGTTCTTGCTTTTAGAAAAAAGCAAAGATGAAGATTAACATCTAAGAATACAAGAAATTTATTCGGCAAGTGCACCGAGTTGTGGATTTTATTATAGCCTTAATGATCTCACTGTACATATCAATTAGTTTCTAAAAGACTTGCAACACTATATTTATTAATGATTATTGCATTATTAATAATCAGCGCCGAGAAAGGTTCAAATCCTCAACATTATAGTCTTTGCCAAATTAAACATTGCATTGTACATACTGAATCGTTGTCCAATCGCTATATTCTGGGCTGATTATACAGAATCAATTTATTACTTCAGCTTCAGGAAGGACCCTCGATCACAAATTCGACCTCGCTCCTGCCATTGCAGATGTCTACTTGAGAAGCAAACGAAACATCTGGGAAGAAGTTCAGTAGATAGTAGACCACGGCCTACAAGCCCGGGAGTTTTTCGATCTATAACTGACACCGGTCTCGAAACTGTACGAAATTTGATTAATATTAAGATTATCGTTTTTCGACCATTATTAATACATATTGGATGAATGGATGGATGATCTGGATCGGAGGAGGATATTTTCTGAACTGAACCCGGGATTTTTCGAGTGTGAATTAAAGCGATAGTATTTATATTACATATTACCTCTTAATATTATATAAAGTTGCATATTTATAATTAATTGTTATTTTGCTTCTTTAGAGTAAGATATTATAGTGCATAACACAAGCTTGAGATTTTCTTGGAAAACCAAGGAGCTGCAACAAGGATTCTCTTTTGTATCTTAATAAGGTTGCCACTTTTCCTTATTCCCATCTCTTTCTAAACGATTCTACCTGCTTGGGGCATTGGGTACTTGTCCATGTAGAGAACACGCAAGGTCAAACAAAGTTTATTAGCACTTGACTTTATTGTTTATCCTCCGGTATCTTTACTCTCTGAACGACAGAAACGTCATACTTTGAGCAGGTTCATCCCTTTATTCCCTCTTCTTGTGAAACGTGCACGCACAACTAACAGCTTCTTAACTTCTTGTAGTTACTTTTACTGTCCCAGAGGATCCATACAATGACTTTGTTAAATGTTTGTTTAAAGATAATTGGGATTTAGCCATGTTAAATTTATTTATTGAACAGATATCATCATAAGACTGAACTATGTGACTCCCATGATAAAAAAAAAAAAAAAAAAACGGATAGACATGTTAAAATATCACGTTAGCTAGCAAGGAACAAAATAGTTTAAAACCTAAGAATCCGGGCCCTGCTCCTCACAGCTATCGCTCATTGCATTGCATTTTCTACGTTTTTCGCTGATAAAAACAAAGTTTTTACCCGATGCTCAGAACTTCCGTCTGCAGCACCTTAATTCTTTTACATGCTATAGTGAAGTTCCCATGTCATCCCAACCCGTGCTTGAAACAACAGGACGTAAAGTTTCTTCTTGGTATTTAATCTTATAGCAATGTCTTCGAAATTGTTTTATTTTTAATAACCATGTACATTACTCTCCTCTTGTTTAAACATGAAAAATTAGAAATGTACATGTCAATTCCTTGAAACAAGGCCTGTACTTAATCAGTTACAAGAGGGAGGTACACATTTTCCCTTCTTTCCTTTGAAAATTGATTAATGACATGAATTTCTAAGCTTTGTCACCAAGTTCACTTCTGATGACGAACGAACTTTTCTGGTTTCAATTACGATGACTCGTAGCGTCTTTGCTTTCTGCGAAACTAAAGTCATGGATGTTGATGGACGATGCATACAGATGGAAATGTGGTGATGTGAACAATATGTGATCCAAAAACTGGACTTTCGATGAAATCACAGTAAGGTCGACGTACACATTTACACATTAAAAGCAAGCAATATGCCGATAAAACAAGTACCTCTTACCCAAATGGAAATGAATCGGAAGAAATAAACTTTTCAAAGATATGTGTCGTGCTGTCATATCTGAGAACATTCCTTGAAACAAACTCCAGGTTCCAACTGAAATGTATTACGGATGACAAATTCCCGATTAGTTTGCACTTTGTCTGGACGTCAGCTACAAAGAAACTGATGCCTATGTTGGGAGTTCTCACATGAATGAGATAACGAATGGGACCCATGCTACATAGCTAATCTCATTGTTGAGGAACTCCTCCGAAGAACTTCCAAGGCATTTCTGATCTCTTGTAAAGTACTTGAAGGCACCAATCACGAAACAGTGGTAAGGTCTGTAAATGATAGTCCGAGGGTGAAAAAGTAGAGGGCGGGGGCAAGTGTTGCGAATCAGGTGTACATGTACAGTCCAACTTCTTTAATTAGAATATTTTCGATATATCCAAGTAATATTAATCTCCCTTCGAGATCTATATAATTTATATGTAACATATTTTCTATAACTGGAAGTTTTCTATATCTCGAAGAATTTTTCTTGTACCAGAAGTACAAAAAGATGCTTTAACTGGAAGTTATGAAAAATAATGCATAGAATGAAAATGAATTAATTAAATAAATAAGGTGTTATTACTTTAATAAGGGTTGTAATAAGGGTTTTTCCATCTTTTGAAGTTTTCTTTTCCAGGTATTAACCAATTAATGCTGTCAATCAGTACAGGTGAGCACAGATAGCTAGCCATATCACAAGGGCAATACAGTGAGCAGAGAATGGGCATATAATAAAATATCTTCAAATTCTTTTCTTTCGAATCTATTCTTAAACCTTTGTTTTGTTATGAAATGTTAAAATCTTTAAATACAAAGTGGCAAGCGACCACTTTCTTTTGTTCAAAAGTACAATGCACTTTAAGCTGTAATGGTTTCCCCTAAGTGCTTTAAGGAACATTTACAAAGTCATAGGTAAAAACCACTCAAGGTTTTGGCGTAATGATAATAACAGGTGAAACCTTTTTTCGATTCGTTCAGTTTAGCATATGTCAGCAAGTGAACACCACGAAGAAGCGAGTACTTAAGACTTTAAGTGTGAGTGAAGAGTTACGATTGATTTACGAAGTGGAATAAGGTGTAAGAAAACAGAAAGATAATGCGGCTAATTCGGTATTCTAGCTAATACATAAGTTATCAACAATTTTAAAAACAACATTAATTAATAACACTGTACAAGAATTGGGATTCGCATCAGAGAGAAAACGTTTTAAACACTAAGTTACCTGCAATTGGAGGAAGCAATGTTTCGGTAGGAAAAGTGTTTGAGAGACTAGAACACCCATACTTCATGGACAGGCACAAACTGTTATATAGTTGAGGATAAAATCGTTTTAGGCAAGCATAGGTGGTTAGTCTTATTTAATTAATGTAACGAAATTGTTCAAAAGTTAGGTGAGAAAGCTAAATCTGTAAACCACAAGGCAAGAAAAGTAACAAACTTCTTC
Source organism: Metallyticus violacea (assembly GCA_030762175.1). NCBI lineage: Eukaryota > Metazoa > Arthropoda > Insecta > Mantodea > Metallyticidae > Metallyticus > Metallyticus violacea. The sequence goes on from CM060831.1 coordinate 53,977,525, forward strand.
TCAAAACGATAACCGTAAGTAAAACACTCTGCACCTACTGTACAGTTTGTAAATAATGTAATTTTAAATAGCGGAGACTTTATGTTCTGTAATTCGAATTATTTTCAATTTACGGAAGCACTTCGACATACCAAGGTTAGATTTTATTTGCAACAAATAGGTTTTATTGTTAGATATACTCATTTAGTTGCAAATACATTTAAATCAATTCAATAGAGTTTGCTAGATGATTGCTAATCCCATTATTTCTGGACTTCATATTTTAAACAACCTATCTATGATGAAAATTTGTTTATAAATCTATGAAGATGTGGAGGAATTAAAAATGCAAATGTGGAATTTATACTAATAGGAGGCTTGAATGCAAGAATAGGTGAGGTGGAAATCGAGAGTAAGAGTGGATGGGCGAAAGATGTATTAATCACAAGAAAAAGCAGGGATAAAATGTGTTATAGGGAAAGGAGAAAGATATTAGCGATCTGTGAAGTTAATAAATTGGTTAGTGTGTAACGGAGCAAGAGGGGAAGATTTGGAAGGCGAATTCATGTTTGCAAATGCAAATGAGCAAAGTGTCATAAATTATATATTATATAGTGAGGGAATGAATGAAGATCTTATTAATTTTAAAGTATTAAATGAAGTAATTAGTAGTAGTCACTTACCTTTAATAAAAGGGAATAACTAAGAAGCTCATTATACGAATCAAGATAATGTGCAATTGTAACAATAAAAATGTTGACAGTACAGGGTGGGAAAGAAGTAGGAGTATGGATGGATATTTCGGAAGAGTAAGGAGCAAATGGATTAGGAAAATGAGGAGAGAGAAAAAGAGGAAAAGTAAGTGAAATAGGACTCTAACACATGTCGAATACCAGGGTGTCATGACAAGTTATGGCCTCAAGAAAAATTGATTCAGTCTCAATTATAAGAAATGTGTAAATCATGTTATTGTAATGAAAGATTGAAATAAATATTCAATTCTATATACTATAACTACCTTTGTCTTCACTGTAACAGTGCCTTTAACGTTCTTTAATCCACCTGTGTGTCTGATGCAGCTAACCACAGCACAACTGAGAGCAAGGTCATAAGGTGGTTAACCAAACAGAGAAAAATCCTCTGCCAGGAAATCGAACCCGAGTACTTGCTAGCAGCAGCTTCGACTGTTCGCCAGAGGCTAGATTACGAAATAACCGTACATAAAGCTGAATGACCTAGCTGACTCATAATGCTTCTGATATATGCATAAAAAACCAACGTATGTAGCAGCTAAGGAACGGCGGTTCTACATCTATAACTCACGTGTCACCCCCGCAGTATGTATCGCCGTAAATACGAGAACGAAGGTGGAAGTTGTGAAACTAGGTTGATTTAATAACTTTAAACAATGTACAGAAGCTGTCGTTCTTGTAACAACGCAGTTTAAGGCGACACCTACTTTAATATTAAACAATCAAATGACATAAGTAGATTTTGGTAAGTGTGGGGTCGCAGGTTCGCGTGGGCTTAAGCTTAGGTGGGTTTTAATCTATTTAAATGGGGTCTTAATGTTTTTGAGTAGGCGGTGACCGTGCTTTTTACAATACAAATATTTTCACTATTGTGTCACTCTCAATTAAATACAAACAGTACTCAAAATATATACACACTTCAAGCAAAGAAAAAACTGTGTTAATATAACAAAAATTTTTCATAAACACAATGATCACTAATCATCTTAGACTTTACAATTACAAGTTGCTCAAAATGGCCACCATCGGCGTCGATACATTTCTGAGTACGTTGAACTACTGATTGAGCAACGTTTGCGAAAGTGTCCTCAGCGATTGCAGCACATGCCGTTTTAATTTCTTCCTGAAGTGCTGCCAGTGTAGCTCGTTTTCTACGGTATACAACATCCTTAAGAGTTCCCTATACGTAGAAGTCAAACAGAGTTAGATCCGGAGAATGGCTCTGTTCTGTGCACACGTCTCCAGTGCCTTTGAATTTCAACAACATTCTAGGTTTTCCAATACCACTTCAAAATTGCTTTCCGCTGTTCAAACGATAATCTTGGCTCCATTTTGTTGTAGCAACGCTAGCATAATGTAAAGCGAGTCACATCTGTTTACAGAGTATCATACGATAATCTTGGCTTCGTTTGTTCATTGTTGATTTACCTGTCACATAGCAACGCTATCATAACGTAAGTGAGTCATAGCTGTTAGCAGAACATCATACTACACATTACTGTTGTTTTTCGGTTCAACTTTGAAATATATTAAATAGATATCTACTGTGAAAGTATGTATACATTTTTTTGCACCCTCGGTATATCTGACAGCGCACAATTCATAATATATATTTTTTATTTGTTTTATTTACGGGCGCTTTTTAACATCTCAGGTCATAAGTGTCCTATTCAATCTAGGGGGTGAAACGGCTGTAAATGTTGCTGAGAAGCCTGTTCTCAGGCTTGCGATTCTTTATCGTGACATAAATGTACAACATGAGACCCATGGCTTTACTTCCCTTCAAAGCGCAAGCCACCGTCACAATGCACCAGCCCGGAACTTTCGACCCTGTAACAGAACCAACGGAATGAAATAATAGGTATATATGTGAAATGGGAGAGCGGAAAATTCTTGGAAAGTAATCATCTGTTCCAGTATTTGCCTGAACAAGCAGGTAAAACCAGAAAAAATTGCAAGTTCACGATGGCCAAGGGATTTGAGCCTGAAGTCTCCTGAATGCTAGTTCCAAGGACTACCACCTGAGTCACCCCTCTGGTTGGTGATACTCTGGCCAGTGTGGTTCTTCGGGGCTGTCGCCTCTCGAATTATTACTGCAATTATAAGTTTTATTTTGTAGTTTGCGATCTCCTTAATAATAAATGTATTTCTTCTTATTCCAAATTTACATTCAGATATAATTTTTAATTCCACTTTTGACTGAAATGAGATTTCTGTTTTCTGGAATCCCGAAAACTGAAATTTCCTTCTTCCTCTATCTTCTAAACCACCCGTAACCATTCGATATTTCAATTCTGCATATACATTGTCACTATACTAAATCCTACTATATTAGTTGCTAAGTTATTTAAACCCCAATAAGCTCAAACACAATTCCTTATTAAACTGGCACTGGAATAATAAAACGAACAAAAATGATTAAACGTGTGTATATGTTCTGCTTATTATTCAGATATCGTTTCTTCTTTCTCGTCCACCATCATGCTTGAAACATTTAAATGCCTCTGTTTTTCACTAGCAGGCCTAGCAGGGCGAAACGAAGTTTTCTTGCAGCCTGAAACTTATTTTCCTGAAGAATTTTAAAAATCTCGACACCTCTGTTATCTCCTACATTATTATAGTCATAATACGGTGGTTTTAACATTACAAAAATGCTATTATAACATTACAAAATCAGCTTAATGATATATTTATCATAAAGAAGACTGTCTGTTAATTTCGACATCCCATGTCTCAACCTAGGCTATACATAAAAACCACGCTTCGCCAATAGATCAACCAGTGAAGTAACATTTCATGAAGAGCTGATAAAAGCTTATGAAGACAAATAGGTTTAAGTGATAAAGAAATGTAGCTTCCAATGCATTTGTAGCATTTCTTATATTTCAGGGAGCCTTTTTTCTTTTAGTCTTTCAACCGACCCATATAACAGATAAAATAGGTCTTCGATGACGCAGACGATAAAAATTGATTGTAATAATGTAAACTAGTCAGTGTGTTACTTCTCATGCATCCAATGTGCAGCCTGTTTAAACTTTTCCAGCTTTTTACCGCATATTTCTTCCCCAATGTTTGAATTTTTAATATATATTTTATTCATTTATTGAAATACTGAATAAAATGCATTACTACAACAAAAATGCAAGCTTACGAATAATTAGAACAAATACCCGACTACACATTGTTGTATCAAGTGTGCCCCATGTCCTCTGCATGCAATGGAAAACCGGAGTGCCAGCTCGAGAATTAATAATTCTTTTTTTGCACCTCACGTGTTGATTGCCTCTTCCCCGCCCCTGTTAAAAGTGTCTGGAAAAACATTACTCATACCGTTAATGACGTATTCCTATATCCAAACATTCATAACATGCGTGCCCCTTTTATGCATATATTAATACAGTAAATAAGGAAATACAGAAAATAGTCTTAAGATTACTATATATAAGGTTTGTTATAGCGCTGTGGAGTACCTACTCATAAAAACAGTCGTAACCAAAACAGGCACACAATTCACAGGATATTTCGGATAGTTAAATATCCTTCTTCACAGTCTACAGAATACCAGGCAAAAAGCCAATATAGCTACTTCCTGTGAATTGTGTGCCAATTTTATTGTTATTGTTTTACGATATGTTCATATATATAATATTAATGAAAAATAAAAATAAAGAAACACTATTAACAATGTAACAAATTAACAAATTAACTAATTGCTATATTTCGAACTACTGCGAGTTCTTCAATGGCAAGAAGCTAGACAAGTGTATATATCGCTTTTGCAGCACTTTATTTATTTATTTATTTAAAAATTACAAATATTGTATATACATGGCAGTTTGAGATAAGGAACCAAAGGAAAGTCAGAAAAAAAAAAAAAAAAAACAAATATAAAAGATAGTCATTAAACTATACACGTTTAAGCATTAATGTCCCGCCAACAGCCAAGGTCTTTTGTAATGAAGTAATGACGGTCCTTATCGTCTGAAATTATCTGGAATTTACACTCTCGTGATTGGAAGAATTCCTGAAAAGATAGGCAACTTATCTCAATCGGATATCGACCCCGAGTTGAAAGCAAACACGCTAGCTAGCATCTCAGCTATGGCAACCTATGTCGATCATACATATACCTATACGCTATGCTGACATAATGCACACATTTTCTAAGTGTCCACTAAGTACTGGGCTGACTGAGAAAAGCAATTGTTCAGGGAATATTTTATAAACAATTCATCTATCTCGTCAATTTCATCTCAAAGGTTTTAACATTCAGAGGACTTAACAGGAAACTGTCTGCTCCCCAGACTTAGTTCTCTGAGGCTAAAGAAAGAAATCGGCGCATTGTTCATGCTGGCTTTTGGAACCTAACAGCCGAAACTCTACCAATTAGGAAATATGACATTATACCTGCAGCACCTCTTCCGGAATTTTAAAACACTGCCGATGCTAAGGGATTTGAACCTGGAACCTCCCGAATGCCAGTCGCAAGCATTGCCAACTGAGTCACTCCGTTTGTTAGTATAGTATTAGTTATGCTCTTGCAATTTGTATATTTCTCTGCAAGTGTAGGAATGTTCTTTTGTTTTTATTTGAAACAATGCTACTCACCTATAGGAACCTTGCCATTCACTTTCCTTAGGTTACCAAGCTTATTTACTAATGTCCTTTCAAGGAAAGACTTTATCTAAGAATAATTGCTTTCAGTTTAACACGTGCAACAGCACATTTAACGGCTTCAACATGTTTTTGCTTGTACTTGCACTGAAAATGTGAACTGTATAAATTGTTTGTGTTAATACGTTTCTGGCAAATCAATTGTGTTATTAACTGGTTAAAACAGAAAATACTTTAATTGCATATTAAGCCAAATGCACGTGGTGAGTTTCCCCCCTTTCATTTCTTTTTCTTTCTTTCTTTCTTTCTTTCTCTCTCTCTCTCTCTCTCTCTTTCTCTCTCTCTCTCTCTCTCTTTCTTTCTTTCTCTCTTTCTTTCTTTGTTTCTTTGTTTGTTTGTTTGTTTGTTTGTTTGTTTGTTTGTTTCTTTTTCTTTTTCTTTTTCATGGACAGCGCAGTAGTACATCTATTCTCCTAGTATTTCAGTTTTTTTTTTTTCGTTAGAACTCTGTCATAGGACGTGTTGTTCTTTTATAGTTATGTATTTATTGCCCTGTCGGTTTAATAATTAATTGCCGTTGTTCAGTATTTTCATTTTCTTCAATCCATTTTTTCAAAGGGATGACTGGAATATTGGTTATGTGATATGTGACTACGTCTTTTCAATTTCACTTTCTAGGAAATGTGATTTTGAATATTCATTCATTTCTTTTGAAGAATCTCCCATTTGTCTAAAATTTGTGATGTGCACTTTTCCGCCTGGATTTAGCTCTTTAGTTTATCTTAGTCTATTGCTCTGACGAGCAAATGTTTGACTTTGACTTTAAGTGTTAAATTATTTCCCTCTCTTCTTTTTCGGATTAGCTGAAATATAGTGTCAGAAAACTAAGCACCTGTTTAAATTGACCAAAGATTTGAAAGTTCAGTGTCCTTCAAAGATATTCTTGAGTACTAACATTACTTCTGATTCCATTTCCGTAATAAAAATAGCATTTTTTATTGTTTTGTTCCTAAATATGGCATTAGTTGTAACACAAATTTACCTTTTCGCTCGATATATTGGTTTATTGTTGCTACCGTGTGATTTAAAAAGTGCATGTAAATAAAATAAGTGAATGAATGGGAAACAGTATAAAGCGATACGAATCACTTTATTCTACAGTTGAGTGTATTAAGAAAAGCTTATGTCCTATTCATATAAGATAATACACACAAAATTTCTGTTGGACACACCATTTTTTTTTTTAATTTCTAATAATTATGAATAAAATATCGTCATAAACGTCTACAATGTTTACAATATATACATTGATAATGCAGCAAATAATCAAAACAATTAAAATGCAATCCTTTTTGATGAAAATAACACACTTTTCTAATTTTAAAGGCACTGAGATACAGTCACAAAACTATGCTCTTTTTCTGGCGCTCCCCTTGCTACTTATATTAAATTAAGTACTCCTTAGCATTAAGGAAACATTATGAAGGCTTTCATCTTATCCGATATTCAGCAGTGATGATGGAGACCGTATAAGGTCATCCAGAGTCTCAATATTTGGAATATCTTCTGAAATTCTCTGTTGAAGGTTGTCCCACAGATGGTCCATCGGATTTTGATCTGTGGGCTGTCTATAATATTGTGTTTTGTTGACCACCTAGATACATACGCTTTGGCATTATTAAGCATGTAAAGGAATTCTGAACCAGACGTCTTAGCTATAGAAAGGACCATGGACTTCCAAGCTCTTGAACATAGCTGTTCAATCTTGTTCTACATTTCAAAACAAAATGTGTCTTTTTTCAATTTGACGTAATCTCCTTCAGACCACGATCTAGCTTTTTTGAATCTGTGAGCGTCTTTACATTCCGCACTCTCCTTGCGTTACCCGGTTATCTCCGTATGTATATTTCCCCGAAGTCTGGATACGGACCGAGCATGATTCAGCTGTGATGACAACATGCCTTTATTGTTACGTTGCCAATTGACGTGCTCATGGCACCAAGCAGCATTACGTACTCGATTTCCATGGTGAATAATCGCTGGACGGCGGGAATGAATTAGGTATTCTTTCAAATAGTCTATTTCTAACCGTTTGAAATAGTTAAATTGTCAACATTTTGCAGGGCGGCGGAAGTTTACCTTCTTTCTCTCAGGGCCCTTAGGTACAGGGATTTGTCTTGTGAAGCGGTTGTATTCCTTGGTGTACCTGGATATTGTTCTCCTGGACTGCCAATTCTTGATATCACCTCCGGAATCTGGATATAATGCCTCTTATGGTATTTAGAACCCTAGCGGCAAGAATTTGTGTTCCACCATTTCTAAGCCATAAACATAGAATTTCTAGTTAATGATGTCATTGTGCATTAATTTTCGTTGTTAAAACAGTTAAAAGTAGCTAGACTTCTATATTAAAAGTCCTTATTTACTCGCTTGCAATGTAACCAATTGAAATAAACAAAACAAATGATAACAATTAACTTACTATAGTAACTATTAGAGAGACAAATAAACAAAACCCTCATTGTTCAGTATTTTTTAGAGTTTGATATAAATTGTTTAGTTTTTCACAGGATATATATGCTTCTGTATTCAGATTGCTTTAAAGGGCATTCTAATTCCTTCAAAATAGTGCTTTGAAATATAGCGTACAGAACAAGATAATAGCATTTTGTCGTCTATTGTGAATGAATCAAATCACATTTAGTCCACCTTTTCTTGCAACAAATGTTTTACTTTATACACGAAATAATAGTTTGGCAACAGTGCTGGGATTTTAAACCCTTACCACTAACAAAAATTAACAACAAGGATAGTGTTGTTCGATCATCGCCGATTACTTAATTAAGTTAAACTTTGATAAAGCAATAATAATTTGCCTCAGATTGTTTGCTGGTCAAAATAAAAATGAACATTTAGTTCCTGCCATTGTTTTCTGGCTACTCAGAGAATCCTCACTACATAATTATGACTGATATAGGTGTGTCTCTTCTACTGTTTGAAGATACTCAGTTTTACCTCTCGATTGAGTCTTTGGCTGTGTAGAAAAGGAACTCCATAATATCTAAGAAATATTGAGTCGAGGATATACTAGAAAACTTACGGGGAAGTAAGTGAAACAAAGTTGTTATGAAATTGAACAAATTTTTTGGTAGTAATTAACTGATGTCTGATAAGTCGGTAAAATGAAAAGAGATAAATACAGTTTTTGGCAGGTAGTCAAGTCATTTACCACCTCGTTAGTTCAGTGGTCAGTTTGAGTTCTTTACAAAGATCATCAAATACTTACCGAGTAGATTACATTGGTTGTAAGACTGTCTGAAGGAACGAGTGTTCTTGAGCAAATCTACATTATTAATGAGTTGTACTCTATGGCACACACTGTGGCGGAAATTCGAGAACACTTAACTCAGGGCTGCTGTATACAGCACTGAAGAGAGACTGTTATTTGTACAATAAAATGGTTAACACAAGAACATTTAGAATGAGGGTATACTGTGGGTAATGATGCAAAAAATCCCATTTCTTGTGTAATAAGCCACTGTCAGAATTTTTAAGATTGTATAAAAATGAAGAAAATATGAGTAATAATGGTTACGTATTATATTTAAAAACCCTGTATTTGTTTAATAAATAGGCACACAGATTCTACACCACGCTACAAGTATTCTCAACTATACACACATACACACACATGTATATATATATATATAAGTGCATAAGTGCATTATTTGTACAAAATCTAAGCAATGCTATAACATCGGCACTGCACTTGCAGTATCGCCGCATTCTAAAATCGGTAATCAGTATTAATTAAGAGACAAACGTGGACTCGCTGCATGGCTACGAAAGAACTTCTTTTTCCATTGTTCTTGTTTGATGTCTACTTTTTATGCGCGTCAGATTTTAGCCTTGCTATTGTACATATCCACCTGTGAAGTCCTCACGTGTGCCGCTATCAAGTAAATACAGCGAAGGACATGTCAAGGACCTGTTAATGTTAAAGCGCAGCTAGGTGAATATAAGATGAACCTTAGGTAGACAAACGCTACGCTTAATATGGGTGGCAACAAATAAAGATATATGAATGATAGTTTTACATTTCGTAATGTTTGCCTCGACAGATAAGTCAGAATGACCTTTCACAATTTGTTTCTTTTGCAAATGCACTTGCACAATTCTTACATTTGTATCACTTATGTTTAGAAAATAAAATTCTGAATTTAAATGTTGTCCGGGGCTTCCGAAGGCCACGTCAAAGGACGTGGACGCTTCACCCATCTTTTGGCCTTGACTCTGGCCGTGGAAGCCTGTGTTTTCATGCGAAATTTCTCTAAATCCTTAAAGATTGAACTCCCTAAGTTTGATGCTGTGAACATTTTTAATAATGTTTAACGCCCATTTTTACTACTGAGGCACCACAGGCGGTAGACACTGATGGATGATATATGAGATGAAATGATAAAATGGGAAAGGGTATTTTATTTTAAGGAAGGAAGCGTTCCAGGTCTAAGTTTAGGGTACTTCCCTAGAATTTGCCATTTATGAGGACTGAGAAAAACCTGAAATAAACCTCAGTCAGGGAGGACGGTCCTGGCGAGATTCGAACCCCAGACCTCCCGCTCACAAGTCCGCGCCTTAACGACCTCGGCCACCCGTGGCGGTGGTGAACACTTTCAATTTTCCCAACTTCTATTTGCTGAAGACATTGCCTTTCATTCAAGAAGTAATGAGTTGTGTTTGATGAGATGACACATATTTCACCACGGGTGAAGAGCTTATAAATGTAATCATATTCCTTGTTATGATATTATCCATTTGATTTATTTATATTGCTGATTGTAAGTGACTTTTTAGCAAATTCGTTTGGAAAATTAATGCAGGGGAGAGGCTGCTAGCCCTGGAACGACAGATTAACCCAGACATCAATAGGTAGAGCTGGCTGCCCATTAATTGGGACTAACTCGTGTTTTTTTTAAAACTTTATTTAACAAATAAACAGAAAAAACTATATCCGCCGCCTCTTCTTTTCCTCATTGGCGCCATAGTATAGTTTGTACAGCACGTGGCACATCTACCAGACGATGCAGTTGTAAAAAAGCAAAAAGCTTGCCAATAAAGTTACAATCTATAGCAGCGAACTGTGTTAAAGAAAAAACTGAATATTGTTTTCTATTGTCTACGTTGAGCAAGGTCAAGCGACAAACGAATTCAGTAATCAAGCTAAATGCGTCAGCGCTATCACGCATCGTACTTTATGTATCACGATGCTAATGAAAATGAACATTTCCTAGATATTCCTTAAATGTAGAATAAATTGTTACATTAAACCACGAATTAATATATCTACATAGCAAAAAGCAGTTCTGTGCCCACTAGCTAGTGAGAGATGGCAAATAGGACATGGAAATTGTCTCAAAGTTCATTTAATGCTAGATTTCTATTCAAATCCATACATAGGCGGTAGCATTGGACAATATGAAGTATTTTGTCACTCCAAATTATCCATTATTATTTTTGGAGGATATCCAAAAAGTTAAAGCAATGCTATTGTGCCAAAACCTGAGTTTTATTACATGTTATTCATGATTTGCAGAAAATATGCCGAAATCTAAGCTTCGAGCTACTAGTGGTGTGAGGACTCTCTTCACAGCGCTGTTACAGGTAAAATGGGAATCAGAGATGCAGCTTCTAGCTTTGGTGTTCTCAAAAACACGTTGTATCATAAAATAGTTAAAATAAAGAATGGTACAAGTGAGTCTACAATCAAAGCCAGGATGTTTTCAGCACTGAAGAGCAGTTTCTCCACCACATGGAAGAGCTCGATAATAGATTGATGCATTTGAAACGTAGAGAGTTTCTTAAACTATTATAGGACTTAGGGAGATATATCACACATTTAATTAAGCTAGGAAGACTGTAGGAAGTTTTCTATATAATGGCCAATTAATTGCTCACTTTCAAATGATGTCAAACTAATAGGAAGCGAATAGGTGAACCACGTGCGAACCCAATTGTCAAAGGGAATTCCTCGAGATACGCCGGCAGTGTTCTTGTAGGAGCTGCAGCTAACCGTTGAAGTTGGAACGTCATATCGTGTTGATGGTTCTGAATAATGGCTATCACAACCATTCTGTACGTTTTCAACCATATCTGCAATTTCTAATTTTTTCTTTATAATTTCAGATCTGTGCTTAATTATCAGAAAGCATTTGCTTTGTTCTCTTCCATCCTAGAAGTTTGAGAATTGAATTTTGGAACATTCGGTTTAACTTTATACCTACTTTTTATTACTAAAAATGACTGGTATACATAATTATGCAACCAGGAAATATATATAGGATGTCCATATGTTATACAAAATATGTTTCAAAATGCCATTAACAATAAAAGCTTTGTTTGAATGGTAAACATTTAAACTTGAATTAAGAAAATATCTAACAATGACTTGCTTATTAATATAAACTATTGTAAGATTAAAAGCAAATGTATATCTAAATATAAAAAGGTAATGAGTTGTTTTAAATGATGTTCAATCGGGATCCCTTCTGGGCCGAGCAAGGTATCGTTGCCTAATTGACGAAACCAGTCCTCCCCCTTTCGGGGTGGAAGCAGATGTATTGCTTAACCGGCCTTTGCCTTCCAGCTAGACTACCAGTACCACCTGGCATTACTGTAAGGCGGCCTAATACAGCATCAGTAACTCGAGCTCTTTTGGTGACTTAAGGTACTCAATTACCCGTAAGTCGTGGGATGGCACAGTCCCATCAAGTCCAACGACTCTCCGAAGGGAGGGCTCGTTATCCTCTAGTAAAGTCAAAAGTACCACGGGTGTTCAGGATTCTCAGCATCTGAATGGAATGTAACCTCCTTACGAGTAAAATCTTGGACAATGTCAGAATCTGTATATGAATATTGGCAGTACATTTTGTTTCTATTACTTAATCTTTTAGGAGTTGTGCGGGATTTTTCTTTCCCTGTCATCAACTTATACACGTTAATGCCTCAAGGTGGTGAATTCCAGTTCTAATACAACGTGCAGCAATATTATTATGAAAAAAAGTTGCTATTTAATTACCATGCAATTAGATAGCTAAATAGTACGATGCTTATGGGAATATCTGTATGACCACAAACTTTTAAACATAAATTAAGCGAGCCACAACTATGTCCGGACAAAAACAGAGGCAAAAATAATAAAACGTTATGAGTTTATAAAACAGCTATGCAACAAGTTTGAAAAAATTCACATCTATGCACTCATCGACAATCCCCACTAAACAGTATAATAATCAGTAACGAATACAGTATTAATATGAGATATGTATCTAAACTATTATTTCTCTTTTACTTTAAATTACTTTGTCCTTTTGATAAATATGTATAACGTTCTTTGAGTAGACATATCTGCTTTTCTTTCTCTCTCATCTACACTACAGGTCACTAATGTTGAACCATTTTTTTTTCACTTTTTAACAGACATGATATAATGTGTAATACATAAACTACTAAGTGACTCTGACTCATTTTTAATCTATACAGCTCTTTTATTAGTATTCCATTATGTAGGTTCTGATGTCACGGGTGAGCCTGTGCTGGAAATTCCACTAGGGAAAATGTATGTTGTTCCTTTCACGTACTCTCCATAGAAACACCTCGTGTTTCTTTTAGCGAATTCCGAAGAAATTGGGTTGTGCCCACAAAAAGATTTTTGAAAACTTTCTTAAAATCTCCATCGATTCACTACTTACTAGGCACAAAAAATATATGTACACATATATGCATGTATGTATATAAACATGCATATATGTGTACATATATTGTGTGTGTGTGTGTGTGTGTGTGTGTGTGTGTGTGTGTGTGAATGCTTTAGCAGTCACAAATTTTGGTTTTATACTCAATAAAACTCGGCATATACCATTAAAACAAAATAAGAAAAATGGTTTCTGAAAATCAATGAAACGAGACTAACAGGAGTGGCTGATTTTCCTGAAACCCAACATTTAAAAACCGCTCTAGTAACACAACAATTTGTTTTTTGTTTTATTGCAATCTACTCAATATACTTTAAATATCATTTAAATCAAATAAGAAAACATCGTTTGAAAATCAGGGAAATGAGACTATTAGGAGTAGAGGAATAATTTTTTTTTTTGAGTGATTTATTTATGGACGCTCTTTAACGCCTCAGGTCATCAGAGTCCCATTCAACTCAGGGCGTGAAACGGCCGACAAATTTTGCTCAGAGGCCTTTCCTTCAGGCTTGAGGTTCTTTTTCGTGCCGTAAATGTACGACACGGGACCCACGGCTTTACTTCCCTTCCGAAGGAAGCCATACTTAGGATTTTTACGCCCCGAAAAAATCCATCGGTCTTGGCCGGGTTCGAACCCGCGATCTTGGGTTTAGGAGGCAAGTATGGTAACCACTACACCACCAGGACTGACAGGAGGAGTAGAGGGTTTACCTGAAACCGAAAATTTAAAAATCGCTCTAGCGGCACCACTAGTTAGTTTTTCCGCAACGAAATTCGGTGTATACCATTTAAACAAAACAAGAAAAATATATTCTGAAAATTAGCGAAAGAAAACTATTAGGAGTGGGGGTTTACCTGAAACCGAAATTTTAATAATCGCTTTAGCGGCACCATTTGTTTGTTTGTTTGTTTTTTTTTTTCGCAACGAAACTGGGTGTATACAGTTTAAATAAAACAAGAAAAATATATTCTGAAAATTAGAGAAAGGAAACCATTAGGAGTGGGGGTTTACTTGAAACCCAAAATTTAAAAATCGCTCTAACGGTACCAAAATTTGTTTTTTCGCAATGAAACTCGGTGTATGCTATTTAAATAAATTAAAAAAAATAGTATCGAAAAATTGGTGAAATGGGACTATTAAGAAACCCCAAAAATTAAAAATCGCTTTAGCGGCACCACTAGTTTTGGCAACAAAACTCGATGTATAATATTTAAATAAAATAAAAAAATAATCTCTGAAAATTAGCGATGGGACTATTAAGAGGGGAGTTTACTTGAAACCCAACATTTGAAAATCGCTCTAACAGCTCCAACATTTGTTTTTCCGTAACGAAATTCGATGTATATTGTTGAAATAAAATAAAAAATAGTTTTTGAAAATCAGCGAAATGAGACTATTAGGAGCGGATTTTTCACGATTTCAACTCTTGTAATGTTCGTTCAGAGATATACTTCGAATTATTTCCAAAGGTCAGCATAACCAAATAGAATGAATATTAATATTGATAGATTTTATTGTAGCTTATAACTATATTAGAGTAACATAGCGGATTTTTCACCATTTCGACTCCTATGAGTTCAGAGATTTTCCTCGACATGTGCCTCCAATTATCCCCTCTGCCTGTTAGCTTACTCTCCACTATCTTACAAGCAAAATGCACTGAAGAGTCTCGAAAAAGGCTCAGTTCATTCATTGAAAGACTGTCTTTATTAAACAGTGTCTGATATTTTTGTTTTTGACTGGAAATTCTGCACGGACATTATAGATTCCAATACGGATGTAAAGTGCCTTCAATAGCGCAATTAACTGCAGGAAGGAACCTAAATTCGTATGAAAGATGCTCATTTTCAAACCGGTTTTGTTTTTCTATGACGCCTTAAGGATAAAAATATAGCTTAGGTATATGTCCCAAAATGGTGCGCACGTTTAGATAGTACTTCCCCATGCACTTGACTCACCTTCCACAAAACGTGAGATATTTCCGTGTAGTATTTCCTTCGACTGTTGCACGTGCCGCAACCCATGTGGTTACCTCAGAGCGCATTTTTATGTAGTAAACTTTTTAATGTTTACTTTATACTAAAATGTTTGTCAAAATATTCGAAATATTTCCTTATATTCACGTAAATTGCCTCCTTCATTATAGCTTATTTCATGCAGACGTTTTAAATATAAATGTTTCAAAATAATGCACACATTTCCTTATATTCTCCGTAAATAACTTCTTTCATTATAGCTTATTTACCTTCACGGAGGAAAAAATTTATTTACATAACTTTTTAAATTATTTCTTTTATAAGAAAATGTTTGTCAAAGCATTTCAAACATTTCATTATATTCACTGTAAACGACTTCTTTCATTATAGCTTATTTACCTTCACGCAAAAAAAAAAAAAAAAAAAAAAAATACACACTGTTTTTCCCACATAGTTGGCAAAATAACACTTTTTCGTGTGTCGTAATTTCGGTTACATTCTACTGAATACTTGGCCTAAAACTTGATTTCACTTTCGACATTTCTTCAAACAGCACAGTTTAATTCAGCCACTTAAAAAAAAAAAAAAAAAAAAAAAAAAAAATGAAAAAACCTCAGTCATGGAGGACGGTTCTGGCGGGATTCGAACCCGAGGCCTCCAGCTCATGAATCTTCGCCTTAACGACCTCGAACATCCATATCGATTTATATATTTAAAAAAAGAACTCTTCGTTCCTAAATCCTTTCCTAAGATATCATTACATGTCATGTATCATCAGTGTCCACCGTCTGTGGTGCCTCAGTAGTAAAAATGGCGTTAAACGCTATTAACAAAATATACCTATATATAAAACATATACATTGTTGTAAATACAGTACATATGCTGAATTAATTTGTGGTTAAACGCAAGACCGTTTTTTAAATTTTCATGTTCAAGTGCACCCCTACTCCTAATGGTGCAATTTTCCTAGTTTTCAGAAAAAAAAAATTTATTTTATTTAAATGGTATATGCTGAATTTTGTTGTGAAGAAACAAATATTGGAGCCACTAGAAGTCTTTAAATTTTGGTTTCAGGTAAACCCCCACTCACAATGTCCCTATTTTTGTGATTTTCAGAAACTATTTTTTTTTAAATTTTATTTAAACTCCATGTACAGAGTTTCGTTGCGAAAAAGCATAATTGCCGCTAGAGTAATTTTTAAATTTGAGGTTTCACGTATACCCTCACTCGTAATCTGCTTTCACTGGTTTTCAGAAACTATTTTTCTTATTTGATTTAAATTGCATATGCCGAGTTTAGTTGTGGTAAAAAAAAAAATATTGGTACTACTGGAGCGATTTTTAAATTTTGGGTTTCATGTAAACTCCCATTCTTAATGGCTCAATTTCCCTGATTTTCTGAAACGATTTTTTTTTTATTTTATTTAAATGTAATACAAGGAGTTTAGTTGCGAAAAAATAAATATTAATGCCACTAGAGCGATTTTAAATTTTGGATTTCAGTTAAAGCCCCTCCTCCTAATAGCCCGATTTCATTAATTTTCAGAAAACATTTTTCTTATTTTATTTCAATGGCATATTCCGAGTTTCCTTTAAAAGCCTTTAAAATTTCGGCCACTAGAGCATTTCGATTTAATCCCCACTCGTTTTTCAGGTATATCCCCACTCCTAATGGCCCGATTGTCCTGATTTTCGGAAAATACTTTTTTTATCAATTTATTTTAAAGAAATATACTGAGGTTCGGAGGAAAAAAAAAACGAAAATTGCGACCCCTAGAGCGAGTTTTCAATTTTTTAAAAATATTTCGCTTTAGGTAAACCTCACCTCCAATGGTTTAATTTTTCTGGTTAACGAACTCGACAAATCGTTTGTTAATTGATGGTTATATGTCGAGTTTCGTTGACAAAAACAAAAATTGCGACCACTAAAGCGCGCGCGTGCACACACACACACACACACACACACACACATGTCTTTTTTTCTTTTTCCATTGTCATTTTCGATATCTAGTAAGTAGGATCGATGGAGATATAAATAATTTATTTAAAAATTGTTTCATGGGTACAACCACAATAGCTTCATTTCTTTGGAATTCGTTAAAAATATTTGAAACTGGTTGGAAATCAGAAATCTCCGAGGGCCATCACTCAAGTAAAAGCGTATTTAATATTAGTTGAAGAGCGGTGTTGAAAACTTTGCATATGAAAACATGAATTTTCATATAATTTTTCCTCTTTCAAATGACGTAATGGCAATGGTTAATATTCGATCGTGATTTTCTTCATCACAGCCGTGTATGAATGGAAACAAAGGCTTTAATATTCCTCATTAGTTTCTAGGCTGGCTCACAATTTGGTAAATTCTTATATCATTGCAGTGACACAATTATTAGCTTGTTAATTCTGTAACAGCAGAACGTGTCAGGGTTCCATCCCCTTAAGGTAGATTTCATTTAAATTTGTTAACTGATTCCAGCGTATTTATTTATTTATTTACTTACTGTGACACTATTTAATTTGTTTAAATTAAATGTTCACATTTATTTGTTTAAAATATTTTATATACTCTGGTCATTATATGTGTATATTTGTGCACTACAGGTAACAATAATTTGCCAATTTTGTTTTCTTGTAATGAAGATGCTCTGATTCCTTATTTCTTGCTTATAGAGCTTATTGCATTTGGTTAAAATTTGAAGTTATAGTTGTTTGTTATAGTTTCAATTGTTAACAAATTTATTAGCTCTATAACAATGTTGTTCTGTTTGAAATTTCTTCCGTGTTCCCTATACATATGAGGGCCCATTTATAATGTTTGAAGCGTTTATGAATCTTCCTTGCGTTATCCTACTTGATGAACACATTTCTTCAATATTTAATAGTCAGATTCAGTGTTGAATTAAAAAAAAAAAAAAGAAGAAGAAGAAGAAGAAGAAGAAGAAGAAGAAGAAGAAGAAGAAGTCTAGACTGCTCACAAGCAAGCATAACCCAAATAAAAATTCCGAAGTTTTTTTCCAGCATGTTGGAAACTTAATTACGACGATCAAGCCTAGTATCATTTATGAATGTACTACGAGGTTTGCAGAAACAGGCTTTTACTTTCATGCTTCTTTCTGACGCGCTTTCCTTTCTGCTAAGTTGCATTCCACAATTCGAAATGCAAATCTGGCACCTCCCTTGTAAGTAGTTATGCAAAGATAACCCTTCATTTTTCTTTCGTCATGCAGTGTTTATGATGCAGTATCATGCATAAAGCTAATTACATTGACTACAATTTTAATTTTGTTCACGTTTGCTAAGACCAAGGGTCGCAATTGCAAGTCTTAACTCGGACATGCGCAGATTATGTGTTTATCCTTGTCTCTAGTAAGGGCGCAAGCATAGTGTTGACCACATTGCCTACGTGATTCACTGCTGTATATTTATACAGAATGTTCCAAAATTAGACCGACAAATTTTGAGATAAGACAAATAACGTAATTTAAAAGCACATTCTGTTAATGAACCGATGGGTTGCGATGTTTCGTTTCTGTACAACAAGATGTTATATCACTAATGCTTCCCCGAAGTTTGTTTACTCCTTCGACGGGGCGCCAGCTCACTTTGGCAATAAAGTATCTCACCATTTGACAGCTACTTGTGTGTGTATGTGTGTGTGTGTGTGTGTGTGTGTGTGTGTGTGTTTAACGCCCGTTTTACTACTGAGGCACCCCGGGCTATGGACACTGATAATACATGAGATGAAATGATATATTGGGAAAGGATTTTTTTTTTTATTTAAGGAAGGAAACGTTTCAGGCCTATGTTTAGGGTACCTGCTATTTATGAGGACTGAGGAAAACCTGGAAAAAACCTCAGTCAGGGAGTACAGGGGTTTCGAACCCCAGACATCCCGCTCACGAGTCCGCGCCTTTACGACCTCGGCCACCCGTGGCGGTTTTTGACAATTCCATGCGGTAATCACTTTGACTGTTAGAGTATGACACATCGATATACGCTTTGTCTGTAAGGGAATGGTCTTGCGTTTCAGCATTTACTTTGAGATGAGAATGATATACCTATTTGTTTCAGAACGTTAATTTAACACTTCAGTAATGGTTTATCAATTGCATTTTATTTGTTTTATTTCTGCTATTCTTGGGTCAATTGAATACTATATTAATTATTGTTGACTTTATTAATTTTCATATACCGGATTACCCTAATCTCTTCTTGTAAAAACACCCAAATAATGACTAACCTTATTACATTGAAATGAATCGACGTAGCTCTTGGGTTCCTTAACCAAAGGTGCTTTAAAAACGATAATCTATCCTGTCCCAAAATTTCTCGGTCTAATTTTTGGACACCCGATATATATTCCACCAGAAGGCACCGAAAGGCCTGAGAAACAGCAAGGAAAAAAAAAGTCCAACTTACTGTCAATTCCTTTATGAGATTCGTAAAACCAACAAAATACTACCATCTAAGGATTGTACGATTTAAAGAAATGACTACTACAAGGAAAACCCTAGGATTAAAACAAATAAACCCACACCAAAATTCATTTATAGGTCGTTTACATATCTCTGAATTCAAAGGCGGTATTTGTGCTTCTGTAAATGCCGCAGTTGCTCACTAGAGGGCTCCGTTTGGTCAACCTTCGCTCGTCTTCTGTTACGCCAGTGGAGATTGTGCATGCTTAGCACATATCTTCAGAGACCACTTCTAATCACTGCGATGTTTTGCAGAAAAACTAATAGTATCAGAGGCAAGTAAATGAAATTTAACAGAATTTTGTTGAAATGGAGCTCTCAAGCAACTGCGACTTTTAAAAAAAAATATCATCATTGAATTCAGGCGTAAGTAAATTACCTATATACCTGAACTTTGATGCGAATTTGTTTGTTGGAACTCCAGGATTAGTCGAAACAACGGAGACTTCTTTATTTGCTTGCCTACTGTAATAATACTTTTCAGCCTTCTGAAAAACTGGTTTTGTACATTTCTCCATGTATAGTTGCTAAACATTCTGAAACTTCTGAGAACTTCTCATCAGATCTTGAACTTGTTGATTCAAGTATATGACCTTTGGCATCTTCCAGTTTATTAACAAACATAATTTATTTGGAAAGCTTCTATAGTTGTAATATCATCAAGCTTTGTCAAGGTGCCTAATATAATATCTTTGTTTATTATGGGATCAGTGAATGTCTCTTTAAGTCTTTTATAGGTGACTTTTTCTTTGTCGTTTGCATCATTACTCATTACTAACTGTTATCAGAAATGTATAATCATATGGCATAACACGAAGAGATTTGGAACTTGATCCAATTAACTGAAATGTTAATTCTCTCTGCATTAAATCTTATTACATAAATCTTAATCCCATTTCGTACTGATGTTTGGTGAATCGAAATACAAGCTCCAGTTTGTCAAAGAAAAGTTTAGTTCAACAATGTTAATGATCTTACTAATTATATCATCGAACGTCACTGCAAATGAGTTACTCGTACTGCATTGCAGACTTGGTAAGAGAACGTTTTCGTTAACACTCCCCCCTCCCCCCCAATGTATATTTGAAGCGTAGTCAGATGCTCTTTCACCAAAAGAATTAATACAGTGTGTCCCATTTGAAACGCCCTAATTTTACATTCTTATAATAAACAACTGTGACCACGTTTTTGTCTTTTCCAGATGACAAATGCTAAGGTACCTCTTCAAGTTTAAGTGATAATGTTTACTTCACATGAAAAAGCACGGTAGTAGGAATTTGAAAATGGCGTCCAAATCGCAGAAAGTTTAAGTTTGTGGTGGTATGTGGTACTTGGTTCGATCATTGCTGTGCAAAGACGTTTCCGTGAGGTTTACAATAAGAACCCGCCTGATGAGAAGAGATTTAAGACAGAAGCTGCATTTTTAGAGGCAGGATCAGGAAATGAGCGTGGTGGCGACCGAGAATATCTGAAGAAAACCTACAGCGCATCGCCGCATCGTTTGAAAGAAGTCCCCGGAAATCCATTTGCAGACTTTTGCGGGAACTGCACATATAAAAGTCAGCTGTATGCTTGCAAACTGCAATTACTTACACTATTTAAACCCGATGACAAGCCTAAATGATTAACTTTTGCGGAAGATATCCTGGAACGCATAGATAACGGAAACGCCATCTAGTCAAGGTAATGCTTTTGGACGAGGTGAATTTCCGCTTTCAGGGAAATTCAGTCCAACATTATGTCCATATTTGGAGTACGAAGCTTATTCATGAAGCACAAGAGTTTGAGAGAGACAGCCCAAAAGTTGATGCGTGACGTAATATGGTTGCAGGACTTGTGTTCTTCGCGAGCGTACAGTGAACGGCAAGTCATATATGAACATGTTGACGGAGTTTGAGTTCTCTCAAATCAAACAACGCCATCCAAACATTTTCTTCCAGAAAGATGGAGCCTCTCCACACTTGGCATCTGACATTTCCCGGAAAATGGATTGAAAGAAGGGATCCAATTCCATGGTCACCCAGGTCGCCTGATATTACCTCTCTTGGTTTTTTCCTATGGGATTACCTCAAGGACAAAGTATATGCGACCAAAGTTAGAACCTTGGAGCAGGTACCTGAGTGCATTAGAGTTGCCATCACAACGGTCACATCAGACATGCTGCAGGCAACTTGGAGTACGTATGGAGGCGTGATTCTTTTCTAAAACTTTAGTGATTGCAGTTTTCAATTTTTTTTAAGTTTTATTTTGAAATGTCACATACGCCAAAAATATACACCAATGAAATTAGTGAGTTTCAAATGGAACATCTTACGAATATATTAAAAACGACACTCCCCTCTGAAATCGTGTTTACTTAGTTTAATATTGCATCTAAACTGTTAAATTTTCACAGTTGAAAATCATGAAGATGACACTGGGTTGACGGAGGTTCTAAAATTCTAATATAAATAGCAGCTCTCAGATCAAAGAAGTCTTCCCATGCCCAAACCATACATAATTGCATACTCTAGAGCGGAATAAAAAAGAGTATGTTCTGTTTTGCCTGAATATACACTATCTTAAATAAGGTCAGTTGTTGATTTTTGGAAAATTGCCTTCTACAGGCATTCTTCTTTCCATTCAGGTAAAAAAATAATGGTATTAAAAATGCATAGAATGCGTAAACTTGCTTTTAGAGCATACTTCTTTAAGGATGGAAGTCGTGCAAAAAGCACATATATTTCGCACTTAATGGCCTACCACCGCCAATTAATAACTTGACTTGACCATGGGGGTCTTAAAGGTTATAAAGTTGAATTAAGTTGCGGTTTTTTCCTTCCCACAAAGGATAGAGTAACAGGCGGTGAGCATAACGCCTCCATTGCAATCTGGCAGGAAACTAAGGTATTATATGGATGTGAAACGACCAAGTTTTATCCAGAAAACCAATTTTTCAGGTATGAGATTCTTTAAAATGCCGTAGATTTACAAACGGAATCCACGGCTTAAAGACCCTCCCGGAGGACTTGCGCTGGAGATTTTTACGCCCAGAAAAAGCTATGGATCTCGGCAGGATTTGAACACAAACTTTAAGTTGTGAAACTTTTACACTTACGAGTAAGTTGCATAAACTTGCTAAATAGAGTAAAACAGCTTATTAACCAGATAGTAGCTCAGTTGTAAAGTGGGTTTCGTCGAATCCTGCATAAAGTTTTATTACTTTAATTTGTTAATTTAAAATAAGTTTATTTACACCTATATGAATTTTCAGAAAGTAAAATTGCTTTTATGAAAACCAATAGTAAAAAGGTGTTGTATACTTGGACGCAGTAGCCCATTTCAAATATTGGATATATTACCAACTGTATACTGTAATACTATAACACCTACATTTCATTCTTATACACTAATAAAACGTCTCTCTCACCTCATTTATAATTACAGTTTGTGTTGTGATCTACCTATTTTATTACATTCGTCTTCAGTCATTCCAAGTAAAAGCAGTAAAATAATGCAAAGGAATTGTGAATATTTGTAGAATATAAACAGAAATCTGTAAATTACCTTAATATACGGAGACAATATGTCTTAGCGTGCACTTCCTGCAAGGTAAAATGAACCATTGGATTTCCCGCCAGCCTCTTTGTTCTGAGAAAAGGTGCCATTGCTTCCAATTCAAACAGGTTTTCCAGTTAACGTATGTACATTGCCAAGTGTGGCATTAATGTAATCCTGAACAAGCTCTTGCAGCAGAAGCGGCTCCTCTAGGAGGTAGATAATTTCCGCTACCACTCAACATTTTAACACTTAATTTCCTACAACTATTGACTAATACATTTTTTTGCTTTATTTTATATTATTATTATTATTATTATTATTATTATTTTATTTTATTTTTTTTTTTTGCGTAAAGGGGGGGGGGCAAAGTAAGCGCTGTATGGCCTTCTATTTTGCGCCTGAAGTTTGAATTGTAGGTTATCTATAGGAGACATGGTTTTGCTGACACAATGTATACCAGTGTCTTGGTGAGTTTGTGGAGTATTTTGATCAAGGGAGGCGAGGTTGTGGTAGAAGGATCCTCTTGCCCATCATCTCTCGTTCCGTGCGTTCCTAGGAAAGTCTGGTTTTGTACGCCTGAGTGTTATTTCGTTACAATATTGAATAAAATGTTTTAAAAAAATGTGTGTGTGTGTGTGTGTGTGTGTGAATGCGCTGCTGTTAATATAGTTTGTCTATACATACAGAATGTATCAACATTAATGGCGCAAATTGAAACGGTTGAAAGTATACATAATAGAAACAAAAAAGTTCCAATAAGCATGGATCCACAAACGAACCATGTGCGAGATAATTGCAAATGTGTGGCTACAAGCCGCCCCGGACTTCATTTAGGAACATCGTCCTAGCTGGTACAAATAAAATTTAAAAGTAGAAATTTCGTTTAATTTTCATTCTAAGTTGGTTCAAAATTCACTCATAGCTTAACTTAACAAGGAATACAATTCTACTTTAGTATGCTCCATGTTATGTGCCGTACACTCTTGTGTGTCAAAGGAGGTATTCAAAAGGTCGTCCTTGCATCTGAATGCAATACGCACTGGTGTCCGCAGTGAGTTTTGAATTCTTTCAAATACCCTCGGATCATCTCAGATTCTTGACAAGCATGTACATTTCTCTACTCCGGTACTTCAACCGCATCAACAAGAGTGCTGTACACTGTTGAGATGATACCAGACAGAAAAATCCAAAGGAATGAGATCAGGTGATCGTGGGTGCCAAGACCTAGGCCCTCCTCGTGGATCATCGTGGACTATATCTCCGCAGTAGATGTCTTCTTACAGTAGCAGCAAAATGTGCCGGTGTTCCGTCATGCATGCACCACATACTCCGACGTTGCTCAAGGGAAACATCCGCAAGAAATTCTGGAAGATCCCGCCGCAAAAATCGAAGTTACTCCGTCCATTGAGTTTTCGTGGAAGAATGTATGAGGAGAGACGATCACCTAGTACCGCTAACCACACATTCAATAAGAAACGTTGTTGATGTGGTGACACTTGAACTACATGAGGGTTTACTTCGCACCAAATATATGTATTATGATAATTAAAATACCATCGTGTCGGTAAATAAAACGTTATTACCTGTGAAACGAGGGTTAACTAGAGCCTGTTGTTGCATCCATTGACAAAAATTCACTCTAGGACCAAAGTCCGGATCACTGAGACATTGAACTCTGCAGGTGATAAATGTGCGACTTTCAGGGTATCTTCGATGAGGGTATTCTTGACGGTACAAACGTGCAGCCTCCAGTGCATTGCCTTTAGTCCTACCATAGATGAAATGCATGTCCGTATACTTTGCGTTGCTGTACGGTTCCATTTTGACTACATGGTTTGATAAATGACCCACCTATTGGCAGTGTGCAGTTTTGTAATAACGAGCACATCGCAGACCGCTTCTAAGTGCGCAACGAGTGACGCATTTGATGTGTACAAAGAATGAAATCTGTGGTGACTTATAACTACACATTCGCAATAACAAATCTTGCGCACGGCTTGTTTGCGGATCCATGTTTACTGAACTTTTTTTCTTCTGTTATCGTATACTTCCAACCGTTTCATTTTACGCTATTAATTATATACTCTGTATATACATATTACATATGGGGAAACTTGCAATTATTACAATTTCAAACAATGTTATAAAGTAACAACACTTATATGCATACACTATCCAGCAGCGATAGTCCGTTGTTTCTCTGGTAGTCAGCTGTTGTTGAATCGCAGCCTTTTAAAGTTCCATGTGAATTCGTGAAATGTTTTTCTCTTTGCGACTATTGACAAATAAAATCGAAATCAAACACAAAGTATTAATTTGTGTCAAAACATAGAAAGTGCACAATAACACATTTCACTCTGTAGATTCCAGACTTTAATCAAAGAATGGTTGATCAGAACACAACATCATTCGAATATCAGATTTATCCAATTATATTTTCAGTACTAACTGGTTTGACAGTAACAATATAAACCTTGAAAAAAAAAACTAAATACATTAATTTTCATTCAATAAATATAACTGTTGCAAATCTAAAGGTACAGTTTGAAGGCAAATGAAATCGCCGAATCTAGTAACATAACATTTCTTTGTCTTATGATTGACAAAAATATGAGTTGGAAAGATCATATTGGTTACATCTTACCCAAACTAAGCTCTGTAGGTTCTACAGATCATTAATCCATGTTATAAATTGGAACATTTTAAAAACAGCATATTATGCTTATTCCATTTCTTTAATGACTAATAGAATAATATTCTGGAGAAATTCAGTAAACACTAAAAATATTTATTATACAAGAAAGAGTAATAAGAATAAACACAGGAGCAAAACGGTCAATTCATTGTAAACTACTTTAAAACATTTGGAATTTTACCATAAACTTCATAATACATTCTAGCTGTGCTTTAACTTGTGATAGGCAACTTACACATACTCATAAAAATAACTCAGATATAACCAGAAAGGAAACCAGACTTAGGCAATACTGCAAGTAGCAAGTTGCAGGCACTTCAAAAAGTGTTTACTGCAATGCTATAGTATTATTTAATTCAGTTCGATCATCTATAAAGGAACTGCACACTAATAAAAATAAATATAGGTTAGCATTAAAGATACCTTACCACTCACCTTTTATACAGAGAAGTATTTGATACATTCAAAAAATAAGTGTACTAATACTTACCCATTGAATTAATTCAGCTTTGTAAATATACTTAATGTAAAGGCTTTTGTAAATATTCTATATGTAAATGATTTAAGTTACCATTAATATGTTTTTTTTTCTAAGATAAAGTTTTAATGATATTTATGTAAGAAATGAAATGTCTGACAAATTCTATACTAGATTAAAATTTGTAAATAGAAGAGTATGAAAAGTTATCGTATGTATAATATAATGTAATTTCTGACGAAATGTACATTCTAAACTTAGAGTAACTCTTTTAGGGTTGCTAAACTCATTGTTCGGATCCACATTGAATGATACATATGATTAGATTATTGCATGAAAACCATTATATTTTAAATAGATGCATTACTACGAGGATTATTTTAAATTATCTTTCTCTATGTTGTATATGTTGAGCCACGTGTATGAGTGTTAGTTTTAGCTATTATGATTACAGAACCCTGTGATCTATATTATACAGTAGCAGTAGAAATTGTGCTCCCCAGATTTATGTTGCTGCGAGTCGTCGCTGTCTTACAACGCCCCTTAATCAAACAAAATTGATATAAGAAGAAAGTTAACTGCGTCTTATTATAATGAGGTAACAACGAGGAGAAAGTCTACAAGGAAAAACTTCTCTAAACTTCTCTCGTGTAGAGATTCGCACCAAATTCAATATTCTTTATAATCTTTATGCTGGACTATCTCCTGATTTAGTATGTTTACCACTATAGCCATCATAATCGATTAGCAATTAATGTTGTCGAAATTATCACTCGTATTAACAACTGAATGAATGCTGGTAACTGATTGAACCAATGTTGAATGTCACACATTGAGTTAAGTACAGAAGACACGATCATAATGCCCCCGCACTTTTCGTAGATATGTCGATTATTCAGGTGTACCTTTTAGACAGTTCATGGGCTACCTCAACCCTTCACATGCACCTTGTTACTGCCAAGTCTCTAATCCTCAAATTATGGATTTAAGTTAAAAGCATTTCCTACAGGTTTACTGAGAGCTCAGTATCCCAACTATACGGTCAACTTCAAAGGGAAATTTGTATTATCTAATTTGCTGCGGAGTAAGAGAAAATTAACCCAATCTCAAGGGGTGGAAGCAACGCTTCTAGGGAATAACAAGGCCAACAAGCCATGCAAGCCTGGAGGCAGAAAGATGGCAGCTGCATCACCCAACTTTCCTAGTTTAGGATTCCTAACCTAACCTATAATTATAGTGGTATGGTATTCGGAAGGATGAAAGGATGACCATCATTAGGGTCACACAGAAAGGGATTGATAAAAACCAGGAATTGATGTAAGAACATCCATCAACAAAGGACTAGTTAGACGAGAAAAGATAGAAATAAATATAATTTTCAAGTCAAGATAGTTATCTCATAAAAATAGCAACATTTATTATGATGATCTAATTTTCATCCACTGACATGTTTTAGCACTAATGATAAACTCCTTGCGGGCATTGTTCTGCCTCAAACGAGTTTTATTGACACAGACTACTAAGGGACAATTTCAACATAATGAACCAGAGAGCCATTCAGCCTTAGGTATATGATGCAACCACACATACTGGATATATGCGCATTTGAACGGAAAGTGTAGCCTTAAACAAAGTGCAGGAAGTAGATTCATGTCTTGCAAAACGCGTATTTAAAAAAAAAAAAAAAAAAAAAAAAAAAAAAAAGCTCTACTGGAGAGGTCATGCGATTTCATTCATTGACAGCTGTAAAGATCAAAATAGAAATATAAAAATGTCACCATTTCTAAAACATTGGAAACTTCTTATACATTTCTAATCTCTGATCAGAAGTTTTTCCTTCTTGGACTCTAGTATAATGAGCGTGGCGATTTAGCAGTCATTGTTATCAAAACGTACACCCTTGAAACGTATATGTAGCCAAAGAGTGAAGGTAAGAAAGTATTCCAAAGACAAATCCTCAAGGTTTCACTTAACTGAAAGTATATATTATAATAATAGCAACAAAAACAATATAATGATGATGATTATAATACTAATAATAATAATAATAATAATAATAATATTAATATTAATAATAATAATAATAACAATAATAATAATATTCTTAGTTTACGGGCATAGTAAGTTAATATTATTGATAGCTGTAAAGTGAAATGGCTTCCTTTTGGATCAGATTTGAAAAAGGGCAGACTTCAGAAGATTAGAGTTCTGAAAAGGAAGTGCGGTTATGATGAGGATTTGACGTTCTCCAAAATAGAAGAGTAAAAGGAAGAAAAAGATCTTTTGAGCACATGCTTCTAGATCAGTTTTTCCATGCTTAATGATCTAATGGATTTATACGACTGTTCTATTCATTCATCATCAGTTTTGTAGAAATCCTCCAAAATGTCAATGCTGCAGATATTTCCACTTAAAACTTTTAAGAACAAAGTAACTTGAGAAATTTATCTAAGAGCTGAAGAACACATTTACAGACTAACTACGTAATGACTGCTTGAGAGACTAATGTTTTTGTTTAAAATCAGGTATATAATAGATTTAATGCCAAAATTGACTATGACTTTCGATGTTACGATATCAATCTTGAAAATGCTAATTATATTTACTACTACTACTACTACTACTACTACTACTACTACTACTACTACTACTACTACTACTACTACTACTACTACTGCTGCTGCTGCTGCAGCTGCTGCTGCTACTACTACTACTACTACTACTACTACTACTACTATTATTATTATTATTATTATTATTATTATTATTATTATTATTATTATTATTATTATTATCATCACTTCTGTTAAATATTCATGTTTAATTTAGAGCCTCCAAATAATTTGGGGGTTAAAAAAAACGCTGCGGCCTAACAGTTGAAAACCACGGGCATTCTGAGTCATTAGAAATTTGTATGAGATACTGATTTTCAACTTTAAAATCAAACTACTTTAAATCCAACAAATCCAATAAATGTAAATACTGATAGTTTCAAAATAGATTAAAACAGATTTTTCAAGTGGAAAAGCACATGGTAACAAAAAAGATGTCAAAACTTTGGAGAAACATTCCTTGAATATAAGAGGGTGTAAATATGTTATACGAGATGGATCTGGAAATACTTTATTTCCTTGTTAGAACCCTTTTTAAAACTATTTACATGGTGTGATATGCAAGCTAGAATGGCAGCATGCCTGTCCTGTGGCAACAACCCTACAACAGAACAATTGCTTAATACTACAGTAGATAAACATTCGCTTCTACCTTTAATTAAATGGGGTGGGGGTGTTGTAACTACTCATAGTTCCTAGGTTCATGTTGTTGTGGTCATATGTACCATGTAGGCCGCTTATTATGCTACTCAATTCAATGCTTGACCTAACACCCAGCACGTAGTGTCAGTTCTGTGTGTTTACGGACCTCGTTCCAGGTATAGTAAAATGAGCTATTCAAATGCAGAGTTGAGATGCTCACATGATCTATGGATTAGCTATCCTAAACTTAGGCCTTGAACGCTTCTTTACTTAAAAAAAAAAAATTCACAGTTTATAATTTCATCTCATGTATCTTCAGTGTCCACCGCTTATGATGCCCCAATAGTTTAAATGGCCGTTAAGCACCATTGAAAAAAAATGCAGGCCAGGTGTTGGAATATTTATTTTCTATGTAACGATGATCATAAAACGACCTTCCTTAGCATAGCTTTTTTCTATTCACAATTTTTATTATTAGCAATATCCTTTCCTTGCATTGTATTTGTGTGAAACAAGCTTCAATAGATATACTACTAGATGGCGCGCATATTTCATTTTGTACAAAAATATAACAAGAATATTCTTTGTCTATGGTCTTCAGTTACTCTTTTCTTTTATCCTTTCATGTTTCTAAATATATTTCTCGTGAGTTAGCTACTTCAGGTTTACAACCTTCCAAATGGTGGGGGAGGAATCAATTAAGTTCAGTTGAAAAATGCTGACAGCCTGGTCAACGCTATTTACCTCAAAAAATGTTAAAGTCATGATAAGCGTATGATATTTGAATTCGCCATTGTGATGTAAACAAATATGCAATTGCTAGTAAAGAAAATCTCACGTGCTCTAACTGTCTGGTCTTCCTTACAAAAACAAGCTTTTTCTGCTGGATGTATTGCAAAACTGTACGAACAATTGCACGCCTTTATGTGACCCAAGATCACGGGTTCAATGCCGGCCTGATTCGATGGATTTTTTGGACATAAAAATCTTAAATATGTCTTTCTTCTAAAGGGAAGTAAAGCCGTGGGTCCCATGTCGTAGATTTACAGCACGTAAAGGAACCTCAAACCTGAAAGAAGAGGCCTCTGAGCAAAATTTATCGCCCTGAATTGAATGGGACGCTGATGACCTGAGATGTTAAAGAGTATCCGTAAATAAACCAATTAAATTAATTAATGCCTTCACATACTGATGGATGGGTGCTTTTAATAAAAACACAAGAACTGGCGAGCGATCTCTGTACTGATGTTGAGCCAACCATCAAAGTTTGTCCTACTTTTTACTGCTGCGTCACGGCTCTTCCCATAAAAAGACTGCACCATTGCCAATGATAGTCGTGTCATTCCTGCTTTAATTGACAATGGGACAACATTTCTTGGCGCGTTGCTCAAGGAGAGAAATTTGTAATCTATGCGCGCACTTTGAGATCAATTTTCCAGCTACCGCTAGAAAGCAGCTACGAATAAAAATGAGATACTACTGTATAGTATATGTACTTTATTCGGCCTGCCCTTAAATCTTCATTAATTTATTTGTTGATTTCTACTTGTTTTATTTATTTTATACAGATTGAACATTGTATAACGCCAGAACGCTGTTATATAACTTTGGCACAAAACTTTCACATTTACAGAAATATGTTGACACGATTGACGTCCTACTCTAACAATTACATGGAGTTTATGAAGTACTGACCACACAGTTTTATCTAAGTGTACAACAAAATTGAAAGAATTGAGAAAAACTTTAACAATTTATAGTCACTGAACATAGGAATTGTAGATTAAGGAAACAGTGACAGAAAGAAAACAGAAAATTATTGGAGATTAGGAGAACCTGGAAGGGAAATGAAACTGGGGCTAGTGACTTACTGAAATAACCTGTCTTGATTTTCTTTCTAATTTATTGCTTTTGTTTTATTCATTGCGTTGCATTATTTATCCTATAACGATAATCTTTATTCACGCATTTTATCATGATGAAGTTCGTTCTGGGGTAAACAGAAGATCTAAATAATGACTTATTTTGAGTTTTCCAGGTATGAAGCAATTATTTAAAAAAAAAAAAAAAAAAAAAAAACTACTCCCTTCTTCCACTACCTAATTATACAGCTTTAGATGCTGTCAGGACGTTTCTTAAAACGAATTTTCAAATTATATTTAGTTAGGAGCAAGATATGACTTCATTTCAATTAAACAAACGTTAAGACAAAGCTATTTGGGATTGTTATATTACTTGATGACCGCTATAAACACCTTTGAACTTATCCAGATAATTTGATTCACAATAAAGAAAATTGCATTAATTTATGTAATCAATAAATTTATACCTTTATTTATAATCAGAGATCGGAAGTTCAGGCAATTATTTTGGTTAAAATATACAGGCATAAGGCCACTTAAAATACTGCTAATAGGCAATGACATAATTAAAATAGACATTCATTAAAAGCGAAAACAGAGAGTAATGTTACTCATTATTAATGAAAATAGGTATTTAATATACTCGATAAATTCTTTTTCACACGATTAAAGTACTTAAGCTTACTTTTCTTGATTACAAGCAACAAGAATATATTTTTCTCAAGGTGATAATTGTCATAGCCGGCAGCTTGTCAGATAGAACATTTTTCATCATGGAAAAAGTACGTTCTACTTCCACTGAAGTGATTGGAGCATATTTAAAACAAGCTATTTTGGAAGTACTTATACCAGTAACATCGGAACATTCACCTTCCAGGACATCATGGAAATGTTGATCAAGACAAAGTAAAGTAGTTTAGAATAGTCTTGACGAATGAGCTAAAGATACGCAGTGGTTTCTGGTCGAGTTCATGTTCTGTTTATGCGTTTATCAGGTTAGTGTCTCTCTTATTTCCCACAAGATTGCGAGATCTGTCCCGGCCAGGATCGATGGATTTTTTACGGCACGAGAAAGAATCTCAAGCCTGAAAGAAGAAGCCGCTGAGCAAAATTTACCCGCCACTTCACATCCTGAATAGAATGGGACGCTGATGACCAGAGATGTTAAAGAGCTTCCGTAAATAAAACAAATCAACAAAAATTTCTTACTTCCGTACTGAATACAGAACACATTGTAGGGATGGTTTATTTCACAGCTGTATCAAAATCTAGTACGTACAGAGAGTTCGAATCACACTTGATCCGACTTAGGCCTGGAACTTTTCCTTCCTTAAATAAATAATCCTTTCCCAATATATAATTTCATCTCATATATCACCAGTGTCCACCGCCTGTGGTGCCTCAGTAGCAAAAAAAAAAAAAAAAAAAAAAAAAAAAAAAAGCGTTAAACACCATTAAAAAAAAAAAAAAGAACACTTGATCCCAGAAAGCGGGCGGGCATTAGGAAGTAGTACCGCTTTTTATTCTTCTTCTTTTCCCCCCTTCCCATTATGTACCGATGCCCCATGTCTATGGTGCAGATGCAGTGGCCAAGATGGTAAGACATCTTAAATATCTACTCTCTAGAATTTCACTCATGATGCCTATAGAGGAATCCTTCTACATCCAGTTCAGACACACACACACACACACACACACACACACACACACACACACACAATAAAAATTGGTCCTGCCGATCCCAAATGTAAGGAAACGTGTTCGTCTAGCTGACACCCAGATGGAAAAGACATTTTGCCTAACTTCCGGGCTCTGGTCATAACCAAAGACATGCAGATATTGTCACTTTGGAGAAACTGCACAAACCTGAATTTTATTAGTTAAGTGTCATAAAACTTCCAAATGTTACGGCTTATCTTAAAGGAGAGGCTACTTTAAAATGGAATAAAAGTAGTGACTTTCAGAAAACTACGTAAACTTAGTTCTAACTTTGAGAGTTTATAGTGCTCCCAAAATTAATTGGGTATTAAAACATGTACTTATTTTTATATATCTAAAAGCTTCTCATATTAGTCCTTTTTGTCTAAAGGGGCACATCTCTTAGAACTTTTAATGCCCCAGAGCATAAATAAACCACGTTACTTTTGAAAACATTGTCAAAAAAGAAATGGCAGTCTCGATAAAAATCCGAACAGAATTAACTGAAAGCACTTTATTGATTCTTTTTCATCTTCTGTCCTTTTAAAATAGATATTTACAATGCAGCAAATTTTACTTCTAATGTTAACTCACGTAAAGCTTAATATCTACAGGCAAAGTTTTTTTTTTTGGGGGGGGGGGTTATTTACGGACGCTCTTTAACATCTCAGGTCATTAGTGTCCCATTCAATTCAGGGCGTGAAACGGCCGACAAATTTTGCTCAGAGGTCTCTTTTTTCAGGCTTGAGGTACTTTATCGTGCAGTAAATGTGCGACACGGCACTCGCGGCTCTACTTCCCTTCCGGAGGAACCAATACTTAGGATTTTTACGCCCGAAAAAGTTCATCGGTCCTGGCCGGGTAGGAACCCGCGATCTTGTTTAGGAGTTTAGTGGTATGGTTACCACTACACCACCAGGACCGACTTAGTCATAGTTAAGACTGCTTAAGAATATTTATAAATTACTTATTTAAACTATATATCCATTACACATACAACCATGGCATTGCATGCAAAGGGGAATGAAAGGAATGCAACTTATTCGTTTCTTAAGTAACGAATATCGGATATATTGTTTTATTATTAACAATATTATTATTATTATTATTATTATTATTATTATTTTATAGCAGATAGAGTAATTTGTAATGTTTTATTGTGTTTTGCTAATTGTTAATAGAAGTATATGATATTTTCTTCTATTTGCATTTATGTGAAGTGGTACTTCGAGTAGCTGAGCCCCATTTTATGCATATTTCAATGTGAAAATGCTGATGAATCAAGACAAGGATACAGCTGTTATCTAGATAAAGTTAAAAGAAATGAAACCTTTTTTGTAAAGATACTAGTGATCAATAAATTCTTTCATTCATACTAACTAAGACGACTGCTTAAAGATTACATCTTTTTCAAATCATTTTCATGGATCTCGTGAGTACACCATTACTGAATTTTTCTTAAGGAACCAATAGGTAACAAATATTGATCCACACTTCTTCCAGACGGAGATAAACATTACATTACATTATATTACATGATCGTATCTGTGACCACAAAACAGCCGAATGCTGCCATGTATACTCTGTGCGGAGAGTATACAGGGTGGTTATAAAGTTTGTAACCACAGCAGAAGTTATGAACAGCGCACTTCCCTACTATAGAATTTGCTTCACTTAGTCGCCACTATTCTAAATATAGCTCCTTAAACGTTTTATTACGTTTCTTAGAATCCTCTTCAACACGCGATGCTCTAGAGCAGCGTTGACGTGTTTACCCTTCCCGGAGATGATTCATATTCCTAGTTTTTACAACATAAATCTGATCTTTCAAAATTCCCCATACGGCAAAGTTCATGGGATTCATGTCGAGTGACCGTGCAACCCATTTCACAAGACCCTCTTTCTCAATCCAGCGTTTGGCAAAAATGTCGTGCAGCCAGCAGAGTATGAATGTTGTATAATGAGGCAGAGTCTCATTTTTCGTAAACCACTCTGGATAACCGCCGATTATATTGAGTTCTGGTATCATTTCATCACCCAACCTTATTCGGTGACTGACAATTTAAAAAAGAATTGGTCAGAAATCTTCTCCTGAAGTAAATCACACCACATATTTAATGTTTTTTAATTTGTTTTCTAATATACTTTGTCACAGACGAGTGCAGAGGCCTTCTAATGTATTCCATAAATATATTTATTTGCGATTATTGTTTAAAATGTTTTGAAAAATCAACAAATAAAACATGAATGTCGTAGATATAATCTATTGCTATTCTTTGGAGACAGAAAATGTCATCTTTCAATCATTACTGTTTTTCGAGTAATACTAGTATCTAATGATAAATATTAAAACTAACTGGTTAAGAGAACATTCAACATCCGCTGGCTTCACGGGCATTCTAATTGAAGTGAAATGGAACCAAATATCAATGTTTTCAACATGTCGAAGAGATGTCATTAGAACTTTCCCTAATCCCTTAATCGTCATCATCGTTGTCATTTTCTTCCTCGGCGTGCAATAATTTCTCCATTTAACTAATATTGCGAATCTCTCTCGCTACCTTTTAATTTATCCTCTTTCTCCTTAATTGCCGAATATATGAGTACATTTTTATCTGTTATAAATAATATTAAAATATTATGTTTATGTGTTTGTACATACAAGTAACTATCAGGACCAATCTTTAAACTCCAGGCTGCGTTGCGGCCGAGCGGTTAGATCGCTTGTCTCCCAACGAGGCGGCCCGGCTTCAATCCGAGTGGCCATAAGTGGAATTTGTGGCGGACGAAACAGCGTTTGGGCGGGTTTTCTCCGGGTCCTCGGTTTCCCACACTACTCATTCCGCTCCGCCATTGCTCCATCATCTTGTCCTTTGGTTATCGTCCCTCTTATGCCCGTCCATCGTTCGTAATGCAGTAGTTTGCCGATTCCGGTGAGCTCAAATGGACCACGCTACTTCCCTCTGCCGTCCGTGTGCGGAACTCTTTAAAGCATCATGACCCGCAAATGCGTTGGCAATAGGGGCATAGATAATAATGATTTGAGATTTATCTGTGTTAGAACAATTAGGGGTTATCTATGATTAGAACACGCACTCTTTAAACTTACTTCAGATTTTCGCTTAACTGGTGCTTAACTATGTACACATACACACGTAATCTGGTGTCATTTGAGTTGCTATTTAACATAAGTTAAAACTAAAACGAAGACCATGAACTATATTAGGTGTAATAGAAAATAAACATTAATAATAGGAATCAATGGTTTTCGATAACATTTATTATTTTATTTAGTGATTTATTTTATTAGTGATCACACATTTATTAAATTAAATATTATGAAAAATATGTAATCATTTTATTAATATCAGCATAATATTTAAAGACAATTATGATCCATCGCTGAGTTTTAAGTGGTAGCAGTTAGTACTAAAAACTGAATTATGAAGTGTGATCAATAGGTTCTTTAGAAACCAAGACAAAGAATGAAGCCATTATAAGTTTAAAACGTATAAGGTGCCTGTGTTAGCATAAGTGGAATCTCTTGGTAATCTCTGATTGATTTATTTATTTACATACGAACTATTGTAAGTAACTAAATGAGACTTCATATTATTTACAATTGATGCTTTCGTAAGAACCGCCAGTAGTTAAAAAAAATGACAAGCTAGGGAAAGAAAGGGAAATCATTGTGGTAATTAATGTTGGCTATTTTGATTAGTCGGAACTTCTGGCATCTATTGTTTAAATTGTGGAGCATGTCGGGTGCTAGGAGTGTCAGCTCAACTTTGCTGATTAGCGAGGTTAATATGTAATGACATAAATATGGTTGTCAAATGCTGACGTTAACCTCTAAAACAAGAGTGGTTAAGCAGTTGACATATACCTGTGAAAATTATAGGACTTTCTAGTCGCATCATGTCAGCAATTGCACCTCCCACTAAACCTCCTAGAGGGGTGAAACATGGAAAAGAAACGGTAATATCTGGATATAGTTAAACATTTTGGTTATGGGTACAGCCTACTGGGAAAAAAGTTATTTTTGTGCCTGAGATTATCAGAGCTGTGGTTCGAATATAGTTGAGCATGCGAGGGTTTAGGTTCATATTTTGGTCAAGTTATCTATATCAGGCGATTTCGCATAGTTTTTCCCAAATCAAGAATTTCTTGGTGTAGCATAATAAATCAAATTCCTGGAACCTCATTCTTCAAGTTTGCATATGTATGAATATGTAAATAATCAGCATTGACCATTCCTAAACAACAGAAAATATCTTCTTCAGTAATGCGTTTATAGCTGCACTATTATGTGCATTAAATATTTTGTCTAATCAGTTAAACATTATATATAAGACAGAGACACGGAAGGATGGAATGTGGTAACAATGCCCTCGGGAATTATTTTTGAAAAAGAGGATGCCAAAATATCAGGGACAGATGAGAGGATTACAAGGGCAAAGGCGAAATTAAATCACTTCACATGGAAAAATTAGAAAATAACAGAATGGGAAGGGAGGGATTTGCTAGGAGTAGAGCAGAAAATAGGACTAATTGGATCGAAAGTGGAAGGAAAAAAAAGTATCCACTATGGAAAATGGATAAGGATTTACAGTGTATAATTGTAGCCTAGAAACAAAAACGTGTAGAGAAGTATGGATTAGAAAATGGGATAATTTATAAATAGCAATTTTGACATGATATTAAAAATTTTTGGGGAAAATGGCAGTAAGTAGTTTTTGAGAAAATTGGGTAACTGTGTTAGGAAGGTAAGAAAGAAGTGGTGGAAGAAAATGATTAATCGAGGAAGAGGATAATTATATATTAATATTGAAAGAGGTAGTCAGAAAGTAGGATCTATTGCTCATACAACCAACCAGGGTGTTAATTGTATAACATCTTAAAGGGAAAAAACAAGCTCTCCAAAATCAGTTATACAATTAGTAAAAATTGAAATTTAATTGTAACATTTGCTGAAATAAAATTCATTCATATAAGACAGAATGCTGACAGACATGTTTCAAAAGAGGCTGTTCAAATAACTTAAAACTGTTAACATTCAATGCAAACAATAAATTAAACAGGTTAAAAAGTAAAATTAAAGTATATTGTATTATTTTAATATGCATTTTTGGTGAATGTTAAATACATAGAATTTGTAGAATAATTCCAATATAATTTTTGTGTGTCTTACCATTGCAATCCTTTCAATTTGTATGTAGTAATATCAGGAGTGTAATCATATTAGTCTATATGATTATATTTATTGATTATTATAGGTATTTTTCTGACATTAATATTATACATTGACAAATCTTCTTGGAGTGAATTGCAACCTATTTGACGGACTTCAAGCACCCATGTGGTAAAGTTCCATGTCTATGATGTAGATGTATTGGCCAAGATGGTAGGCATCTTTGGCTGAACTGGGTGCAGAAGGATTCCTCTATTGTCATCATGAATGAAATTCTAGACAGAGAGTTCAAATCACACTTGATACTGAAAGGGCGAGCATAAGGAAGCTGGTAGAGTGCAAAGTTTAGAACAACCCGCTCTGCTTTTGGGGATCAAAGGTGACACAAACTCTCTGTAGTACTACTGTTAATGTAAAGAATTTAGAACTGAATGATCAACAACTATTTTTTAAGAATATTAATTGGTTTCTCAGCTTTCATCACAGCCAAGCATTACATGGAACTAGCTTTACAGCAATGGTCAAGATATATGAATATTTTCCTTTTAGTATTTTAGTTTTATGTTCAGTTCTCTGTAAAACTGCATGAAGCTGTAAGAAGATCATTTATAAATAATGCATTTGTAGTTTTCTAATAATATCCATAAACCATACTCAGTGTTTTTTCTAATAAATTCAGCTTGGTATCAGTTGTTATTAAAGAAGATGTTTATCTTTGTTTTGAAATACCATTCTGTGAGTAGGCTTGGAGCATTATGTTTTATTGCATTCCTTGAAGACACCAAATGTAAACTAAACTTGTGGTCTGTAGAATATAACATTTTTAGAGATAGTTTTATGTATAATATTCATCCGTGCAGCTTAGAATAATCTTTGCCCCTTCATTTGTATTATATAATCATATTATCTGGAAACTGCATATCTATAACATTTGGAACAGTTTGTTAAGTAAGATTTTCCATGAAATTAACTGTTCATGTGAGGAAGTTTAATAACTTCTCTTAAATGTATCATGAATGACAACTATTCCGGCAGTAGATGATGCATGTAGAAAGGGTTCTAAATTGTTCACCTACCTCTTTACCTCAGGTTTATTGTGAGCCAGAAATTGCATAGGATCAGATTCTAAGCATGTACATGTGCATAAAATAGCATTGTATTGAACATTGTGCATTGTTGATTTTGAAGATTGTATATGTTTTATATTTGGAAATCATTTATATTTTATATAATGTATAACTTATTTTATATAATTTATTTTATTTATATATAAATGTACATAAACAAATAAATATAAGCAGAATGTGTATGTATGTGTGGGAGGATGCTTTTCCTTTTCATGTTATCATGAGTTCTTCAATCAATTTGAACAGAAATTTTACAGGTACACTTTAAACATAGGTGAAAAATATAGGCTGCTTTAATATTTAGATAAACTACTACTTAAAGATCATCCTTGTTTGAACACATGAAAAATAAAAAATCATGCTTCAAATATTCAGTGATTCTGGACCAATTTTCTGAATTTGCTCTTTAGAATCTTGAAATTATTTTAGCTAAAATGTATATTTTAAGCTTTGCCATAATTTCACCCTTAAAATGTGAAAAAATACCTGAAAGGTTGGGAAATCATATGGCCTTTTAACTCATTAAAATATTGATATCCAGGATTTTTGTCAATGTGAAGCACAAATATGACCTTCACTTTTTAAATAGCCCACTTTAAGGAATGAACAAAGTATTCCCCCTCCTTGCAGTTCCATTGATATAATACAATATCCAGAATTAGCTTTAGTGTTATGTGCATAATTTTAAATACAGTAATTCTATTTATGCAATTTTGTATTTTTCAGAGTGGGTTGTTGATGTCTGTCATTCGAACCCTATCAGCAAGTGAATCCAATGAACAGAGGGACCGAGAAAAAGCCAAACTTGAAAAGGAATACAAAAGAAGTGATCAAAGATTAGATGAATTGGTATCATTGCATGATCAGGATCTGACACAAGTAATGCAGGTGAGTACCTTTAAAAATATTGTTTTTATTGTTTGATTAGTTTAATAGCAAACATGGTAATCCTATTTTATTATGAAATGCAAGAAGTCTTCCTTGGGCTTCTCTACCATTTCTCAAATTCTTGGCTCATATCATGAAATTTTACAAAGCAAATGATTAAATGCAAAAGGTTTGTCAGAAATGTTGAACTTTAATTACTGGTAAGTTTATTTGCTACACAATATAATGCCAAGAACAGCTCATAAGACAGTTCAATATTTGTTGACAGAGTTCTTTCTGAACCATATTTATTCAGTTTTTTATTATTCACAGGTCTCCTATGTAGAATAAAAAAAAGGATGATCAAAAAAATAGAAATGTTTTAAGAGAATTATTCAAACACAAGCAAATTATAGTTAATTTTATGGTAAAATTATAGTGATAATAAATAATAGTTATAGCTACAAACTTTGTTCCTAGTTTAATAAGGCTTTTCAGGCTATCAATCACATCAATTCAATGAAAATTGAGCTTTCGGCCATCCAAATTCTGACAGTCATGTGAAATCTTGTGTTCCAAGTGAAGGCCACAGAGTTCAGAAAGGCCGAAGCTCAGTTTTCATTAGTCTGAATCGATTGATTTGATTTATTTATTGATGCTCTTTAAAATCTCAGGTCATCAGCTTCCCATTTAATAGGCTTGAAATAACTGATAAATTTTGCTCAGAGGCCTCTTCTCTTGAGGTTATTTTACATGCTGTAAATCTACATGGGATCCCACAGTTTTGCTTCTCTTCCAAAGGAAGCCATACTTAGGATTTTTATGCCCAAAAAAATCCATTGGCCCTGGCCAATATTGAACCCATAATATTGGGTCTCAAGGAAACTATAGTTACCACTAGACCACCAGACTGA
Source organism: Metallyticus violacea (assembly GCA_030762175.1). Taxonomy (NCBI): domain Eukaryota; kingdom Metazoa; phylum Arthropoda; class Insecta; order Mantodea; family Metallyticidae; genus Metallyticus; species Metallyticus violacea. Next base: position 54,018,700 of record CM060831.1, read on the forward strand.
CAACTTTGAACAGAAGCGTATACCTCTTAAATTTCTATTAAAAACAATTTTAAAAGTTCTTATTTAATTTTAATGTTCAACCCTTTTATTTGGATAGTTTGAAGACAGGATTTCATTTATTCAAAAAGCAGTACTTATTCCTGGATTCCACTTTATGCTGTTTTAATAGGTATTTCCAAAATTTGTTTGCAGTGATTAGACAGCCATCAGAATAATGCATCCCCAACTGGTTTACATCATCCAATGATAATTGTAGGACAGTAAACTTTTGTTCTCTTATACTGCCGCTGCATCTTTCACCCTCTGCTCAATAGTGTGAGTTTCCCACTTTTTATGTGAAGGCACTGTCCTTCAACCCCATTCCCAATAAGTTATATGTCTCCACCATCTCCTCAATAACGTGCAGATGTTTATTCTTCAAACCCTCCACATATTAAGATTTGTAAGACCAAAAAATGTATCAAAATTTTAACAGTACTGAACTACTATAGTTAGTGACAGTAGGATCCTAAGTTGTTAGTTGTGGTATATTGATGTTTGTAAATATCAAAGCATAGCAGTATTGTAGCATAGCATTACAGGAAAAAAAAGAAGTTGAAAAAGGTGTGAAGAAGAAATATGACAAAGCTAAATACTATGGAATATTACCAAACTTACTGAAATATGTTTGATCTTTACTACTAGCATAATTTTGGGAAATACATAAAATAGGCATATTTTTTTAATATAAATTGCACCACATCCTAATTTTTTCTGTAAAAAATAATTGTTTATTGCTTTTCTTTAATAATAATAATAATTACAGACACACACATACATATATTTGTATACCCTTGGAGTTTAAATTAAAGAGAGTCTAGTGTAATTTTTATTTTAACAATTAGGAAATAAGCTTAGATAGTTATAATGGGTTGTTTTAACATGTTCATTTTTTTATTATTATTTATTTTATCATTACTTTGACTGCTTTGTCTTCTCACAATGTCTGTAGACTGTAGGTGCAATTCCATAGTCATTAATGAAATTAAATGAATTAATGAGCTTGAGGCTTTTGGCATTTTAAAGTTCTCTAGTATTCATTTTCTTTGGGAAAGGAAAAACTCTGAAAAAAACTTTCCCAGGCAGCTTGACCAACTGGGATTGTGTCTAGGACCTCCAAATTAGGATCCAAATGCTACACTAGACAATGGAGGCATTTTTTACTTGTTTTGTAAGACATAATTAGCCAAGGCATTGCAGGGTTAACCAGCTAAAAAAAAATTATATAAAAAACAAATATAAGATAACAAAAGGTTTTGATTAGTAGTAAAAATTTAAAGTTTCTATTTAAAACTGAAATTGTTTTCAGCTATTTGGTAAGCTTTCAGCTCGTATAACAGCTTCAAGGGAAAAAATACATGCTGTGAAGGAGAATCTGCAGGCATGCAAAATGCTACTTCATTGTCGCAGAGATGAGTTAAAGAAACTGTGGCTGGAAGGTATAGAACACAAACATGTCTTGCAACTACTTGAGGAAATGTGAGTAGCTTGGTATGCTTATTGTACTTAGTTAATGCAATTCCTCTTTTCCTTGATATGTTATTTATGTTCATTTAAATTAGTAAAGTGTTCCTTCTTCATCTGCTTATATTTCTGAGAAATGTCATTCACATATTCATTATTATTTAAATATAATGTGTTTCGCTGGTTAGTGGCTCTTATTAGTATTCTAACTCCTATATATTCAGCTCATCATAATGCATCAGTTTATTTAAAATGGATATAAAACATTTTTCTCTATTAAGTAAGCTCTTTGTTATTGTTTTCCAATCTTTTTAAAATATTTTATTGAAAATTTCAAGAGCCATTTAAAGAAACAATTATTATATTATGTCTTGCATGTTCTATTTCACTTTGTTTCAGGGAGCCATAAAAGGAATTGCAAACGAGTTATAAAAGTGGGAATGGAAACAAAATGAAGAAAGCTAAAAGCTTGCCAGCACCTTTTGCTATTGATCGTCAATCAGGGCCTTTTTTTGTTTCATTACTTGTGAGTCAATGTAGTCTCAAGTTCAGGACTGCTCCAAGAAAATCTGGGTTGATGGATCAAACCATTTTTCTCTAACAGCAACAGAAAAAAAAGTTGTTGAAATGCTCTTGGGCTCCACCTGATTCCTATGTCTATACTAAGGATGTGTGTTCCTCAAAAAAGAAATTTAGCTGAGTTGGCTTCATACTTACTCCTCTTGGCCAGCATATTCAAAACAACTGAAAAATAAACTATACGAATTCTGTGTGTTGTTCACTTAATCTACCAGCAAAATTAAGGGTTCTTAGGTGCATTCATTGTGAGAACTTTCACTTAACATATTTGTTTGAATATAGCAAAACCCACGCTTCCAGGCAATGACACAAAGCTATTCTCTGCAGTGAAAACCTTTGTGGAAGTACTATCTCTTGATATTCATTTTATGTTCATGGCTGCTTTTTTGCACAATGATATGGGTCATTGCATATATGCTTGACTATAGGAGGGAGAAAACATGGCAAGTTACATTTATAGTTTTAATTGAAAACACTGTCTTACCTACTGCCACGAGTGGCCGAGGTAGTTAAGATGTGAACTTGGAGCAGGATGTCTGGGATTTGAATCCCGCCAGGACCGTCCTCCTTGACTGAGGTTTTTCCAGGTTTTCCTCAGTCCTCATAAATGGCAAATGCTGGGGAGGTACCCTAACTTAGGCCTGGAACGTTTAAAAAAAAAAAAAAAAAAAAATTATTTCCGAATATTTCATGTATCATCAGTGTCCATCGCCTGTAGTGCCTCAGTAGTAAGAATGGGCGTTAAACATCATTAGAAAACAAAACTATCTTATCTGCATGCTATGAACCACCTACATTCCCCTCCATTTTATTATCAGTGTGAAATACACTTGTAGGGATTCATTGCATAGCGTGTAGACATTGGCCATTCACAAAAATTTAATTGTATCTTGTCACAGAAAATTAACAAACAAAGAAGATTTTGAAATACTAATTGAAACTTTTACAGTGAAGCTAATCATACAATGATTGTAATTAAAAGAAGATCTTGTCGTTTATTTCCGTAGTGATGTATTACATTCTCTGAAAGGAAAAGAGTAATGTGGAGCTATTTCACACCTAAATTGATGTTAGTGACCATGAATTGAAACATTATGTGATAAGTCGACTAATAAAAAAGAAAATGTGGCATATGTCCCCTCATATCTGGAATGAAATTTTTTATCTATGTGGACCTTTTATCAAAGTCTTCTGCCTTTGAAGAATACAAACTGATTGAAATATAGCAAAAATTGTATGACTATTTAAGTGTTTTATCTATTTCTGCTTCTTTAGTACTTATATATATATTTCTCAGTACAAAATGGAGACCTGTCTGACATTTCAAGAGACCATACAGATTCAGTATTATGACAAGGGCCCTTGAGAATTTGGGGATATCCAGTAATGAAACAGTAAATAAAAAGAAAACATTTAGATTGACTAACATTTCAAAATATAGAATGTAAATCAGAAATGCATGTTTAGTATCAAGTTAATAATCAAAGTTAACTTCAGTGTTCAATTATCTATGAGAGTGATTTGATTCATAATCAATTTTAATGCAATAATATAACAACAACAATGCAATAATAAAATAATAAATCTTTCTTTTTTGTTACAGAGATCAGTTAAGAGAAGTGCCAGCTCAGTTGAATTCTTATTTAAACAAGAAACATTACCTGCATGCAACACAGCTATTAGTTTCCGCACTTTCCCTTGGAGAAGGGAGTTTGGAAGGAGTGGAGGCTTTGAAGGAAGTGAGAACAGATCTTCAAGCAAAGAAACAGGTAGCAAAATAATTAAAGGAGAATATTTCCTTTGAATTTTTGGCATATTGCTTTGAAAACTATTATTATTTGCAATTTTACTAGATATAGTCATAGCTTATGGCATTTTGTGACTTTTCTCAGCTACATTATGTATGCTGATTATCAAACTTAGTTTAATATTAGATGCTTTATATGGTATTTCACAAATTAGGGTTCAGTATGCTTTCTTTTTCTATAGTTTTACCAATATTTTTGCGGGGAGAAGGCAAAAATATCCTTCCCCCTTTTATAAATGGCAGCACTTGAACAAATTCATAGTGTCAATTGATAATGGTGATTCAAATAAAATAAATATTTATAATGAGATATATACTAGTTATGGAAGGATACAAGTTCCTGTGTTCACATTGGCTGCTGGTTTAAGTCCAATGTCTCACCTGCTGTGCAATAGCATGGCTATGTGAATATCAGCTTTGAAATGTGCAGACATCTGTAGAAAATGAATTCATATTTTTCATATTTATCAACAGTTTTGGTGATATGTTCTTAGTTTCATTGAACAATGGGGTTTCTGTACTTTCCTTTCCAGCCAAAATCCTTGAACTATTATATATTCACATCACTTTGAGAAAAGGCAATTTTTGTTTTCTTTCTCTCTTTTGGAATTAATTCATAATCTTAATCTGTATTAAGAGGCCATTAGAATAGGAGAAGCGTATCCACCAACAACCCATTCTTTTCCTTGTGCATATTCTTTGAACTTTCCACTCTCATTCTTGGGGCTTTGTTTGCTTTATTAGCATTAATAAAGAACAAAGTTTCCATTGAAACTGCATTGTATTGCCATACTCAAAATTCCAGATTTATAAGATTCTATAATAGCAGCACTTGTTTCATGAACTGGTAGAAAGTGCTCTTTTACATGTCTATACAGCAGTACTTTGACTTGAAATGAAATCATTTAGCTAGGAAGATGAGAATTGTGATACTTTGCTTTGAATTTTGTTAATAGGTATTGCTGTCAATATTTTTCATTGAAATGCCTATCTCAAATTACAGACTTCCATTGCAGATTAATATTGTTGAGAATATGTTTTAAAATTCAATTCTGTTCGTTAATGTGAATAGTACATATTTTGAAGACAATGTGCACATTAAAACTCTCTAAATATGTAGAATGCAATTTAAATAAGAATGCTCATGCTTTACACATATTATAAAGAGTTAGTTAAAAGTTCTGCACCACCTAAATAACTCATGAAGCATGTGGTTCAGTGGCATGAAACTTATTGTGTGAAGATAGTCATATACTAAGAACTCAAAAATTATATTACAAACTTTTTACTACTTTTGTTTTGTTCGGAAGTAACTCCAACTTTCTTATTTTAAATTAAATAATATATTTTTACATTTTGGAATAATGATCATCAAGTGTTCTTCAAAAATTACCCACACTAAATACTTCTGTGCAAATTTATTATTGCTAAATCAAGAAAAAATGAAGTGTAGCAAATAATAAAAACTTCCATAACAAAAACAAAACAAAGCTAGCTCAACATCTTAAGTTTTCATTCAAATCATCATAGAAACCATTTAATGAATGACTTAACGAGGCTTTAGGAATGTCTTGTACTGCTTCAATTATTTGATACTCCAAATCTTCAAAGGAATTAGTCTTTCTCGATTTGCTGCTGACTTCAAATGGCCCCTAAAAGAAGTCCAAATGCACAAATCTGAAAATCTTACTGACCACTCTATATGACCTCTCCTACCAATCCATCATTGTAGAAAAACCTGGTCTAAGTGCTGATGAACATTCTGTCCATTATGAGTGGAGCTACATCTTGTTGGAAAAAGATGTCATCTCTGGATAGACCATGGTTTACTAGATGTGGAAACAAGTTTGTGATAGCTGATACTACTGTTTTCAAAACAAACCTGAATATCTCTTAGGTTTTAGCATTTCTCTTATGAAGAAAGGACCAAGTGATCACCAACAATACCAGCCCAAACATTAAGTTTTTGTGGATACTGCCTGTGGTTCTCCTCCATCCATAGGGATTTATGCCTGGCCAGTATTGGCAGTTGTAAATATTGACAAATCCATTCAGGCAGAATGTGACTTCATCTCACAATATAATTTATCTAAGAAAAACTGAATTATTGTTAATGTGCTCCATCATTAATTCACAAAAACTGTATTCTTGAATCAGGATCATCCTCTGAAAGATCCTGCAAACGTTAAATTTTATAAGGATGCTGCTTGGCACTTTTAAGGATTTTCATTATAAAACTTTGGCTTATATTTGATTCTAACAACAAATCTGTAGTAGAAACTTTCCTGGATGTCAGATTGAATCCCTTAAATAAGATGTTTTTGTATCAATAAACATGATTCCATTGATCTTATTTTGATTTAAAGTAAAACACTAAAAATCATGTCGTCACATTAAAACTCTCTTTAAGTTTCACAAACACACTCACAAACACACTGAGAGTTTTAATGTGACGACATTATTTTTAGTGTTTTACTTTAAATCAAAATAAGATTAACAAAAGTTTCACTGTGTGGATTCCGACATTCCGTAAACATATGATTCCATTGGTTTAAATAAAGGGCAGTATTTATGTTATTACTGACAAACACAGTAAACAAAAGAAGCACTACACTTTTTTTGTTTTCTTGATTTACAGCAATAAATTTGTACGGAAGTATCTAGTTTAAGTACTTTTCAAAAAAAATTCTCAATGAGCTTTACTTGGAATGTAATAATTTATTGGGCATTCCATTTAAAATAAGGTAACTGGATTAATGGATATCTTGTATGATCAGTTGAACTACACACTCTTAAAGCTTCACTTACTTTTCATAAATGTTCTCGAAACCGGTTCCATACATTTATGAAAAGTAAGTGAAGCTTTAAGAGTGTGTAGTTCAACTGAATCATACAATGATATCCATTAATATGATTGGCTTCACTGTGTTAAGTTCCAATTTTACATTTAAGATAACTGGAGTTAACTTCTGGTTAAACTGGAAGTAGAAAAAAATCAATAATAATTTTTGAGTTCTAAGTATATGACTATCTCCACACACACCAAGTTTCATGGCACTAAACCACATGTTTCAAAGGCTGTTTGTGAAGTGCAGGACTTTGAACTAAACCTGTATACCTACTTGCACAAATTAAGTGTATTTAACTCCTTTTCAGGTTAATAAAGAGTTTGAAAATACATATTACATTAGCATTGTGATATCTAATAAGAGATACTGATTTTTCTGTTAATGAAACCTGAGAAAAGAGAGAGATGCCAGTGCATTGTTCTTCACTTTATGAATTAGGAAACAAAGAAGAGAAATAGGATTTTATGTTCTGCCTCTATGTAATTTTTCCATTGACAAATTTAATTTTTTGATTTCTTGTAATATTTTATATGAAGTTTTTCTGACAAAATTTTTATATGTAAAATTTTCCATTGAAACTTTAATTTCACAGATAAAAATTTGGTCAGAAAAACATCATATAAGATATTATAAGAATTCAAAAAAGGTAACCAAGGACCTATTTCTCATCTCAGATCCATCAAAGCTCTTAATAAAAAAGTAGTAGTTTATACTGAGGCTGACAAAGGAAATCAAATTGTAATTTTAGACAATGAAGACTATAGGCAAAGGATGCAAGAACTTTTAAGCAGTGATGATTTCATTGAAATAAAACCATATCCACTATATAAATGAAAAAAATTTAACAAAAGGCACTATAAAAGAAATACTATATTTTCAAAATCTCAACTTTACAAAATCAAAGCACCAAATCCATCTTTAGCCAAAATTTTTGGCTTACTGAAGATACACAAACCTGGAAGAAGTATGAGACCAATCATTAATAATATTAATACCTCCTTACTACCTAGCAAATTGGTTATCCACACAGTTCAACATTTTTCCAAAATTTCTTAGTTTAGGTTAAAAAACTCTTTGGATCTGGTTAACAAAATTAAGGATTACCAGCTATCTTCAAATGACACACTAGTTTCTTTTGATGTAAAAGCTCTTTTCCCCAGCATTCCAAAAAATGAAAACCTTAACTCTTGTAAGAAAATGGTTGATATCCACTCATCTTACAGAAACACACATCAAAGAATATATGAAACTTATGAAATTATCTTATTTTGATTTAAAGTAAAACACTAAAAATCATGTCGTCACATTAAAACTCTCTTTAAGTTTCACAAACACACTTATAAAAGTAATTTTGGTACATGTTTCGTGAGGTACATTCCTCACATTGTCAACCAAAACGACGACTGAGCTGACAATGACAATGACACTGACAATGTGAGGAATGTACCTCACGAAACATGTACCAAAATTACTTTTATAAGTGTGTTTGTGAAACTTAAAGAGAGTTTTAATGTGACGACATGATTTTTAGTGTTTTACTTTAAATCAAAATAAGATTAACAAAAGTTTCACTGTGTGGATTCCCAAATTCCGTAAACATATTATGAAATTATGTTTAGATCAGGCCTTCTTTGCCTGTAAAGGAAGGTTCTTTAAACAAAAATCAGGTTTAGTCATGGGTAAACCTCTCTCTCCATTCCTGGCAGATTATTTATGAGTTTCTTTGAAATGCACATGACAAAAGCTTTTCCCTAGATATTTAAGACCTGGCCTAGATTTGTGGATGATGTTTTTGCCATTGTACAAAAAAGATGTACTCAAACTATTAAATTTGCAGGAACCCATGATCAAATTCATTATAGAAGCTGAAATCAACAACACTTTACCTTTTATGGATTTAAAGATTATAAAAAGCAATAACAAGTTGGATTTGGGATTTACAGAAAAGTCACGCATACTGATAATTATATAAAATCTCACGGTTTGAACCTTGGACACAATAAAGAAGCCGCCTTTAGCAGTATTGTTGTTAGATTGGTCAATGTGCATGTCAATAAGGAGTAGTATAAAAAAGAATACTTACACATAATAGAAACAGCCAAATTCAATGGATTTAACAGGGGAAAAAAAATGATTGATCAAAAAATAAAAAGGTTCATAGGAAAAAAAATTAAACAAATTACTACACTCAACACTTTATCTAAAGAAAAACTTGCTCTACCTAGCACCCATACCTCAATAATAAATTTCAAAAAAATTTTTAAAAAATATAACTTCACCTTAGCACCTATATAGTTACAAATTTGCCAAATTGTTGAAACTAAATAAAACAGACCCCAGACCTAAAAAAGAAAATTCTGGCATATATAACTTTAATTATAGAGATTGTAATAAAGTGTACATAGATAAGACAAAAAGTAATTTGGGTATCAGATTTAAAGAACACTGGAGAAATATTACACACAAACAGATAGAAAAATCAGCAGTGACAGCAAATTATTGGAAAGAAAACACCACGAAATAGAGAAGGACATCACATTGTTAAAAGTAGTTCCACACCCAAAGGAACTAAATATATGGGAAAAAATTTTTATAAAGAAGTATGAGCATGGACTCATGAATTTCGATATCCAAGAGGCAGACAACATTTTGTTTAAGTTCATTAACAGATCACCAGAGCACCCACAGTTGCTTACACTTTCAACATAGTTTGAACCATCAGTCGTTCTAAGGTTGACTATGTGCTCAAGGTCTCACAAAACATGTCTCAGTTTTAATTTTAAAAGTTGTTGTTAATCTAATGTGCAGGATTTTGATCCCATCAATTTTTCCCTGGCCAGCCAATATAATTTATGTATTTTCCCGTGAGCTTTCCTCAGTTCTGTGGATTCCAATAGATGTTCTGCATTTAGAATCTGGTCAGTATTGCAGATCTTACATGTGTTATTCATAAAACCAAATCTGTGTAGATGTTCCACCAGACAATCATGTCCATTTGCCAGTCCAAAATGAGCAACTGCTTCCTTCCTTGATAGATTTTTTATTTTTTGTACTGTTTCTTTTATATTAGAATACTTTTTATTAAATATTTCCACTTGAATATTATGTTGATATTTTTGTTCTATGGTCGTTTTGATATTTTTTAATTTTACTTTAATCCACAGGGCTTTATTAGTTTTGAATATAGCACTACCCCCTTTTTGGCCAGAAAGTCTGCATTCTTGTTACCTATCACTCCCACATGTGCTGGTATCCACAGTAGTATTATTTGTTGAAATTTTGTTTGGAGTAATCTATAATAAGATCTCTTTAATTTTAAAAGTTTTAAGAGTGGAATGTCAGGAGTGTTTTTAATGTGTTAACATGATTTTAAGTAGTTTTACTTTTAATCTATGTAAGATTTTATGATCGTTTCACTGTGGATTCCTACATTCATTATTAGTTGTATTTATGTATCACTTTACAGCATATTTAATTATAGAATCACAGTAATGTACAGTTAAATCAAGAATGTTTTGGAAAACATGTACTAGCCATTGACATGTTCCAAACAAACTGAATATATATCCTTCCCATCTTTTCCATGATATCAATTGCAAACTTGATTGTAGAAGATTATTGTCTTGGGAAGCCTTTGATATTAATTTTGCATCTGAATGTTAAGTACTGTATAAAAGAATATTTTTGTTTCATTTCCATTAATAAATGTTCAGCTTGTTTCTGCATCCTTTGAAAGAGATGACATAGAGACTGGAGTTTTCATGTAATCTTATTTTGATCTAAAATAAAACGCTAAAAATCATGTCATCACATTAAAACTCTCTTGAAGTTTACAAACACACTTATTAAAAGTCATTTTGGGATATGTTTCATAAGGCAAATTGCTCACATTGTCAACCAGTCAGTCGTCGATTGTACAATAATTTAAATAATAATAATTGTATTAATTTAAAAAAGGAAGTCCATTAAATATTAAACACATGGTTTAATAGCAGCCAAAATTTCCACTTGGCAGTTTTAAGTACTATAAGTATAAAATTAATTCATTGTAAATAAATATTGCAATCTATAAAACAGTCTAGGAAAAGCAAAATTGTGGCGGCAGTTAAAATTAAAAATTTGCCAAAATGGCTGCCACTTCATTGTAATATTAAGGAAAGGAATGTTAAGTTAGAAGTTAGGATTCTATAGATGATTAAAATTAACATTAGTTATAATGATGAATGCTCCATGCAAATAAGAGCGATCTTGGTACAGTGTCAGATTGTTAGACTCTACATTTTTCTTTTTTAAATACATTATTATTTTGTTCTATCATCCTACCCCTACATTTATGATTAAAGTTAATACTTCAGTGCATTCATGTAAAGAGAATGAATTTTTATTTAGATTTATTGATATTGCTGCTTTGTTAACATATTATGTAATTCAAAAGTATTTTTTTCCTTGAATAGCAATTGCATACACAGCTGCTCAAGGAGCTGAGTAGGCATCTGTATGTGGTATCAACGCAGGATGTTGTGACACTGCGAAGACAAGGTTCTGCAAGAGAAAACTCTCCATTTCAGCGAGCAGGTGAACTACGAAGTTCTGCTCGTACTCCCAAAGCCCGCAGAAATCTTCTTGATGTCAGCTCATCTTCATCTAGGTAACAATTGTTTTCAACAAATACATTTTTGTACAATGCATTATTTCATCATTACTAGCAAAAAATCTATATGAGAATTCTAGAACTTTCTTTCCCTTGGATGTAATGTCATTATTTGCATTGAGCACGCTAAAACTTTACTGTAGCTGCTCCCCTAGACAATTGAGCAACATTTGCTATATTCATTGGAACCAAAATCTCATTTTGTCTTTTACAAGGATGAATCAAATATAAATTAGAATTTTTATTTTCTAGCTTGAGAGTAGCACAAAGCAAGACATGGCTTTGATAGGTTATGTATAGGGTTTCAGAATTAGGGATAAAACCAGTTCACCTCACATAGCTGTTTTGTGTTTCAGTAGCATTGTATCTGAGCAAGAGGTACACTCATTCATTGTGCTAATCATTGTCATTAAGCTTTTGGTACAAGAGGGCATATAACCAGCTGAAATTTTTTGCAAAGATTAAGGGTATAATTAAATGTACTTACGAAGCTGTTAACATTGGAGTGGTATATATATATGAACAATGTAATACAGTTTTTTTCACACTAACTCCATTCACTTACATAAAATTTGAACATATGTTTCGGGAGCGATCCCTCCCATCTTCAGCCTGTTGACAAACTGGGAGGGATCGCTCCCGAAACATATGTCCAAATTTTATGTAAGTGAATGGAGTTAGTGTGAAAAAAACTGTATTACATTGTTTATATATTAAGGGTATAGTTTGGAGATAGGGAGTTATCTAAGACATAGCATAAAAGTTTCACAGATGGATGAGAAACTTTGGAAAATGAAAGTCACTAACATTGATTTCAGATGAGTGCAATGGAAACAAACATTTAAGCCATTCCGATCTCATTAAGTGTGACTGACATTTGATGATATCTGAAATTGCTTCGAGTTTGGAAGTGTTCATTCCATCATTTCAGATGATTTGGGTTATTAAAAAGTCTTAGCAAGATGGGTTCCTTGAATTCTCACTGAGTATCAAAAGACTGGATGCATGGCAGTATGTCAGAAGCTTTTGGCTGAGTACTGGAATCAAGGAAAAATATTTCTGCATTGAATCATAACCTGTGATGGGATTTATTCCTGAATTAAAGCAAGCAAGCTTGGACAGAAGGAAAAGCAATAACTTACCTGTCATCCAGAAAGGTTCTCTTGATAGTTTTCTGGGGCTCCTGAGGCATTTTGTTCATGAATATTGAATAGTCATTGCAGCTTCTGGTTGAGGCAAAATGTGTTTATTGGTAAAAAAGAAGAACAACTGATTCAAGAAATTCTTCTCTGAAACCATGCCAGTTCACATACATCTTTCTTTGGTAGGAGAAAAACTTAAGAAAAACACTGGAAAGCAATGGAACACCTTCCTTATAGCCCAAACTTATTGCTTTGCAATTATCTTATGTTTGGATTGTAAAAAGAAGCATTAGGAAGCCAGCAACTTGACAGTAATAAAGGTATGGAAGCATTCATGCATAATTGACTGGAAACCCAACCTAATTCTTTCTTCAATAATGGAATTAAGAAGCTTTGTATGTGATAGGAAAAATATGTTTGTAAATTAGGAAATTATGTAAAAAAATTATATTTATTCCATTTTTATTTAATTTGGTTTAAATAAATTACAAAAAAATTCCAGTTTATACTTGATTTACTCTATTATATAAATTAGGAAATTTTCATTGGTAAGGTTGATGAGATTTCTGAAAAATTAGTAATAATATTTGAAAATATTAATAGAGTTGGAACCAGCCCTGGTCCAAACCAAACAGCAGCAGATGAAGATGCAGAAAATGTTCAAGAGGATATTGATGCAGCTAATCCTGAAGCAAATTCAGAGCATTTTATGGCCATATTAGTAGAGTGTCTTGCCCTGCTGAATAAGCTATCTGATGCAGTAGAGGTAAGCAGCAATCTCTGCATCTGTTATCATATTAATGTTTTGCAATTTTTTCATTACAAATTTATAAGATATTACATGAATGCTATTTATTTTTTGCAGTTTTCATTGGTGGTAAACTGTTTGATTTGTGGAATTTCAATCACAATGTAATTTTTTTCATTTAATCTGATCACAAACATTTTTTTGTTTACAGCTACAAGTATCTTAGTATTGTCATACTGAGTACTTGGTATTTATTATTTTGATTTATGGAAAGCTCTTATTATAGCATAAAAGATGTAAAATAGGGAATAATAAGTAAGGGAAAAGTCAAGCCATTAGTTTCCCTATTTTTTTTCTTAAGAACGAACGGTTAAATAAAAGGCTGCAGTAGCCTTAATCTTCTTTTTCAAAAACAAATTAAGAGTTTACTTAATGAATAATGCTGATAATAATGCAATTATAGTAGTAGGGTTGTCGATATAAACATATTTCTTAAAATGAAAATTAGTGGAACTTCTGTAATAGAGAATATAAATTAAATAATTCAATGTTTTAGCTGGTAAGTTGATTATACATTCTTATTTCTCCACTTACCATGTTAAACCATTAAATTTTGTTAACATATTTTTTAAATTATACAACTTCTGCAGTGGAGAGCATATGAATAAAATGTTTTAGCTGGTAATTTGATTACACACCATTTCTCTGCTTACCCTGTTGGTCCTGGTGGTGTGGTGGTAACCATACTTGCCTTCTAAACCCAACATTGTGGGTTCAAACCCGGCCAGGATCGATGGATTTTTTTTTGGGCATAAAAATCCTAAATATGGCTTCATTCAGAAGGGAAGTAAAGCCATAGGTCCCATGTCATACATTTACGGCAGGAAAAAGAACCTCAAGCCTGAAAGAAGAGGCTTCTGAGCAAAATTTGTTGACTGTTTCATGCCCTGAATAGAATGGGATGCTGATGACCTTTGATGTTAAAGAGCATCCATAAATAAACAAATCAAAAAAAAATCTGCTTACCATGTTATGCCAATAAACTGTGTTAAATAGGGAAATGAAAGATGTGATTAAAGCACCAGCTAAAAATTTAATAAATATATTTGTTTTCCTAGATACTACTATGGCATTAATTACCACAAATTTTATCATATGTAGATCCATTAAAGTACAAACCAATGACTGTGTAAGTGGCTTAATTAATGCACGAAAATCAAAGTATAAACTAGAACCTTCTCAATTTGGCATTCACTGGCTAATTGACCAAAGAAGACAGTGGAAGGCAATGTAGGAACCAGCTGTGCATGTGCATACAGGAACAGCAGTGTATTGATTCATACTTCAGTGGATCAACCTGTATGATTGTAATTTGAGAAGTTTGTGATATAACTTTAAAAGAGGTTAAGTATAATTTTTAAAATAATTTTTCAGTTCTAATGTAAAGCATTTCCCAGCAGTGCTACAGTACAGGGAATGAAATTTCAAATCTGTATATCCTAATCAGGTTAAAAATTTGGTCAATTTTCATTTTTTAATTTATTTTAGTGTTGAATTGAATTTATTTCCACTTAATAATGCAACAAGCTTCTACAATACAATTTTACAATCAGTTATACAAGCAAATACAACTACAGTCACTCTAGTAAATCTTCCTGAGTTGCTGTGTAACCTAGTGGCTCGAATAGTTTCAACCTTGCAGTTACTCAACTATCAGGCAACTTACATCTGAAAGTTAACTCATTCAAAATCCAGCTTAAATTATGTTCCTACTGGCTTTGGTTCCTCATTTTCATTTATTTTCTTCAACCATTTTCTGTTAACCTTACCTAAGAAATTCCCAAACTCCAGATTTTCTGCCATGTTTTCATATTCACCAACTTATTTCCCCTTATCAATATTGGTAGGTTAACCCATTTCTCAATCATAAGTTTTGCTCTCATTTCTTTGGGTTCCACAATTGCATGCCAATAACTATTCTGTATCCACACATCAGACATTCCTCTATACTTAAACCTCTTCTTATTCCTTTCAGATTCACTACCCCTGTCTGGGCCCATGTAATCCCCTCCCTTGTCCACCTGTCACCTCATCTACATTATTCTCTCTGCCCCATATTTCCTTTAGCCCCTTATAAACCCTCAGTAACTTTTTAATAAAACTACCTAATATCTCCTGTCTTTCCATATCATCTATTCTTTGTTTAATTTCTTTCCAAAAACCTCTTTGTTTACTTTCTCTATCATACTACACCATGTCCAAGCCAATTTTTTCCACAATCTCATTGATTCTACTAACCCAAGTATTTTCTTCCCTCATTTTCTCTTGCATCACTAAACAATGTTTCAGAATACAATTCTGTTCTAGATCCTTAATCCTAAACCAATATTTCAGAATTCTTGTCATTATTTTTCCTTTACTTCCTATTCTGCCTAATTCAGCTTATGCAACCTCATTTGGTGAGCTTTTTGGTAGGCCCATAATTTGTTTACAGAAATTCCTGTGAATCAAATCTAAATTTAGCCATCCCTCATCACTACCTCAGACTTCTACTCCAGACATCATTTTAGCCTCTACTACTACCGTATATATTTTCTCCAACCAATTTATATGCATTTCTGGTACTTAATTCCTAATAGTTTCCAAAGCTAGCATACCTTTTGCTAAAACCTTTCTTTTTTGTTCCCTCCAACCTCCATTCTTGCTAAGCCTAATATCCAATAGTCAAATTTATTAACCGCCTCAATTTCTGTCCTTTCCCCAATACCATTTATCATTATTGCATAACTTGTTTCCCTTCTTCATGATTTTTTGATTTACGAGTATTTATTCTTAGTCCCCACTTCTTACAAAATTTACAGATTACTTCAATTGATTTCACTAAATCAATGTGGGTAATTGACCATTACCAAATCATCAGCAAATAGTAATCCCCAGAATCTTGACATTTTTGATTGTGGGCATGTGAGTATTAACTTTGTTAACTTGTTTTAAGATATCATTAAAAATAGGTTAAACAGTATGGGACTCAACTTACATCCTTGTCTTAGACCTGTTATGTTCAAATTATTTGGAGTCATCCTATCCTGAGTAATCTTGATACAGTACTCATTTTCATAGTATAAATTTTGCAATGCTTTTGTAAACTTGTCACTAACTCCTATCCCATTCAATTCTGACCACAAATTTTTTTGTGATGTATTCTTGAAATTCCTTCTTGCAATCTGGAACTCATACTACCAAATTTGAACATATATCAGCTGTACATTTCTAGTTTTCCTTGTTATGGTAGCTATTACTGAGTCTTATGTATTTGCTATTCTAAGAACTTTATATTCTAGAGAAACAAACTAATGTCAACAACAAATCGCCCCTACCATTTAGTCACTTATAGACCAGTCCAAGAACTCTTATTCATTTTGTCCATCACTATTGCAGGTCTTCCAAAACTACAGAAGTCCAAAAGGAAGAACAAAATGTAAAAAATGTAAATTGCTTCAAACTTTCAACAAATCAGCAGTTATTCTAGCATATCATTGTCTTTTCCATGAATCACCTGTTCAAGAGGATCAGAACTATTTTTCATGATTTGCAAGAGAGCTCTAATGCTGGATAATCACCAAACAGAATATACTTAATTAAAATTTTCTTCTCTGGTGTTCCCTCAAGATGTGAAATTGTTCAGCAGAACCAGTTAACCCCTCAAAAATGATCTTTGTACCAAGGTTGTAGATGTGAACATTGTTATGCAGTTTGTATTTGTGTTATATCAATATATAATAACTTACTTTTATTGAAGATACATTTTTTATTTCCATCATAATTTCAATTGTTTCAGAGCATCAAAGTGGACATGCAGACAGAATTGCTTGCAATTATTGAGCGAACAACACAACAAGTTTTAGATTCATCACAGCATGCATCAACAACACAGATGGGCATTGGAGCAGGAACTGGAGGAAGTGGAGAGAGATCTCAAACTCCAGTTCTTTTGGAACTTCTTCAAACTGTTTTTGAACAATTTCGTTGTGTGGCAGCTGCTCATGCATCTGTACTACAAAGTTTTTCCAGAGCAGCAGATAAGCACAGAATTGATGTTCGTCTCTATGAGATGCCAGATGTTTGGTCCAAGATTCAAGCTGTGGTATGTGCATACATCAGCAAGCAAATGAGGTTGCAATACAATAACACTAACAAAATATGCATGGCTAAAAGAAATTTTGTTATTAAGAAGACAGAATCAGGAAACTTATAGTTAATAGTTTTTTTTTTTTTTTTTTTGATTGATTTATTTAAGGACGCTCTTTAACAGCTCAGGTCATCAGCGTCCCATTCAACTCAGGGCGTGAAACGGCCGACAAATTTTGCTCAGAGGCCTCTCTTTCAGGCTTGAGGTTCTTTATCGTGCCGTAAATGTACGACACGGGACCCACGGCTTTACTTCCCTTCCGAAGGAAGCCATACTTACGATTTTTACGCCCGAAAAAATCCATCGGTCCTGGCCGGGTTCGAACCCGCGTTTTGGGTATAGGAGGCAAGTATGGTAACCACTACACCACCAGGACCGACATAGTTAATAGTAATTTTGAAAAAATTATTAGGTACTTTTCTTACATACCTGAACCTGCCACTGCTTATGGCAACATCATAGATAATAAAACTGTTACAGGGAATGACTTGCATGAAATAGTGGAGTTTCCAATAAGATATAACATTATAAAAAATGTGCAGATCATGATTATATAGTTTATATAACACCAATGTCATCCCAAGCTTCCATGTCTGGTGTCAATATAATTTGTTTGGACTTCTGGGTATATAAAGCATTGCAGGAGAACTAATTTCTCAAATTAGAATAAGCTTTGAAGAAGCATAACATAGGATGTGCAAAAAGTCAGCAAGAACTTTTTTTGCTAAGATGTGGCAAAACTAGAAGCTGGGACAAATTATAGCTAACATTAATGTTGGTTCATTCATTTCCTGAGGCTGACCTATCACTTATTTAGTATGATCCTTGACATCAGGGTGTTGCTGTATCAAAACTAACATTTCTATAGCTGACATTTCACATAGTCTTAATTATGCTTTTTCAATGCTTTTGGAAGGTTACTGCTCTAATGCCTTCAGACTATTTTTAGAACATTGGTGCCAAGGACATTGACTGTGATACCATACAACTCCACATAACCACGTATTTGTTGCAAGAAATTAATTTAATATGACATAATCTAGGAGGGAATGCCTAAGAGGTACTTTTTTTTTAGTTCAGTGCCAGCTTCTTGTTCTTATGAACTTGTGGGCATGCCTCCCTATCAAGGCAATATTGTAGCAGACTTCTGAAGCTACAGGGCACACTATGATATCCCAGTGGAGATGTTGGTTAAGATGTGTGGTTGTGGTGCACCAGGCAGAAGGGGTGTCCTAAATCTATGGATACCTAGTCATAGTCTGCAGGGACGAGTGAAATTAATTAATAATATCACAGATGAGCTCAGAGTCCTTTGCACCTTAAAGCTATCTGGCATAAATGAAAGTAAGAGAGCCTAGGGGTATAATTACATAACTGATGAAATCACAGAACCAGACAAGTAATGTGTGGTATCACAACAGCTTGTGGCAAATTCATTATATGTTCTGTTCAGCACAAAAGAAAGAAAGAAAGAGAGGAAGGAAGGAGGGAAGGAAGGAAGGATTCTTACAAAATCATGCAAATCTTTCATTTGATATAGTAGAGCAATTTCTCCTTTGTTAAGTTGGAATCATACCTCCCTGCTTCCCTCTCTTTGAAAATGAATATAAACAGTAAAACACACCTTCCCAAGAATTAAACAAGGTGACAATGTTTAGTAGTTGTCATTATGTCATTATGATTACTTAAATAAATAAAATATGAAGAAATTTTCATAAAGCATGACATAATATTTTATTTTTAATATCAGTAGAAGTTAGTAACTCTGAAGCAGAAACATTTTACATAATGTTGGTAAATATCACTATGCTTTACTGTAATTTAGTTGTTCATAATATGTTTTCAGAGCCCTTGCTCCCATGTAAACTGTGGACTATCATCTTGCAGCAATAATATAGCATTGTGTTCTGAAGTAGAAAGGTGTGGTTGTTCATCACCTGATTTTCTTATTAAATATGCTTGTACTTGATATTATTTCCAATGAGATGAGTTCATGGCATTCTCCAGCATTAGCAGCACTCTAATCAATAATCCATTTTTAATCAATATCTAATCTATATCAAAACACAGATGATTGATCACAAAATTAAAAGGTTCCTAAAACAAAAGAAAATTAAACAAATTACCACTTTGATTGCCTTACAAAAGAAAAAACTTACAAAAAATTCACTTACCACACACAAGCCAATAGTAAAATTTCAAAATTTTTTCAAACAGCACAACTTGGCATCTCAGTAATAGATACAGTGTTCACAAATTATTGAAGTTAAATAAAGCAGATTCCAAACCCAAAGAAGAAAATTCAGGTATATACCAGATTAATTGTAAAGACTGAAAAAATATACATAGGCAGGATAAACAGAGATATAGGCATCAGATTGAAGGAACACTGGAAAAATATCCATTGCAAACAGGTAGAAAAATCAGCCTAGCAGCACATTTCTGGAATGAAAATCATGAAATAGAAAAAGACATCTCTTTATTAAAAGCTGTTCAACATCTCAAGGAACTTGACATAGTGGATAAGATTTTCATAAAGAAATATAAACATAAACTCATGAAGTTTGACATTCTGGAAGCAAACAATATTTTATACAAGTTCATCAACAGACCACCATAGTCACCACAATCGCCTACCTTTTCAAACCTAGTATGATCCACCATGCACCAGTCATTTAACAGTTGACAATGTGAGCAAAGGTCTTACGAAACATGTCCTGAATTTTTAAATTTTGAGAGTGAAACATTAAGAGTGACTTATCATTGTATCAATATTTTAAATCTTTTAACTCAGACTGCTTCCTTATTCATTGGAAGTGAGGCCACGGAAGTGTTTCTAAGCATTTCAAAATATTTTATCTACTGGAGATTTCATACATTGCAGCTAAACTAATGGTCAGCCTGCATTTGAACAAAACTAAGTGAGTATAGAAGGAAAATTAAATCCAGAATCCACCTCCATACCATAAAATTGGATTTCATGGTACAATTCTGCCTTTCATAACAGCTCAGGGGCAAAAATGAGAGAAGCTGTACCAAACCAAAAATAATTATGTATACCAGAGGTGGCTAATCCTGAATCAAACTAGTTTTGCAACCATCATTGCTTGAATTTGAAGTAGTGGACAGAAATCCAGAGTCATCATAGCATTGCATTTTTGATTGATAACACAACAATACTTTGCCGTTGTGTTTTGTGGGAATGATATAACTCAGATTTGTCTTGGCACACCCATTCCTTATTTATACAATAAAACAAAAGCTTTCTAGGACACAATACCATAAAATAAATCATTTTAACACTTAATAACCTTAAAAGCACTCTCTCATTAACTATTAACTGTATTCTGGTACCACCTGAGACATGCCCCTCTCTGGCTGCCTCATTAAACTGGATTGTTTGCAACAGTAGCCAATGGCAACCTTGGGAACACCTTATAACCAAACTTACCTTCATTAATGCATATAAGGACAGTAAGAGGTACCTTCAAGAAATAATGCAAGATAAGAGTTAATCATTTGTAATGAAATTTATTAAAATAATGAAAGTGTACCACCCAAACAGTAGTTACCTTAGGTCAAATAGGTGGTAATATTTCACAAACACAACACATACTAAAAACTGCCCAAATAAACAAGTAATCAAATACTTCCCCCATATAGGGCAGTTACTATGAAATAAGAATGCATCACCATGAAACATTTATTAATCAAATAAAATAACTAGAAAGCAGCAAACTTATCCTGCTATCCAATGCCTAAATAAAAACTTGCACATAGTTAAACAAAAATTACATACCAGGTACTTCTAATTTAAATTAATAATATTAAATCTAAAATTCTGGTACCAAAGCAAAAAATAAACTGTTGAAGCCAAAAGGTTACCTTGCATCTGTAACAAGAAAATCCAGGAAAAAACTTCCATTGAGCATGAAATTAAGTTGACTATTCCCAAAGGCAAGCTGCTATGTTCTTCCTGCAACTTTGTTAGAGTTGCTTGCTTGAGACTGGGGTCAGGTGGTGATCATATGACTGGAGAATGAATGGCAGAAGAATCAACTCCCTTTTGCAGACACATGACAGGAATTTTTTTTTACTTTCTTTTTGTGTGTTTAATAGTATTTAATACCCATTTTAACTACTTAGGCATCATAGGCAGTGAACACTAGTGATACATGAAATGAAATGATAAATAGGGAAAGGATTTTTTTAAGAAAGGAAGTGTTCCATGCCTAAGTTTTAGGACACCTCTCCAACATTTGCCATCTATAAGGACTGAGAAAAACCTGGAAAAGTCCTCAATCAGGGAGGATGGTCTTGGTGAGAATTGAACCCCAGACCTCCTGCCTTAACCACCTGAGCCACCTATGGCAGTAAACACATGACAATGACATTATAGCAGGGTCTCACTGGTTGATCAACTCTCTTAGAATGTTCCACCATATTCAAGAATGTTATAAACATCTTGGTGCAAAAATGACTTAATACTTTTACCTATTGTTACACCAACATGCTCAGTGAAATATTTTGGGTTCAGCTCAGCAAATGGATATATTTATATTTGGGTAACCATGAATTTTAACCATGCCTTCTTGTCCCTTCCTCCATTTGGATGGAATATGACTTGTAACATGTACTGCAAAATTGTTGTGTTAAGAGTTTAATTGCATGCCATTGCACTAGACAGTGTTTTGAAAGGCTGTATAATAAAGACATTTTTGAGCTAACTTTGTTGTTTAGTTATTTCCTTTTTCTATAGTTGCAGTTGCTGCTAACAGATTACTTGGATATCCAAAATACTGCAGGAGATCCACAACAAGCACCTGCCTCCTTTTCAGAGCCTACCAGTGATATTTCACAGTACTTTGCAAGGCGTAGACAGCCCCGCCAAAAGAGGTCACCCCTTTTCAAATTTGACTACTCATCACATGCTCTTAGCATTAATAGCTATCTGAAGGAACAAAGGGGTAATGATTCAGCCTTGATCAGCACTACACAGGTTTGTGTTAATTTTTTTAAAGCCCACAAAATGTACATATCAGTGATAAAAATATCTTTTGCCAACATACCATATTTTAATAAGTTCAGGATTAATAAGTAATCAGTGCTTTTGCATTCTTAAACAATGAATTAAGAAAATGAAAAATAAATTAAAAGTAAAACATTAGCTTCATTAATAAACTGATTAAGGCTCGCATTAATGGGAGCTGCATAACTCTCCCTTGTAAGGTGTCATGTCCCCAATGCCGGAAAAGACCTTGTATAGGTTTGAACCGGCAAAGGCACAGCTGTGGCTAAGAAATTTGAGATGACTTAGCTGTAAGCCAAAGACTGCTAGAACAGGTTCGTCACTTAAGTATTGAAATACAAAGTCGAAGTTCTTTCAAGTAAAGATATTATTTAGAGAAGTGTAGAATGATGATTACAGAATAGTTTGAGAGGCAATTAAGGTATTCTCTAAGAATTTCTAAAGTCCCCATGACAGGAGCTAGGATAAGATACTGGAAGAATCAAATAATGATGATTAAGGAAAGCTCCATATCGAGACACATGTAATATCCTGTTGCTATATGAAATGGCTGTGCCCCCCCCCCCCCAGATGGTAAATCTGGGAGTTTATATATTCTGCTTAAAGATAAGAGGGATCAAGGTAGACATGTCATAATTAACAGTGTCTGGTTCTTGATACCAGACAGTCATAAATTAGTTACTTATTATCAGATCTCAGTTGCTTAAGAATAATCCAATTTTTATAAGAAGGCAAATAAACATGTCAGGTCTTTCCATTAATTCCTTTCTTTGTAAATTTGGTATGGAGGTTATTTAAGTTATCATTTCCTTAGAACATTTGTTTCTTAAGCAAGAACAGATGTGTGGAAATAAGGAAATTGGATTATGACGTTAATTAAAGCAGAAGACGATTAATTGTCATAATATTCTGGTTAAAGGTGTCTTTTGCATGAGGGAAGAAAAGTAAATCATGAATATCAGTGACATCAGTGGTGTATTGCTGTGACTGGTGTTTTAGAAAACAATTGAGACATTAAAATTTTTCAATATTGAATTCCTACAAATATGATTTATAGAGACAATATATGATGTAATAGATTTTCAAATTTCTGCACAGCAATAGTAAATTATATCAAATAATTCTAAAATCTGAAGCTTAATGTTTTGTTTTAGTGTAAACTTTTTAGCAGGACAGTGCAACAAGTTACTGGCATAAGCTTCTGATTTTTTCAGAATTTATATCAACCTTAGAAGGCAAATATCAAGCAATATTTGGCATCCTAGTCATCTCCACTATTGTTAATTGATTTTTCATAATGCAGAAAGTCTGTGTTAGTAGGCAAGAAACTTTAAAGGGGAATCAGGATATTCTAGTCACCAATGTTAAATTTAGCAAATTCATTGCCCCATCATTAAGATAGCTAGCAGATTTTTGCATAGTATATTTATGAATGCTTTTGCATATGATGGATGACAAAAGAACTTGCATTGGAAGTAATAAAGTTACACTTTTTTAAATATAATATTGCACTTTTTACTCATTTTTAATCTTTACTTTTTAAACAACTGTGCATAGTACTTTCAAACTTTTTCATTGAAATAGTTTTTTTTGTTAAAAATAGTTGGTAACAGTTTCAAGGTTTTTAAGCATACAAGAATCTCAAAACCCTCCATGCTGATAGTTCTCCACCTCTTCCTGTTGATCCTGATGTTTTTTTCTTCTTTTTCATAATTTACTGAACAGTTAGAAAATGCAGCAAATATTTACAAAATTATTGATTTCAATATTAATTCAATTTTGGAATCAAACACAGTAAAACATGCATTAATAATCTCTTCTAAGTTGAAATATTTAGAATACTCTTTATGGTTTCACTTAACAGACATTTACTCAAGACATGTTTTGTAGAACATTTGTCCACATCATCAGCTGTTAAAAAACTTTTGGGTTCAATTAATTAAAAGTACTTAAGAAGCTGTTGACAATGGAGTGGTATATATAAACACTAATGTAATAAAATTTGTTCACACTAACTCCATTCACTTACATAAAAATTGGATATATGTTTTGGAAGTGATCCCTCCCATTTTCAGCCTGTTGACCAACTGTTGTTAGAAGTGGTGGCTGGGTCTCTTGATGTTCTTGTGGCGGCATCTGTTGGTTCTATTAGGAACTTTCTTAGTTCGTCCATTGGAGGGAAATCAAAATTCATTCATTAACTGTTGGATTATTTGTAAAAGTTGGGTAGGTATCTGGGTTGACTTGGGTGATCTTGTTATAAACTTGAATAAAGTGCTGCCTGCTTCCGAGATGTGAAAAAGGTTTTGCTCATGTTTTTTTATATAAATCCTTTCCCACATGTTTAGTTCCTTTGGTTGTTGAACAGTTTTTAATAACTGTAATGGTGCTGACTACCAGAGTCAATCCAGATATCTACCTACCCATCTTCTATGAATGATCCAACAGTCATTTAATAGCTAACAATGTGGACAAATGTTCCACAAAACATGTCTGACTAACTCTCATGTAAGTGAAACCATAAAGAGTATTCTAAATATTTCAACTCAGAAGAGATTAAAAATGATTGTTATTTAACTGAATGAATGATCCAGAACAAAACAAACTGTGACCCATAATTTTCAAAATAATTTTTAAAAAAAGTTAGAATTATATTACTTGAAAGCATGTATCCAAAAAAGTGGAAAAATTAAAAATATTACAATTATAACAAAATCTGAAAATGTAAAAAATAAAATCCTGAAAATCACCATTTTGAATTCTTTAAAAAGTTTAACATAAAAGCAAATGTTGTTTCAGAAAAACTTGTCTTGTAATAAGTATTTCAAAATTACTAATTTCAGATTTTGTAAAGCTATAATATAATGTAAAACTATGGTAGCCTCTTGCTGCCCCGGATGTCTTTCGTTCCTTTCTTTATGTCTGTGTCAGATAGTTACAGAACAGCAAATATTCCATAAAAAAAGTATGAGTATGGAAATAATAACATTATTATTATTATTATTATTATTATTATTATTATTATTATTATTATTATTATTATTATTATTATTAAGTACACTTTAAACTTTCACATTGAGTCAATTTACTTATATTATGCATTTATGCTAAACTAGTTTTAAGAACCAATATCCTCATTCTTTGCCAAAAGTCTATTCACATAATCACATTGTGTTTGGTTGTTTTTTCCTCCCCCCCCTTCTCAAAGTGGTGTTATATCATAAACCTATAATTTAAGCAGTTTTGGTGTTTGCAGATTGTCTTTTTTAATTTACATGTCTGCTCACTGGTAACATTTTTAATAAAGATGTTATTTTTACTATTTATGTCCAAAAATATACTACTACTTTTAATTTTTATGTATTCTTAACTCTAAAACATCTAAAATTTTGATTCTTTCTAAATTTAATATCTTTTTGTTTTTTCATAGTAAAACTTGTAATAGTACTTCCAGCTTATCTGAATAATTTAGATTTTTTCTGAACTCATGGAGGGTCTGTGATGTAATTATTAACTTTAGGTGTAATTTGGAACTTGCAGAGTGAAGCAAATTATATATGTTGGTGTTTGCAGATTGTCTTTTTTAATTTACATGTCTGCTCACTGGTAACATTTTTAATAAAGATGTTATTTTTACTATTTATGTCCAAAAATATACTACTACTTTTAATTTTTATGTATTCTTAACTCTAAAACATCTAAAATTTTGATTCTTTCTAAATTTAATATCTTTCTGTTTTTTCATAGTAAAACTTGTAATAGTACTTCCAGCTGATCTGAATAATTTAGATTTTTTCTGAACTCATGGAGGTTCTGTGATGTAATTATTAACTTTAGGTGTAATTTGGAACTTGCAGAGTGAAACAAATCATATATGTTAATTCTTGTATGATTAAGTAAAATGTAAACATTTGAGTGGCTTTATTTGTTTATATGTAAAACATGTTTCACAAACCATCATCCATATCCTCAGCTACATCATCTGCTGGAAGATCCTTTAACTTATAACAGGCATTTCACAATTACTAATTTGAGATTCTTAAGGGATAACTTTGGCGATTCTTATTCTGCTCTGGAGGACATCTGAAAACTTGAAATGTTTTCAGGAGATTTTTTTTTTTTTTTTTTTTAATTATTTATTTATGGATGCTCTTTAACAGCTCAGGTCATCAGCGTCCCATTCAACTCAGGGCGTGAAATTTTGCTCAGAGGCCTCTCTTTCAGGCTTGAGGTTCTTTATCATGCCGTAAATGTACGACACGGGACCCACGGCTTTACTTCCCTTCCGAAGGAAGCCATACTTAGGATTTTTACGCCCCGAAAAAATCCATCGGTCCTGGCCGGGTTAGAACCCGCATCTATTTTTGGGTTTAGGAGGCAAGTATGGTAACCACTACATCACCAGGATCGACTATAAGGAGATGAAAACACTAACTCCAAGTTCATTGCATACTCACCAGAGCAGAACAAGTGTCCCAGAGGGAACACTAAGAATCTTCAGTAGATAGCTGAGGATGTGTACAACTGTCTGTGAAACATGTTCTACATGTAAACAAGTAAGTAAAGCTACATTGGTGTTTAGGCTCAACTCAGCCATACAAAAATTATGATATCTGTAATGTAAATTTATTTTATATGAATACAAAAACTTCTACCATAAACACGTACTGAATGAGAATATTAAAAATTTACTCAATATATATTTAACATGCCATTTTGAAATATTTCCAGTTTTTAATTCAGAGAGCTGTATTAGTAAAGGTGCAAGTAAACTTACTCGTTTATATATTTTCATCCATAATTTACACAGAGAGTTGCCAGATTTCCCAATATTGGTGGAATTTCCAGAAATTTTAAAATCTTGTAACAAAGCTTCTCACTTCATGATCTAAACTCACTTAATTAAGTCAAAATTGAAGTGTGGGTGAATTCCAAGCCGGACTACAAGGACTCTTATAATGTTATAAAAAAATAATGAAAAATTATATTTTTCCGAAAATATTTCAAGTTTTCATAAAAATATAAAGATTAATGAACTCGGGTAGACTACCTATATATAATTTGTAGAGTTATTTGTTAGTGTATATTCTGATATTGTATTTTAATTGTCCAATGGACTACTGAAAGCATAACTTTTTGATAAGAGTATTATAATAAGTGCTACCAAACAATTTATAAAAGTCATGTTTTGGTGATCCATTTGTTTTTGCATTCTATAGAGGCAGTTAATCTTATATTTAACACATATAATTAACTTCCTCTGTACTTCTCCTTCATTTTTTGTTTGTACCAGAATCATATATTTGAATGACTTCCTAATTATGTGCTCTATTTGTGAAAAGAATTGAACTAATTCTTCTCTTAAGATTTGGACATATTAATGACAAATATCCTAATTTTTGGCAAAAAATGTTAGAATTTTCCTAATTCTTATCAAAATCATATGCTAACCCTATTCTCACACCAAATAAAAAGCATGCTCTAGAAAGTGTATAATATGTTAATACAGGAAATGAGAGGATTGAGAGGCAGGGGTCAAAGAGAGAAACTGCTAGTGTGTCCACCTGATCCACGTAACATCACACAGATCTTTATCCCATTGATGCACTTTATAGAAGAAGTGGAGCGAGCCATTGGATGTACTCCAGGGAGTCCATGCACATTAAATGCATTCTTAGCAGATTATATAAAGGAGGTTTTCCTTGGACGTCACCATGTTATAGTTGCAGCAAGTATAGAGAGTGCTACAAAGTCTTTGGATGCCTGGAGAGCCACTACAAGTCCTGAACTTATGCGTGCCCTTGGGCTGTCTCGGCCATTGCTCCAGGTATATAACATTTGTAATACAATATTAGAATTATGTAAGCTGGCTGACCACTGTTTGAAAAGACACCGAGTCTGAAATGCAGGCCTTTACATCAAAATGTGGTAGAAATAGTCAATTAATGAGCTTTTATCTCTAATGAAAGAATCTTATTCTATCATTACAATGAATACTTTCATTTCTAACATGTATGAAATAAAGGATCTTATTGCTGATCTGCACAGAAAAAGCTGTTGTTATACAAGTAATATTTATTTTTTATGTTGTATATACAGTTTAGACATAATTTTCTGTTGATGGAATTTTTGTAAGTAAATTATTAGTTCAACACATAAAGTAAAGTTCTTTACATTAAAATTATTAATTACTTAAACAATAGCATATCTTTCAGTTATTCAATATTTAAGTTATTCCTAATATCTGCCCGATTTGCAAACATGAAAGACATATATACATAGGCTTTCACGACCAAAGTTGTCAGTCCTGATGACGTAGTGGTTACCATACTTGCCTCCTATGCCCAAGAACGCGGATTCGAACCTGGCCAGGACCGATGAATTTTTTTGGGCGTAAAAATCCTAAGTATGGCTTCCTTCGGAAGGGAAGTAAAGCCGTGGGTCCCGTGTCGTACATTTACGGCACGAAAAAGAACCTCAACTTGAAAGAGAGACCTCTGAGCAAAATTTGTTGGCCGTTTCACGCCCTGAGTTGAATGGGACACACGACCTGAGATATTAAAGAGCGTCCAAAAAAAAAAACGACCAAAGTTCTGAATGTTGAAACAGTATATTTCTGGGCTTTGAGGTGCTGTGGTTTAGTAGTCTGCAAATATTTACAGTTGTTTATCTCTCAGAGATTCAAGCTTCATCATTTATTACTCTGATAATCATCATAACAGTATATGATTAAACATCAGGTCGAGACAAATGTCCGACGACTACTAGACTACAACCTCATCCTGGAAATATATTGTTTTTACCATCAAAGAAAATATTCTTTCTGCATTTGCATTACTATCTGAAATGGGCATAAGCAAATTTTAAATAATAAAGTAAACAAAAGAATCTTTAAATGTATGACATTTTAGCATTTTTTCTGGAGTGCTAAATTATGGTACATATTTAGGAAATTGACAGCTGAACACCCTAGAATTACAATAAACCCTTCAGGTAATGGGCATTCTTCATGAATACATTGAAATTACAAGACTGAAGTTGAGCTATAAATTTTTATACTATGTAGTTTTGCATATTAATATTTAAAGAAGGTAAATAAATACCACGTCTTTCATGGTTTTGCTGCCTGTTTCATTGCAACTGGTGGGTCAGCAGTCAGAGATACCCTGAACTGAATGTAATATTCATGCAATTGATTAAAGTTTTTATAATTATAACTACAATTACAATGAATATAAGAACTTATCTTATGATGGGAAGGGTTGTCCTGCAACATCCACAAATTTCTGTCATTTTTTTTTTTTTTGGTCATTTACGCACATTAGTTCATCTTCTGAAATTAAATCAATTTAACCTTGAAAGCATACAAGGTCATTGTTGTCCACAAGTTGCAGGCAGTTGATCCTGATATTTAGTAAAGTTCTGTAATTGCATGTTACAAATATTAATGATAATATTGATTCACATTTAATACCCTTTACTGATGAAGCATAATTCCATTTATGTGATTATGTTTCAATGGAACATAACAGGTATTTGAAAAACTCAATTTTATACACTAAATCCCCTTGCATGACAAAAAATTGTGTATGTTGTACAGTAAATGCATGCAGAATAGTAATAGAACCTATCTTTTTTGAACATTTACAGGAATGACATATTTACAGTATGTGATGTTTATTTATGGGCAAAGTTGAAAAAGAAATTATGGAATAAACCACCACTCATTAGAAGAACTGAAATAAAGTATGAGGCAAAATATTGACTCTATTTCAGAATGTGAACTGATGTGTGAGTGATAATTTTCAAAAAAATGTAATAGAACATTTTCAACATATCCTGTGATAAGGTACATGTTTATTTTCATTGTAAGTTTTTGTGTGCATGGGTTCATGTATGTTTTATTTTATTTATTTATTTATTTTTTTTCACTCTTCCCTAATGCCCACTCTCTTACCAATAAAGGCATTGGAGTTCTGCACACTGGCAACATAGGGCAATAGCATAGTCCATTTGTAATGTGCACATTGATAATTGGTGAACTACATTGCACTGAATGATGATGATGAAGATTGGGGTGAGATGTTGATGGAACAACAATGGAATGAGTGGCAGAGAAACTGGAGCACCTGGAGAAAACCTGCCTTTAGCTGTAATAATGAGAACTTAAATCAGATGTGCAGATATTACATCTGCTTCACTGGGAGTTATCGCTCCTACTGCCAACCTACCAGGTGTCAAAACCATGAAAGACCCAGTATATTTCAGCCCAGACCAATATTATATTTACTATATTCTTTTGCTAGAGTACAGCTACAGTGGAAAGGTGCATCCAGGATCTGCGGGAGTTAATGCATTCCTTACCAGCATATGCAGAACACTTTCTTACTATTATCTGTAACATTCTGCGTAACTACCGTGAGACTTGTCAAGCTGCTTATAGAGGCATAGTGCAACCTGACTCAGAAGACAAACGCATTTGTAGTGCAGCATGGCTCAAAGATGAAGATATCAGCAGATTCATCAAGTAAGAACAAATACAGATTTATTTATATAAATTGTACATTTGCAGCTGTCATATGTTGCAGAGCTTTCCAGATATTGTAAGTTGTGTTTTGGTGTATAAAATTAGCATTTATTTATACTATTAAAATCCAAACATAATCAGAAAAGCTGGTAATGATATAATGTAAGGCTTGGTTGCTTGTTTGTAGATGGGGCACAGGCATGATGTACTACTAGATGGCCCGTGAAATACTGGTGAATATTGTGTGCACATACAGCCAAGGCCATGGGAGGGGGCTGATTTTCTGAAGACCACTCTGTAATATTATGAGAGTGAGCATGATTACTATAGAACTGCTTTTCTTAATGTTTTAAATTTGTGGCTATTCTGCACTATAACTTTTAATTTATTGTGCTGTCACTGTACCCCACTTAGTAATAGATTCTAATGTAGTGGGCTCCAGTAATGTCAGGTATATGCTTTATATCTTCAGAATATAGAATTTTTTGTTTCAAATTATATATAAAGTAGTTAGAGATATGAAATATTGATTTATAATGTGAGAGTATCTGAGAAGTGTTTTATTTGTTGTATCACATGTAAATGATTTTGTTTGATTAGTAACTGGCACTGTTCAAGCCTTTGAAGGTATAGTAA
Source organism: Metallyticus violacea (assembly GCA_030762175.1). Lineage (NCBI taxonomy): Eukaryota > Metazoa > Arthropoda > Insecta > Mantodea > Metallyticidae > Metallyticus > Metallyticus violacea. The sequence goes on from CM060831.1 coordinate 54,050,360, forward strand.
CTGGGATATTACTAACACCAAATCTATTTGCTCAGTCAACAAAGCAGTTTAAAAAATTCTATTCTGAAATTTTGTAAAAACAATGATATTTGCTCTAACAGGCGACTTTTCATGTGTTTCTTTTTTTGTATTATTAACATATTTTATTTATTATGTTTTTAATCTATCTTTGCAAATATTCATCATGACTTTTTATCTCCTTACTAAGAGCCACTAAAAATATTTTTAGGTTCCCCTTGATGTGAATATATACATGAGCTTAAAAAAGTGTTCTAATTTTAATAATCTCTTCTGAGTCCAACTCTTTAAACACACAAGAGATTATTAATGTATGCTTCACTGTTTTAGATTCCATTGATTAATATTGTGATTCTAATTTTAAGTTAACCTATTTAACTCTTAGTTAAATACATTATATTACCTGTGAAAAGTTTATAATGATAAATTTAAGATCAACTTTGTCGGAACTAATACATTGAAGCAATTTATATATTTATAATTAGCTGGTAAGTGGATTTAATACTCTCATGTGCCAATTTCCATTACTTATTCAGAACATGTTTCACAGGTCATTGCCCTCATCATCAGTTGTGAGTCGACTGCCAGATTTGTATTGTACCTTTAAAGTTTTTCAATGTAGCATCTTTGGTCATGTGGTACACATGTAACCAATAGTCCAATTCATTCCACACATGCTGAAGCATATGGGTAATGATCAACACCATTACCTGAGTAATGCAGTTGCAGATGTCTGTGGGACTCTGGGCACAGGTGGAGTGTAATTGTGATATTTCTCAAAACTCCACAAGAATGTGTGACACATTTTGATATCAGGTGACCTTGATGGCCACCATGATAGTGTGAGTCAGCAGTTTCTGAGATATCACTATTTTCATTTATTTTGCTCTTACATGGTGCAAATGATGAACTACAACTGCACAGGACCCCAAGTAGCAAGCTGATATGGTTGCCTTTATCTGCACACTAGTGTACATATATTTTTGAAATTGGATATTTTTTATATCCATCCTATGTACCTAAACTCAGAATCAGTAACAATATCTCATTTAAAATATTTGTGGAATTTAATTAAATGTAATTTTAAATGCTATTAGGCTTAAACAAAATGCTAGCCTTAATTCTGTACTTCATTTTAAAATTGTATCTTTCCATAAGGAAATGGGTGAGTCTCGTCATGTAAATTCACACAGGCATTGCAATTTAGTAGTTTGTTACCACCAAATCCTAAGCACAAACAACAACTATAGCAGTAATAATAATGGTAATAATAACAGAATAATAATATATTTAATTGTCTATAATAATCAGGTCTTCTGTGTGTTAATAAGGCCAAAAAAATATTAAATGAATGGGCTTGGCTAAACAAATAAATTATAAAAGAATTAAATAATGAGCATTACAATATTTCAGCAAGAGTAATGCTTACATCAAACTCATTAACATTTAAAACAGCCATAAGTTAAACTTAGGGATCACTCAGGTGAAGAATAGCAGTAAAGCCCCCTCCTCTTTTTAAAGAAGGAAATCTTCAGAATATTTAGAATGCAGCTACAAAGTTTAGGATGATTACTTCCCAAGTGTTTGTAGAAATCGTAATTCCTTTTTAGGCATGTTTATGAATAGATTTTGTGTGTGCATGCATATGTGTATGGTGTGTTTGCCAGAACTACAAGTGATAATTGCTCCTTAATGTTTTAATTTATTGATGTTAAATAAATATATTAAAATATTTATACCTGGAAAACATCAACATAGTTTTACAATACATGCATATCTGTTTAATCTTATATGTAATAAAGCATCATTTGTTTATTGATTTCAAACATAAAAAGAAGTTTCATCACTTTAGGGCACCATCACTAACAAAATATATATATATATTTTTTTTTTCCATGGAATATCTTTCAAACTTCACAGTTGTAAAAAACTGTGTTTCAGATCACTCCCGAACTGGACTGACCTTCAGGCACAGAAAGCAGCATATCATTGCGTGGCCAACAGAGGCCGTGCATTTCGACGTGAAGAAACTACAGAGGAGGAGAGTCCAGAAGATATTAGACAGCGTAATTTGCGAGAAGCAGAGATTCTTGCCAGTAACTTAGGTGAAGGAGGTATAAATGCTCATGAAATTCTTTCTGATGTTGGGCAGTTAAAAGGACTTGCACAACTACAAGAAAGTATGGTATGTACTATTTACATAATCAGAATGATGTAGTAATTTTGTGTGATGAGATGATCACCTTTAAGGAAATATTTGTAAAGTTCACATTATAATATGTATATTTAGAGTGATGTATGATCCATTACACAACACAACCAGAGTGTTAGTTGTATAGGTTTCTGAATTACAAGCACTCCAAGGTCAGGGAAATATAGTAAAATTGTAATTGTAAATGTGTAGAAATAATAAATATATTCATACAAGACGTTCCTAACAGAACTAGTTCATTTTATTAATAATTATAATTCATATCTCATACATTACCATTCATCATCTCAGAGGAATTACTAATTCCCACAAAATAAATCCTTGTCTTTGTTCATCAGTAGTTTCCTGTACAATATACAGAAGATGGGTTCAGCCTTCACTGCAGACTAACTACTCATTTCCAGAGGTTCCATCGTTCCCTACTTTCTTACTGCTAATTATGCTATTAAACTATCGAAAATTATTATCTATCATAGAAATATTGTACCTTATCTTAGACCATTTTCTTTTCAGCTTAACTTTTCCACAGAAACTCTTCTAAGCTCTTTATTTGTGACATATCATAAACAATATTCTAGCCACTTCTCTCTAATTAGTCCTTTCCCCTACTCCTTTATATTTGAACAGAATATGAATGCATTTCCCTTCTGTAAATAGCACACAAGCCCTGAGGAAGATTTTTTTCTAAGATCTCTCAAATTGTAAAACTCTATATTCTTAATTAGTTGGTGAGTCGACTTAATGCTTTTATACTCCACTTACCATTAAATTATTCAAAATATCTTTCACTGGTCATTGCCCGCATCATCAGCTGTGAGTCAACTGCTGGATTCGTTGATGATTGGGTGGACTTGGTATAGCTCTCAAGGAAATTTTATGAACTTTTGAATTAATTTTGCCTTCTGTTGGAATCTCAAGATTCAAAACCTTATTCATATTTTTTTATAAACATTTTTTCCCATATTCTCAGTTCCAGAGGTCTCCTATATAGGAATTTCAGTAAATTGATTTCTATATTATGTTTATCTCCCCAAAAGTGATGTACAACTACTTATTTTTCTATCTTATTGTTCTTTATGTTTCTCCAGTGTGTTTTGAGCCCAATTCCAATGCTTCTTTTCGTTTTGCCAATATAAATTTATTTGCATTCCCAGCAGTTGATTTTATAGAATGTTGGTTTCTTTTCATTAGGGATTCTGCTGAACAACTGTAGAAAATAGGGCAAACTCAATTCTAAAAATCATAAAGGAATATTACTCCAGCCTAGATATGATAATAAATGTAAAAAAGACAGCATGCATAAATTTTGAATTAACAAATCATGATTCAAATAACATAAATTAACAATAGAAGGGGAAAATATAGATAAAATAAATAATACAAACTTTCTCGGGATAATCATTGACAAAAATTTAAACTGGAAGTTCCATGTAGCACACATTATCAACAAAATAAATAAAGGCATATATGTAATGATACAGATCAGTAAAACAATGGGTAGCAAAACTAAAATACAGGTTTATTATGCACTTATACACACTCACAACAGCTATGGCATTACATTATGGGGGAATATTACACAAAGAGGAGAAATGGGAAAAGTTTTAAAATTGCAGAAAAAAGTCATCAGAAAAATAGGTTAAGATAAATAATAAACAAATGCATAGAATTTTTTATAAAAATTGAACAGTTTGGGATTTTCACAGTGAAATATAGTGTAATATAACAAATTATTTATGAGGAAGTCACTCAAATTTCACTAGTTTTATTCCATTTACTTGGACATGTTTCAATGCCTTTGTTAAATGTATAGAAACTTGTTTAAGAACTTAAAAATGTTAATTGCTCCATGCATGTATATATAATATAAATAAACAATAATGTAGCACTATTACAATAACAACTAGAAAAGAGAAAAGGATAAAACATCAAGAAAAACTCACAGATTAGTAATCACTATATTTCGAACTGCTTGAGTTCTTCTATGGTAAGAAGACATATATGAAAATGTCATACCTTGTCTTCTTGCCATAGAAGAACTCAAGCATTTTGAAATATAGGGATTACTAATCTGTGACTTTTTCTTAGTGTTTTATCCTTTTCTGCTTTTCTAGTTATTGTTATTTTAGTTATATATATAGACACACACGCGCGCGCACAGAGGGTATAAAAACTATTGTACATAAAAGACTTCAAAAGAATTGTAATATTCATTCTTATGATTTGAGAAAAAATGAGCACTACTTCAGAACAACACTAAGAGAGACATTGAATAACTGTTCAATAGAAAATGTAGGAAGAGAATTATTCAATAAATTACCAAATGAAATAAAGAACATAAACCAAACAACAGAAATGATGAAAACCAAAATAAAATACTGAACTCAATATGCATTTTATAGTATAAAAGAATTTAAATATGGAAAATCTATGTAAAACCTAGTATATAATGTAAATATGTAAATAGGTTATACGGACATGTTCTTTTAATGTACTTAAAAGGATGAAAGTAAATTTAATTGAACTGAAATACTGCCAGAGTTGAGCAGATTATTTAGGCTGAATTTGTTCACTGGGGACAAAGTAGTACCAAACTCTCTTGAGTATTTAATGGAATATTTTGGTGGCCCAAGGATGATAAGTAAATCTCTTGTGAATGGTTTCTTTTCATTGAAACCAAGCAATCCACATTCTCTCATTCTGTTTCATTTATAATTTTGCTTTTGAAAAATTTTCTACTACAAACGAGGCACAGAACATGAGATCGATTTGACTTAAAAGAAATACATACAGAAATATACAGTAATTATTTGTAGACAAAATAAATAATACCTGGCATTATGTCAAACTTCAACATAACAATGGTAGTTAGAATGAGTATCCTAGAGGAAATTGAATATCAGCATTACATAACAAGATGAGTATTAAAGATACTGTGTCACTAAAACAGTGAACTATTGAACTCCACAGACACTTAAGTTTATGGAGAACTCTACTGTTATGATAAAGTTACATGGATGGAGAACTCTGCTGTTATGATAAAGTTCACATTCTGTAAGATGTTTGGGTATGTTCCTTAAAATTATGAATTTTGGAATGCATTAAATTAGCATTTTGAGCTTCTAAAATATTTTCTGTTAATAAAGTCCTATTTTGTAGGAAAAATTAATATTCCTGGATAAAGGTTTGAATTCTGAGCTAAATGTATTGTAATTTTAATTTCCTTTAGGAATGGTTTTCTACATCAATTTTGCTATTTGCTGCTGAACTTCCACGTGCAAGCGCTGGACTAACTGTTCCAACACAAGTAGTTGATGGTATTCCACCTATGCCTGAAAGTACTGTGCAGGCACTTGTACAATTGGGGCAAGAATTTGAGGAACTGGCAAACACATGCTTACTAGTTTTGCATTTAGAGGTAAACAATTTTATTTTTTTTTGCATTTTCTGTGCCAAGTATTAGATTTCTCCTTTCTGAAATAGAGAGAAAACATAATTTGTAAAACATTAAGAGTAGTATTCAATATGTGTTGCATGAATGTGCATAAGTTAGGGAACATTTAATACAAATGATTGTTAAAGCAAACCAACCTTCAGTCAGGTATTTGGGTGCTGCACTTGGGCAACTGAAGGGTTGGTATCCTGCATTTTTAAGTCACATATAGGAATTTGGCAGATCACATTATGTTATATCATAAGGAAGAAGATGAAATTGGAATTGAGGGTGATGATTAAGAGGTTGGTGAATGGCTGTAGTAGAAGAGAAAATTTGCCCAGATGCCTCTTTATTTGCCATTAATTCCAATCAGTGGCTGCTCGGAGCATACACAACTTGCCTCTGTGAATTGGTGTGATATTTCCATTATTGTGTCTATGATGTTTATTTGGGTTTTTCCAGTATTTTGTCTATTTCACATAAATTTTTCTGGAAAATGAAAAACTTTCACTCCAGGTAACCAAGCACAACATATTTTTAGAATAAATAAATTACTTTAATTTCTAATATTGAAAGCATTTGTACATGGCTAATACCTAGATATGTATAGATATAGGCCTACATACAATATGTGTATAGGCCTGCAGTACTAATACATCTTTACATGTATGTTTACAGGCTCTCCCAGAATTTATGCACTAACTTTGCACTATCATATGCTAAGGACAAATCTGAGAAATAAATATAAAAGAACATATTCTTAGGCATAATCTTTTCATGTTATTCAAGTACAAAGCTGGTTAATTGGAAGACAAGCATTCAATGAAACTTTGAGGGTAGCCACATCTTAACAGCAGCTTTTGCTGTAGGAATGTTTCCAGCTTGCACCAGGATGGATACGGACAAACTTTGTATTGGTGTCTCTAAGGAGATTCCAATGCTAAGGCAATAGTGTGCCTGCCATCTATTCTACCTGGTGGCAGCAATGAAATGTAAACAACAATAAAACAGGATTATAGCTTTATAGCTTCCAGTCTGAATGCAGTGTTTACATCAGAGGAAAGCATTCTACTGTCCTCTAGATGTTTAGAGAGAGAAAAGAAATAAAGTTTAATTATGCATAAACATGAATGACATCTGTGGGAAATCGGGAAGCATCCAGGCTCCAGCTGTCAAAGAAGGATCTCCATTGCAGAAGTTCAACATACAGAGCCAAATTTGGGATGCTGAGCCAAGAAGACCAGCTCCATTCCAACTGATTGCAGGACATGTCCACCAACCCTAGAAATCTGCTGCCAGCTCTGCCTCTCCTGAGTCCTCTCCTGACTAAATTTCTGCTGCCACTACTACTGAAAATAGGGGGCAAACTAATTCACATCAGATGCAGGAAAGCACCAAGGATAATGCTACCAGGAACTTAGTTTAAAGAAGAAATGAAGAGATCAGTAGATACCAGCCCATCTTACTGAATCAGATCATTGCCAACCAACACCATCAATCTCCATGTTCAGGCAGTAGCCACATCCATATCATGAGAACTCACCCAGCCCTTCCTACTCCATTGGACAATGCTAGTGACCTGGGTTGCAAGAATTCATCTGCCATGGGGCTATCTCCATTAGTACATATTATTTTCCTGGAGCAGTATGACTACCTGGATGCCATTCACCAGGGATACTTGTAGCCAATGCCACCTGCACCCATTTGAAGAAAGTCATAATTTATACAGCTTACCTGCCGATGCTGCTGCTATTACTGCTGCTCTCACCATTCATGCACTGATCATGATATGAGGCACCTTTGAATGTATTGCGCCACTTGCTGCATACAGGATCACTTTACTGGTCAAGCCTTGTGCCCATGAGCTACCCGCAGACCATGTCAAAACTCTCCAGTACACATACACACATCACTGCCAACCATCCCCTGCACCAATGTGGAACCACTCCAGTACTAACTGAGCAGACCATTGATGATTCAATTGAGCTGCTAGCAGCAGTTACAGCCTTCTCTGCATTGGTCCACCAATGGTCTGAAACCATTGTCCATCAACTCACAGACAACTTCTGCCAAATCATGACGCCATTGCTGCTACCACCACTTATCTCTGGCCAGTTATTGGAGGTGTCGCAGTGCCTCAATCACCTAGAAGAAGCATTCAAGAACACCATTCCACCACAGTGCTGCTGAAACCATCAAGATGAAAATACAAGATAACAAAAATTCCTTTGAAATCTGCATTGCATCTCACCAGATTGTAACAGAACTTTTTCATCACCACCTACTATGATGCCAACATAATGCTTGCTGAAAGCTAATGTAACAGATTTCTAGCAGCAGCTGACCATAAATTTCATCATGCCCACAGATTATTGGACTGCTTCATGAGGATCATCGCTCTGCATGCAGCCAAGACACCAGCACCACCCCCTCTATGATATGGGTGCCACCACTAACAAAAAACATATGATTAAAGATGAAAATTCCCATCCAACTCATCCAAATACATCTATGATTCCCTGGGAATTGTGCAGGGCCTTAATTATGCATGACTCCTGGCACCCAATCATCTCCTTTCCCATTCATCAACTAGCAGCTCTGTATTTCCTACTTACTTTGGAACCTCCCACATCCCATCTATAATCCTTAACATTCCAGTACTTAACCTCTTTAGTATTTGAGGAAAAAAATGGTGGATCACTGCCTAACATAAAAGAACTTGTGGCAAGAACTTTGACTTCAGGTCAGCCAAGCACAACAATTTTAGAATAAATAAATTTATACAAATACAAATAAGAATGTAAATAAAATACTTTGCTTTGTGCCATAGTCCCCAAGTTACTACCAAATAAAGGTAAGAAGTCAGCATTCCATACTTTTTGGGCGTAAAAATCCTACGTATGACTTCCTTCAGAAGGAAAGTAAAACCGTGGATCCTATGTCATAGATTTAGGCACATAAAAGAATCTCAAGCCTGAAAGAAGAGGCCTCTGAGCAAAATTTATTGGCCATTTCATGCCCTGAATTGAATGGGATGCTGATGACCTGAGCTTTTATAGAACATCTGTAAATAAACCAAATAAATACATTTAAATTTCTACAGGATATTTAGACCACTTTCCTTTAATATAAATATTATATTCAGACTGGAAGTCTATAAAGCCATATTCCTGTTTTGTTATCTTTTACATTTCATTACTGCCATCAGGTAGAATAGATGGCAAGTGAACTACTGCCTTGGCTTTGGAACCTCCTTTGAGATACCAGTATAAAGTTTGCTGATAAATCAGTCCAGGGTACAAGCTGCATTCCTATGACATCATCAGTGGTTAAGGTGTGGCTACCACCAAATGCCATTATGCTTGCTTTGCTGTTAGCTAACTTTGTGCTCAAATAAGATGAAAAGTATCACATTTGGATGTTTTTATTTTACATTTATTTCTGAGATTTGTTCTTAGAATACAATAGTTTAGAGTTAGTACACAAATTCTGAGATAACCTGTATACTTGTATATATAATATTGTAATATATTGTGCCTTATATATAGCATATTCGTTTTTATTCTTACTTGTAGTACAAAATTATTAATATATTTTATGTAAAACTGCTAGAGAGTGCAGGTGTATATCAAAATAGTTTGTTTTTAATTTTAATGAAGATTTAGTCATGCTATTAAATGGCTATATTTTAGAGAAGTGCAAGACTAGAAAAAATATGTTAGTTTAATAAAGTGCCTTTGTTAAACTGTAAAATTTCTTAAGCTGCTGTAGATAACTTTTAACTTTTAAACCTATGAAATGAATTTTTAGCTTCAGGTGTAATGAGTTAAAGCAGAACCATATAGAGCTCTCTAGATAGTGAGTCATATATCTTGCATGGAAATGGAAGTATGGACTGATAGTGAATATTTTTGTTTTTTTGGTATCATTTAGATATTAACATATGTATAAAAAGGAAAGAAGGAGTCAACCAGTCAAGCATTTTGACTAAACATATCCTTGTACATGGCTAATTACTAATAGAAATAATCATTAATCCTTCAGAATATACACTCCCCACTATTTAATAATTTTAGTAGAGGAATGTTTATGTTTGAGATATAAAATGTAAAATCCAAGTCAGAAATTTTAGAATACATTGTGACTGACATATTTAATTGATCTTTTAGGTACGAGTGCAGTGCTTTCATTACTTGCTCCCTAGAGCAAACAATTACAATCGTTTTGTTGGAGGTGTGGACACACAAGAACCTGACCCCAAGGTTCTAGAGCTGAGTAGAGTATTGATCAGCATCGATGAAGCAATGAATTCCAGTCTTCAGCCTCGAAAATCTAAGGTAGGCAAACATTTTTATTTACAATATAATTGATAAACTACATAATTTAAAAAATGTATGAATAATAGAATAGGTTTAACTTTCAGGTTTTACATCTAGATTTTAAAAAAGCATTGCATCGAGGGTTGTGCATGAATTAAAGCAGCTAAAATGCTGAAAGTGCACATCAGGTTCACAATACAAAACTAAATTTAAAAATAACAAAGTAATATTCTCATACACAATGGTAATCAGTCATAACATTTTTGAGACAGGAAGTTGATGAGTTTAAATTTAAACTTATAATAATATTATTTTCTGAGAAATAAACAAAATCACAATAATGATTAATTCAGTGGTATATCTTTATTTTTGGGAGCAGATGAACCTTTATTTTATATACTTGGCTATACTATGGCCAAATGATTAGACTTTGGATGACCTGAGTTCAATCCCAGCAGGTTTAAGTGGAATTTGTGGTGATGGAAGAGTGCTTGGACAGGTTTGCTTGGTTTCCCCTACTACTCATTCCTTCATTGCCCCATCATCTCATTCCCCTCTTCACCTTCACCATTCAGCATAATGTAGTCTGCCATTTCTCAATGCGTGCATTCACAAATGGCCTATGATACTGTCATCTATTGCCCATGTGCAGTACTTCAATGCCTGCATTAGTTTTTATATTTTTCATTTCTTGCTGAATATAATGCTGCCATCTTAAGACCATGTTGTATACAAATTTAAAAAAACAGGAAAAGATGTTAACCTTAAAACTTATTAGCTACCAAAATGATTAATTTGGAACATAAATTGCAGCTGTGTATCTTTAATGCTATATGGATTAAAGGCTACTTAACTAAATTCTCTGAAATTATTTGTGTCAATCTCTGTACTCAAATTCTGGCATAGCCTTAGACTGTTTATGTTTACTTTACAGTGTTTAAGTGGAAAAAAGATCCTTTGAAAGAAAAATTTGAGATCTTTAAGAGAATTCATACTTTAGAACTTAAATCAAATGAATTTTTTTCATTAATTTTAATATTTTTCCATTGATTATTTATCCCAGTGACCTGGTGTTCATCTTAATTGATAAGTCAGAATCTTAAAATTACTTTATAGAATAATTGTAAAGCTCAATTATATATTCACATTGGATTTGGAACTACAATCAGCAAAGGAAAAAATTAATAATTTTTTTTTTTTTGCTTAACTAATACAAACTCTGTATTCTTGCCCTTAATTGGGACTCATTTCTTATCATATACATTGTTTTCTTAACATTGTTGTTTGTGCACTGCAATTTGATTGATGTTGATTCAGAAATATAATTTTTAAATAAGGTGCAGCATGAGTATGATTTTTACATTAAGAATTGTTTGCTTATTTTCAGTATATATTTGAAGGACTTGGGCATTTAATAGCCAAGATACTCATAAGCTCTGCTCAGTACATAGACAGGATTGATGAACGAGGAATCCAGAAGATGTGTCGTAACATATTTGCCCTGCAACAGACTCTTACTAATATTACAATGGCAAGAGAAATTGCATTGGATCATGCTCGCCACTATTTTGAACTCTTTTATCTCAGTCCAGAGGTGAGTGCAATGTAAAGGATACAAGAATCTGTAGTGAGGCTTTAGTATAAACTAAATATTCTTTTAAGGCACAGCTTATGCCTTTAAGCAAAAATGAAATGGAAATTATGTACTTAAAAATAAATAATGAGTGAATGAATTTATTTCCTCAAACAACATTGTAATTAAATTATATAAACAAAACATATATCTGAATTTAGTAGTACTAAAACTAAGGTTCTCTCATACCTTAATCACTTGGTTATATATGTGATAAAGAACCCCTTAAAAGAAGTACCATTTTCACAACTGTGTGTGCCCTCAAGCTCCTTCCTAATACTTCTCCTCCACTTTCCCTTACTTTTCATAAGAATTCCCAAATCTTGTTTATTTTCTCTACCCTCATGCCTTATAACATTTTAATTGCCTCTATATCTTCTAGTTTGTCCCATTTTTCATCCCAGGTATTATCACTCAATTTTTTTTTTTACCATTTCACATAATATATCCTTCTTTAAATTTATTCTTAATCCTTTTAGAAATAATACCCTTGTATACATCCATGCAAGAACTATTCTCCAGAACTGATCACAATTTCTACATATTTCTCCCATCCCCAATTTCTTTTAACTACTTTACATAAGTCTAAAGAACTTTCATCCTCTAAGCTAACCCAAATCTCTTGCTTCTCTACATCTTCTACCCTCTGTCTCACTTCTTTCCAAAAACCACTGACATTACTTTCACTCAGTCGCCATACATTCCCCATTTCAATTTCCCCCTCAGGGGCCCAAATTTTTGGGTACGGGGCGTAGCGACCCCGAGGCACCCGAGCTGCTCCCTCAGGTCCGCGCTCAGCGCGTTTGACTCCTTTTTATTTCGCCTCTTTTATTGTTTTTATTAGTCCTACTTCCCTGTTCTTTGTCTGATGGGTGCCCCCGTGTTTGACGCGGTAAAATGTGACTGGGTAACGGCGTAACTCCCAGCACAGGGTTATCATGTAGGACGGGAGCGTATCCCCTGGTAAAGGCCAGGCCCGGGGAAGGGCCATTGCATGAGCTGTAGTCTTCCTGCAGGCGATTGGGTCCCTTCGTCAGCCCACAGGAAGGTGTGACCCTGAGGTTACTTGGTTCAGGCCAGAGCCAGTAACCTAAGCCGGGGTGGCGCCCAGGAAGCAGCCCGCCATCGGAGACGGTTGCAATGGTGGAGGAATAAATCGCTATGGTACTGGAAAATAATCCTTTACATTTTAAACGTAAAAGAGTTGACGTAAAAGAAGTATGCGAGAAGTCTTTCCCTCGATACTTGGTCATTAGTCGAACTGAAGAGAGTCAGTCGTTTACGACCGTAAATCCATTTAAAATTCAGAAGGGCATTGATGCCATAGCTGGACCCGTTAAGTCCTGTACCCGTCTACGCAACGGATCACTTTTGGTGGAGACACAAGGCCTGTCTCAAAGCAACTCGTTGCTCAAGGCGACGCTACTCCACGGATATCCCGTCCGTGTCGAGAAACATAAGACCATGAATTTGTCGCGAGGAGTTGTCACCACAAATGTTCTAGACGGAATGTCCGACCCGGAAATCCAGAGCTGTCTGGAAGACCAAGGGGTCACCTCAGTATATCGTGTGCAGGCAAGGAAAGAGGGGGAATTACAGCCGACCCGGACTCTTTTCCTCACATTCGACAGGGTCGATTTGCCGCAGAGGATCAAGGCGGGCTACGAGGTGATAGAAGTGCGCCCGTATATCCCGAGCCCGTTGCGATGTTTCCAGTGTCAGCGTTTTGGACACACTCGCATATCATGTAAAAGTGCCGTATCCATCTGTGCAACCTGCGGTCAAGCAAGTCACGAGGGAGCATGCCCATCCGCTCCTGTCTGCGTAAACTGCCGCGGTGGACATCCAGCCTCGTCCCGCGTTTGCCCTCGTTTTCGAGAGGAGCGCTGTATCCAGGAGATCCGGGTGAAGGAAAAACTCTCCTTTACTGAAGCCCGGAAGCGATTCCAGTCTCGCCAACCTGTCGTGCCTAAGACCGGCACTTACAGCGCAGCAGCTTCTTTTGCGCCCAAGAAGTGCGATACCAGTACGCAGACCTGCGACCTTGTTTTTACACGGGTTCAAACTACTCCTAGTTCTCCAAAGTGCTCTACCGTGAAGCCCAAAGCGGTTGTTTTTAATGCCCCTGAAATTAAGTTCAGGACGAGTTTTACGCGTACAGATTTTTTAAAGTCGTCAACTCAGGTAGAGAATAAAAAGAGCCCTTCTCCTCCTCGGAGGTCACGCTCCCATGATGGGAGCAAACCCGCTAGGCGGTCGCCGTCGCCGCCTATACCCACATCCAACCGATTCCAGGCTTTGGAATCGGTGGATGCTTCTCAGCGGGAGAGCCCTCCCTCTGAGGAAGTGATGGAGCAGGATGTGCCTGCTCCTTCAAAACCACCGAGTCCCACGCGACTGAAAAAAGGACGTTTGTTTCGCCCAGCACCGTCCAAAAAGTAAGGTGGTAAATTTTTAGCTTCTTTTATCTAATTTTAACAATGGCTATCCTTTCGTGGAATGTGCGTGGTCTCCGTAGTCGAAGACCTGACCTCGATTTAATTTTACGTTTTACTGACCCTTTGCTCGTGTGTCTCCAAGAGACCAAGCTTCGCCCAAGTGATTCTTTTAACTTACGCGGTTACTCTTCGGTGAGATTTGATCTCCCTCCCGAAGATGGCACTCCCGCTCACGGCGGAGTTTTACTTTTAATTCGCAATAACGTGTACAGCACCTCACTACAGCTCCAGACTCCTTTACAAGCTGCTGCAGCTACAGTTCACTTTTCTGGCCTTAGTTTTTCTGTCTGCAATGTTTATTTACCTCCGTCCGGCACCATCACCACAGTTGACCTGGACGATCTTTTGTCTCAGCTACCACCCCCTGTTCTTCTTTTGGGGGATTTCAATGCACACCATCCCCTATGGGGTTCCGCCACGGAGTGTGCGAGGGGTAGCATTATAGCCGACTTTCTGGATCGTCACCATCTAGTACTGCTCAATACTGGACAACCTACATTTCTTTCAGACAGCACTCACAGTTTTTCACACTTGGACTTATCCATGTGTTCTTCCTCGCTTGCTGTACACTTCACCTGGAACGTCATCTCTGATCTATATTCCAGTGACCACTTTCCGTGTCAGATCCATGTACTCTCTCCGAACGCACATTCACAGCGCGCGCCAAAATGGCTCATTGATAAGGCGAATTGGCCTCTCTATCGATCTTTGGCCGAATTTTCAGGGTGTGACTTTCCATCTATCGACATCGCGATCGAGCACCTCCGTACGGTCATTATAACAGCAGCAGATAAGGCTATTCCCCGGTCGTCTTGTCACCCCAGACGCTTACCGGTTCCTTGGTGGAACGATGAATGCCGGGATGCGTTGCGTGCACGCCGAGGTGCTCTCCGAGTTTTTCGTCGCCACCCTACTTCAGCAAATATGATCTGTTACAAACAACTTCGCGCCAAATGCCGTCGAGTCATCAAGGATAGCAAAAAGGCTTCTTGGATTTCTTTTACATCTTCTTTTAACCGCACAACGCCTTCATCCGTAGTTTGGGAACGGCTACGCCGCGTTGCTGGCAAACCAAGGTTTACACCTATACCCGGTCTTGGGATTTTAAATCGAGTGCTCACCACTCCGACTGACGTCGCCAATGTTTTAGGGCGAACCTTCGCTGATGTTTCTAGTTCCGCCAATTACCCGGCTACGTTTCGCGCATTAAGGGAGCAGGTTGAGAGGAAAGGTTTCTCGTTTGCCTCCGACCATCAGGAGAGCTACAACGTTCCTTTTACCGTCAGGGAACTGGAGCATGCCCTTTCTACCTCTCGACATTGCGCACCGGGGCCAGATGACATTCACGTTGCCATGTTGCAGCATTTACCAGCAGAAGGCAAAGCCTTTTTATTACGAATTTTTAATTTTATTTGGTGTAATGGCACTTTTCCCAATGCTTGGCGATTGGCCACCGTCGTTCCGATACCTAAGCCTGGAAAGGACCCACATCTTCCTTCCAGTTACCGTCCGATTTCCCTCACCAGCTGCGTTTGCAAGGTGATGGAACGCATGATTAACGGACGGCTCATGTGGTGGTTGGAGTCGAGGCAATTATTAACGAACGCCCAGTGTGGTTTCCGGCGTCATCGTTCCTCAATCGACCACCTGGTGTCTTTAACTACCCATGTAATGGACGGTTTTGTGCGCAAGTGCCAAACGGTTGCCGTATTTTTTGACCTGGAGAAAGCGTACGATACTTGCTGGAGAGGCGGTATCCTCCGAACGCTTCACGATTGGAACATACGTGGGCGTATGTCTGTTTTTATTCAGGAATTTATGAAGGACCGGGTTTTTAATGTTCGCGTGGGATCAGTTTTATCGTCTAATTTTATTCAAGAGAACGGCGTACCTCAGGGCTCGGTACTTAGTTGCACACTATTTGCCATTTCGATTAACTCTATCACCGAGTGTTTACCGCCAGGAATACAATCGTCGTTATTTGTGGACGATTTTGCCATCTATCTTTCCTCTCGGAGAACCTGTCTCTTGGAACGCCGCCTCCAATGCTGTCTCGACCGTCTTCACGCTTGGAGTGTCTCTCACGGGTTCCGTTTCTCCGCAGAGAAGACCGTCTGCATGAACTTCTGGCGCCATAAGGAGTATCTTCCACCTTCGCTCCATCTTGGCCCAGATGCACTCTCTTTCGCGGACGAAGTTAGGTTCCTTGGCTTGGTGTTCGATAGGAAATTATGCTGGTCATCGCATATAGCGCAACTCAGAGGCAAGTGTGAACGTTCTCTTTGTATTTTACGTGTTTTAAGTGGCACATCTTGGGGAGCTGACCGGACTATACTTTTACGTTTTTACCGCGCTCTTATCAGGTCCAAATTGGATTATGGCAGTGTCGTTTATGGCTCTGCGCGGCCTTCTGTTCTGCGCCGCCTGAACCCGATTCATCACCGGGGTATCCGTGTTGCCATTGGGGCATTCCCCACCAGTCCTGTGTTAAGTTTATGTGCGGAGTCTGGAGAACCTCCGTTGTTTTATCGTAGGGATGTTTTACTGGCCGCGTACGGTTGTCGCTTGGCTGCGCAACCTCGTCATCCCACGAATGGGCCGTTTTTTAATGTGTCTTTTGATCGCTTTTATGCTGCTCGGTCTTTTACTCCTAAGCCCCCTGGCCTTCGTTTTCGGGAGATTTTACGGACGTTGGGCATTGAGTTACCTGCTTTTTTCTTAGCCGGGGAAACTTCTTCTCCCCCCTGGATTTTAGCAGAGGCCCCCGTTCATCTCGGGCTTACGTCCTGTCCGAAATCATCGACCGCAGCACATATTATTCGTTGTTCTTTTAGCGAGATCAAATCCTCTTTTAATGGCTGGAATTTTATCTATACCGACGGCTCAAAATCTGACACAGGTGTAGGATGTGCTTTTGTTTTTAATGGGGCAAGTTTTCGTTACGGTCTTAACGTTTCAACATCTATTTTTATGGCGGAGCTTTATGCTATCTATCGGGCGGTTTTATTTATTTCTGATCACGGGCTGGGTAACAGTGTTATATGTTCCGATTCTTTGAGCGCCATTTTAAGTTTTAGGAACCTGTACAACCTCCACCCCCTAGTACAGATGGTCCAGAATGCAGTTTTAACCCTTTACGACGCTGGCGTCAGGGTGACACTGCTATGGGTGCCTGGACACGTCGGACTCCCAGGTAATGAGGCCGCAGATGTTGCAGCAAAATCCGCCCTTTTAGACCCTGCTGAGCGCGAGCAGCGTTTTTATTTCGGGGATTTTATACATTCATTACGTAGAGGCATTTTTTCGCGCTGGCGCGAGGAGTGGGATTTACTCCCAAATAATAAGCTCCGTGAATGTAAATGCGCCCCTTTTAACTGGTCGACTTCTTCTCGCGCTGTTCGTCGCGAAGAAGTAATTTTAGCTCGTCTTAGAATTGGGCATTGCCGTTTTAGTCATTCTCACCTTTTTAATGGTCAACCCGCTCCAGCTTGCCCCCACTGTGACCACCCTTTTACAGTGCGTCACATTTTAATTGAATGCCATCATCTGGCAGCTTTTAGACATAGACTAGGTTTGCCCTCCTCTATTGAGGACTTACTCGCAGATGATGTGGTTGCTGTTGAGCGCGTGCTCCGTTTTATCCGTGTTTGTGGTTTTTGGAGCAAGGTGTGAGGTTTTATCTTTTACCGTTGACGGCATTTTTAGACTCTTTTAGAACTGTTGTTTTTTCAGCTTTTGCTGAATCGTGTTAACTAGTCTCTAATTGTTGTTTTGCACATTACCCTTGTTATTTGTTTTGGGGTTTTATTGTTACCATTTTAATCTTTTATAAGACTGGTTTGTTTTCAGCTCTTGTTGATTAATTTTGCTACCGGTCTTTGTTTATTGACCTGTGTTTGCTTTGTGCTTTTATTGGTACGTTTTTAGTCCATTACAGGACTGTTGTGGTTTTCCGCTCTTGCGGCTGTGTTTTAGTAACACCCTAATGTTTGTGGCGCCTTATACCCTTGTTATTTGTTTTTGGATAAAAGTTTTATTGCACAAGTACTACTGTCCGTTCGTTATGCGCAGGATTTGCGTTCTTTGTTTATTTATTTTTATATCTGACGCAGTACTTGATGTGTTTGGGCGCTAATGACCGTAGCAGTTTTGCGCCCTTAAGCAATAATCATCATCATCATCATTTTAATTTCCTCTAGTAATTTCCCTATCTCCCCAACCCAACTCTCTCTTCCCAGTACATCTCTTTAGTATGTAAGACATCTTTTAGTACAGTCTTATTATCTAATTTCAAACATCTGTGCAAAATATTTCAAGATTCTCTCCACTATTATACCTTTCCTTCCTACTCTTCTTAGGCCTGCCAAACTCACCCTCCTCGGTGACACTCTCCAAATTTCTACTGCATACATCATCTTTGGCTCAACCACAGTCTCATATAATCTTTCTAGTCATAAAAAGAAAATGATAGGGAAATACCTTTAGTTGGATTTTTTTAGCCCTATACAGATGCTCAGGTTGAAAAATAACACAGTAGATAAAAAGATATAGCTCTACAAAATATGCGCAAGTTGCAAATATTTTTCTCTATCAGTGATTTACTATATAAACAGGTACAATCTTAGAACTTCTTTCAAATAGCAAATAAAGGAATAAACATGTGCACTAGGGTGATTAAAACATTAGCTTTGTTATTTAAAATTTTCTTCCAAAAAGACTGATTAACCAATGTTCAGAGAGAGAGAGATAGTATATCTGCAAATTAAATTGAATGGCTATGATCAGTATTTTCTGTCAATAACTTCTACAGAAACAAAATCAGATAGTTTCATCTCCTTGTTTAGACAGCCTTCCTAGTAAGAACTGCACATTAAAAATGTTTAATGATAAGATTTTTTGATTTCCATAGGATATATTGAATGGTGTGATGGAGAAGGGCCCTCAGTTTTCAGAGCTGGAGTACATGAATGCCTTCCAGTTGATCCACCGTAGCCAACCAGACCCAGATTATGGAGCAATAAATGTTCATCTAAGTAGACTTTCAGATATTTTGGGAGAAGTAGGCATCACTGTGTAATAATAAATAAATTAAATCCATGAAAATACTGTTAGTTCAGTCCTAACAGGTGAGATTCACTGCTTAGTGAACCAGTGTCTGGAGAAGATAATAGCACTGGAAGAAAGATACCACTATTATAGTATATTATTATTTCAAGTCTTGACATTATGCTGATAATTTGTAAATAAAGTATGACAACAGTGTAGTACATAATTTTTCATTATAAGAGTTTGAAATAAATATATTGCAAAATATTTTATGTAGTTTATAAGATCTTTATGCTTATAAATGTAAATCCTCTCCCACATACCTAATTCTGTACGTCCATGTGCTTCTTTAAGCAACTTTATTTCCTTTTTTATATCATGATTATCTATCCAAAAGTAGTGCACCACTGCAGACCTGTCTATCTGTTTGTGCTTAACATTTCTGAGATGTGCCTTTAAACGTGTTCTCAAGTTCCTTTTAGTTCTTCCAACGTGTATTTTGTCACATTCTTTGCATAATATTTTATAGATGCCAGACTTTTTTTTATTTTGGGATATTATTAAAAGTGTTGTCCCCTAGAACATTTTTTAGAATGTATCTGTTGACAGGGACCAACATGCTGTTAAAATGCTTAAATTTTTTTGAAATTTATTCATAGCTACTGGATGATAGGTAAATTTTTTAAAAACAGGTCTATATAAACAAAGTAATACAGTTTTTTTCACACTAACTCCATTCACTTACATAAAATTTGGAACATATGTTTCGGGAGCGATCCCTCCCATCTTCAGCCTGTTGACAAACTGTTGTTAAATGTGGCGGTTGGGTCTCTTGATGTTCTTGTGGCGGCATCTGTTGGTTCTATTAGGAATTTGCTGAGTTCATCCAATGGAGGGAAATCGAAATTCATCAAATTATCCTTATTTTTTGTAATGAAAATTCCTAATAGAACCAACAGATGCCGCCACAAGAACATCAAGAGACCCAACCACCACGTTTAACAACAGTTTGTCAACAGGCTGAAGATGGGAGGGATCGCTCCCGAAACATATGTTCCAAATTTTATGTCAGTGAATGGAGTTAGTGTGAAAAAAACTGTATTACTTTGTTTATATATATACCACTCCATTGTCAACAGCTTCGTAAGTACACTTAATTGAGAAACAGGTCTATCTTTTTCGGTCAATATTGTGGTGGTGTTCTTAATCAATTTTTTCTTTATGAATTTATTGAGCTTTTTATTTACTACATTTTTATTAAAACCATTTATTTCAGCAATCTCCTAAATTCTTTCATATTCCAATTTGTACTCCTCTTTACTAATTGGTAAATTCACCAGCCTATATATTAAGCTATTAAAAATTGCTTGTTTGTGAGCAATTGTTTGTGAGCAATAGGGTTAAACCCATTAGATTTTATGTAGTTGTCTGTGTGAGTATTCTTCCTATTTATTCCAAATTCCAAACTCTCATGATTCTTTTTAATTTTTATATCCAAAAATGGCAACATTCCTTCTGTCTCTGTTTCAAGTGTGAAGGATATAGTCCTGTCCTGCATTTTTAAGAGCTTCAATGCATCTTCAATCAATTCCTTATTCACTATATTAAAGATGCCGTCAATGTATCTATACCAGCATTTAAAATAGTGTGGAAAGGCAGAAACTATATGAATTTCGAATTTACTCATAAATAAATCTGCCAGAAGGGGGACAGACAAAGGATTTCCTATTGCCAGTCCTGTTTGATGTTTATAGAATTCACCTGTAAAAGTAAAATAAGACTGGTCAATACAAATATTAGTAAGGTGAATGTATTCCTTCCTATGTGTTTCATTAACTTCTATCTTCTTTAACTATTTGTTCAACAACAATAAAAGCTTGTCAGTTGGTATGCTCAGAAATAGAGACACTATATCAAAAGATACTAAAATATCAGATGGTAAAACTTTAAAATCTTTAATTTTTTCTATAAACTGAAGTGAGTTTTTTATGCTTCTACTTTCAAATTTTGGTAGATCTGTAAATCTATCTGTAAGCAATTTTGCTAGAACAAATGCAGGTGTATTCATATTATTAATGATGGGTCTGGTGCCCATCCTGGGTTTATGTATTTTTGGCAACATTAGGGGTTGTTTTGTTTAAAACTATGTTTAACTATGTCTGGTGATTGTGCAGTTCTGTATAGCTTCATTCACTGTTTTAGTGCATTCTGTCAGTGGGTCAAATTTAACATGGATAAACCATTTTCTTAATATTTGCATAAGATTTTTTATTGGAATGCTGGGGAATAAGGCTTTTACATCAAAACACACCATTATATCTCCTGTTGTAATTCTGATATTTTTAAGTTTTTCAACTAAATAAAATGAATTTTTGATGCCCATGATTTGAAGAGTTGAAATTGTCATTTAATATTTTTGCTATTTTATATGTGAGTGAATTGATACTGTTAATTTTGATCTGAAGCTATAAATAATTTTTATGGATATTAGGAAGTACATGAATTCTAGGTAATAATGGATTGCTTTGCGTGACTCTATGTTTTTCAGTTGTGGATAATATTTTAACTTCTTTCAGTGCTTTGGTTAAATTTTTATTGCAACTATTTAGAGGATTCTTTTTGATTGGTTTGTAATCTTTCCTTTTAACAAAGTTTCTACTATGTTTATGTAGTCATTTTTGTTCTCATTTTTATTCAAAATGACTATTTTATTTCCACCTTTATATATATATATCCCACTGTACAATGTACTTTATATAGAAAAACCTAGAACCAGCAACATAATCCATCTACAAACTGCCAGAACAACTAAAAAGATGAATTCAATCCTGCTTAATGGCATCCAAATGTATAACTTAATAACCAACGAAATCACTGATAAACACCCGATTAGATTTAGGAAGAAAGTTAAGAAGTTTTTAATTAATCAGTGTTTTTATAGTATACAAGAATTCAATGCATACTTTAATAATACTATCTAAACAAATAAATTATAAGTATTAACAGTTTGAAATAGTAATATTTTGTAATTGACAAAGCCATGAAATTGTAAAAAATTTCCAAAGGTGAATAAAGTATATGACATGATATATATACATGATATATATACTACTATATATGCAGAAAAGATAAAACACTAAGAAATTGCAAACTGTTACTTTTTCGTAGTGTTTTATCCTTTTCTGCTTTTCTAATTATTCTTAATTTAGTTACATTGTTAATAGTGTTACATTATTTTTTCATTTATATATATCACAGTTTTATCTTATCTTTTTGCTGCTTTAATGTACTTCTGTAATTTTTTTTTCCATTTTTAGATTATCTAAAATTTTGCCGCATTTCATTTTAATTTTTTTTTTTTTTTTTTTTTCCCCCATTGTTTAGGTGGTGGGTTGCTAAATCAGTATCTTGATAAACTCCTGTACATTTTTTGAGAAGTCCAGACAGGTTTTGCAGCCTTTGTTTAGAAATGTAATTTCTTTGTTATAAAGGTGGTGTCTGAGAGGTAATTACATTTTCTTCTTTTTGTGCATGTCATGTCGATAAAGTTTTGGTTTGACACATATGTAAATTGCAAAGTTTCTTTTTAAGTTTATGGACTTTTGTTTTACATTTGATGATTTAGATTTTCCCAAATGTGGAATCCTAATGATTAAAAGATAAGTACAATTCATAGATTCTTAAATCAATTTCATTTAACTTTTTATATTGTAATTTTGTCCCTATTTCAATTAGGTACTATTTTCTCTGCTGCTTTTTGATGTATCCTGTTACTGTCTATTTGAATTGTTTTCCTTATGAAGTTAGGGTAATTTTATTTTTGAGGCAAAGTTTCAGGAAGTTAATATTAGCCACAATAGTTCTCTTTCTAATTAAAAAAAAAGACATTTTATTTCAATTTTTAAGCTACCAAGTACAATTTATATGAGGAAGTAATATCTCTTGTCATCCAAATTATGAAATAGAGTTAACAGGTTATTTATGCTAAATTTGTTTTGTTGTGCTAAGACTACATTAAATGCCTTAATTTTTTTGGAAATTTGTGAAAAACCTAAGGGTGGTGTATAAATCTTTTAAATTTCATTTTCTCTTTCTCCAAATATAGTGTAGTCATTTTCTTTATATGTTCCTGTATTTTAAATCTTTGCATCTCTTTATCTACCAATTCTTTCCTGAAAGCATTCTTACCATCAATATATGTTGACAAAATTTACCCACAAAAAACCAGGATATGCCAGATTAATTGCTCATTGCAATAACATATACGTTGGTAAAACCAAAAGAAATACAGGAATCAGACTCCAGGAACATCATAGAAGCATCAGATATGGATAAATCAGCTTTGGCTAATCATTTCTGGAAAGAAAATCAATAAATAGAAAATAAAGCGAAATTAATAAAATCAGTAGACAGATCCGTGAAATTAACCTAATAGGAAAAGTCTACATAAAAAGGAGTATGAAGATTGCTTGATGAATTTCGAATTCCAACAGATGGTAGCTTGATCAAATAAATTTGTAGTTTCCCACCAGAGTTTATTGTTAAGTATCTAGAATGCAATTTGAATCACCAATCAGTCGATTAGCAATTGATGATTTAAACATAGATCCACAAAACATATTCTGCCAATAAACCTTGGTAAGTGGAGATTTAAGAGTAAATAGTTGATTCATTAACTGAAGAATGCATATTTTTGTTTTGTTTTTCATGGTACCAACAGGATGGCTTGTAAAGGTATATTTTTAATGAATTACTGCCTTCGTGCATATTGCTACATAGTATTAACCACTATAATTGACATTAAATTTTATTTGTATATGATTATTACCATTTTGTAACATTAAAAGCTAAAGATAAAATATTAATCTTTTTTTATTCCATTACTTGTGTCATTACTTGCCTGTTGCCTTAACCCCCTAACATTCCTATTTTGAAAAGTAATCTTTATAAAATTACATACTTTTTAGTATAGTTTTTACATTTATATGACGAGGTAATCTTGGCTAACTCAATATTTTTATATAAACAATGTAATACAGTTTTTTTTACACTAACTCACTAATGAAAACTATCTTACATTTGGAATTCATAGAAAGGATACTCACACAGAAAATTACATAAAAAATGACAGTTTTAACCCCATTCCACATAAATATGCAGTGTTTTATAGTTTAGCACACAGATTAGTTAACATTCCACTCACAGAAACAGAGTACAAATTGGAATACCAACAAATTATAAAGATAGGAGAAACTAATGGATACAACAAAGACACAGTAATAAAAATCATCAATAAAACCAAAAAACAATTAGAGATGTTTCCACACTTAAAAGTGCAAAAGAAAGTTACAAATTCAAAAGTTTCACATACCACTAAATTTACCACAATATGTTCAAAAAGATATTCAAAGAACAAGGAATTATGTTAGCCCCAAAGAACAATTTTAATATAAAGAACTTATTATGTTGCAGAGTAAAGGACTACATGCCAACAGAACAAAAGGTATTTACGAAATAGAATGTGCAGAGTGTGATAAAAAATACATTGGAAAAACGAAGAGGAATTTGGGAATCCGGAAAAAAGAACACTTCAGAAATATTCGCTTAAAACAAATTGATAAATCAGCAATAGCAGCGCACTTTTGGAATAAAAATCATGAAATTAAACCAGAGAACACTACTTAAACAACTTCATAACACAACAGAACTTTCCACTTGGGAAAACATTTTCATTACAAAAAATAAGGATAATTTGATGAATTTCAATTTCCCTCCATTGGATGAACTCAGCAAATTCCTAATAGAACCAACAGATACTGCCACAAGAACATCAAGAGACCCAACCGCCACGTTTAACAACAGTTTATCTACAGGCTGAAGATGGGAGGGATCACTCCCGAAACATATATCCAAATTTTATGTAAATGAATGGAGTTAGTGTGAAAAAAACTGTATTACATTGTTTATATATATATACCACTCCATTGTCAACAGCTTCGTAAGTACATTTAATTCAATATTTTTTATTCATTGTATATCTTAAGGGTGGAAATCCCAAGATTATTTTGGTATGCCAAAAAAATTAGATCTCTCTACTTTAGAAAAATTTTAGCTTTATTATTTGCTCAAAATTGTCATTATGTTTATTACTGTATTTATATCAAACAATTGCCATTAATACTTTATTTCACCTAGAATAGTCACAGCTGATGATGCAGGCAATGGCCTGTGAAACATGTTTTGTATAATTCAATGGTAAGTTGAGCATAAGAGTATTAAATTGACTTACCAGCTAATTAAGAATTGCTATTTTCATATCATAGGATCAGAAGCTACATCAGCTGCCATCTAACATAAAAAAAACATTAATAAAAAGGGGGTGGGAAACTCCACATACACAATCTTAGTGTTATAAGATGTACTACGTCAATGTATACTGACTCCACTTACCATTGAATTATACAGAACATGTTTTACAGGCCATTGCCCACATCAGTTGAATGCTGTCCAAGAATAGAACAGAATATATTTTACAACAAAGAAAAAAAGTTCTGCAGATTTACTAATTGTTAGTGTTTTATATCTCCTGCAGGAATGTAAGCCAAGTGACTCATTTCAGGAAAACATAAACCACATTTCAACAATATAAGCTAATACAATTACAATTTACAATAGATATTAGAGAGAGAGCAAGAATGAGGTAGACATCAAGGGAAGTAGTGAAGCACTACAATGTATTTTAACATTGTAATAACCCATTTAATAATTCCTTTTAAACTTCCTTCACAACATAACAATATCATTGATAAAATCCATTGTTATGCAGGGTAGTGTTAGGAGTACAATAGATACAGCATTGTAGTGCAGGCAGCTGCACACTCTTGAAGTCAAGGTTATGAAACATTTTTTCACTCTAAGTGGAAATCTGAAGCTTGCTTTAGAAGAGTAATGTGCTCCTGTTGACCACTGCTGTAGTCTAGTGGTAGCATTTAATAAGTCCTCTGAACTCATTCAGGCAAGTTATATCTCTATCCATCATGTGGCACAATAGATCTTCAAATCACAGTGCATGTGATTATATTTAAAAAAAAAAAAAAACTCCTAAGATGTATAAAAAATATATAATTTTGAGGATTTGAAGCTTTCTTAGAGATAATTATTAATGATGGTTTCAAGGGCATTCAACTGAATAAAGATTTTGTTGCCCTCCAAGCTTTCGGCCATTGTAACTCTGGCAGCCTTCAGAGAACTCCTCTGAACAGAGTCAAGATGGCTGAAAGCTTGGAGGACAAGATCTTCACCTGATTACATATGAAACCACCATTAAATGTATTACATTAGAATTTTCAGTTTTTGTGCTTCTGGATTATTTGTAAGTGAATATCTAAATTTTTAGCAACAATGTTGACATATTGTAAAATAACTTTTATTTAAATATTTTTCAATCCATTCTTTCTCAGAAATATGTGCAGCAAGTAAAAATAGGAGGCAGCACCAGAGCCATCAAACTTGGTTGAAAAGAACAAGAAATTGAATATACTTTTTCAGCCTGTGTCAATGTGAATGGTTAGCTGAATTGAACTCTCTGTTAATGATATTGCATGCTATTTGGAAAGGACAGAAACACTAGTTGAACCAAAATTGGATTCAAACATTTAGGGAACTCGATGGTCTAAAGATGAAGATAAAATGCATGCAACTATTTAACTACAGCTAGCTGCTTTTGGGGAAAATGCAAAAGATTATGCTTGATGACCAGCTTAAAAATGAAATATCCTTACATAATCAAAATGTAAAGTAGAACAGATACACACTTAAAAGATATGTCAAAACATTGCCATAAGAAAGATGGTTTTCAAATATCTGACAAGAAAAAAGCAATATGCGCTCACCTGGCAAGAACATTAGCCAGTATAGGACACTAAACTACAGTGGGGAATAGCTTGTTTGTACTATGGAAACCTGCCAAAACCTGGTCAGGAGGAAATTATCACTGCCATCTGTAACACATGTTATTACAATTGCATTCACCTTTCTTCCAGTCTGCGTGTAAAAGTCCGTGTTACAGATATGTCCTCTATGGGTTCTGCATATTGTAGCCAAAAAGCTGAAAACAGCATTATCTCATAGTTTTAAATATGTTACTGGACCCTGATTCATTATCTTGGAACTACTAGCTAACCTCTGCTTCTTCCCCACTTTTTTTTTTTTGAGTAGAAGGTGACAACAGGATTAGTTAACCAAGGAGTTGGTGAGGAAATATTAGAACGGATTTGCAAGGTTCTGCTTTAGCACCTTTTTAAGTCAGTCGGGGAGTTAAAGTACTTTCGGTATATAGCCAAGAGTTGGGTGCTGGAAGCTATGCAAGACCGAAGCCCTGCATAGTGCCCCAGGGGATGATAGGTGCTCATGGAAGGAAGTAAATTGGAGTATATAATCTTTAATCATCAATTCTTTTAACATTTTTCAGTGACTTTTGTAGAGTTAGGTAATTGTGGAAACCTCATTAAGGAGTTCTTGAGGGTGGTAACTCTGCTATGGGCAGTGTTTCGCCCGCATTTTCGTCCAGTCGTCCTTATGAAATGTCGGCGGTATTCAGTTTTTCAGAGGCACAAAATATTGCTCTATAGAGCATTTTTGGCATGCACAATTGATATTCCTCCCGAAATTTTGCACCAGCTTAACGACCTTAATCGTGTTCTGAACACTATTAGGGAAAGTGCACAAAAGCTATGTGAAGCACTAGAACGATATAGAATAGATTGATTAGTGTCCGCGGCAATTATAATGCTGAGCGTGGTACTGGGAGTAGGGCGCATCCCCTTCCTCGGGAGGTACTGGGTCAAGACTTGACAATAGAGGCCTAAAGTACCCCTGCGCAAGCGGGTTTGGTAACCAAATTTCCGTTTAAATACTGTAAGAGGAGACTGTGTAAGCCCCAGCTGATGCCTCACCAAACGGTTGGCGTACTGCGGTACCTACAGGGAACCGCAGGTTAAGTTAAGCCGATTTAGGCATAATCGACACTTGGATGAGTGGCCAGTTGCCCCTCCATCACGCGTATGCGAACAAGCCAAACTATGAGTGTCGGCAAAAGCTTATAAGTATTAGGGGAAGCACATATTTCTCCCTTAGCCATTTAAACCTTTCGACTCCAAAAATACTTGACAAACCTCAGGTAACAGAGAAATCGGTATATAGTTACGACGTAGCCAGGTGCTGCCAACAATTCCGTTCGCCAGTCGAATATGGTTGACTTAATTATTACTAATTTTCAAATTCTATGCATTTCTACCATTTAAATTACAAGTGCACATGCTTAAACACACACTAGAGTACTTAGGTAGATCATTGCTTTTGTAAGTAAACAGTACAATTATATGATGTAATCACTATTGATTACAGGAGACTAACATAACATTAATTAATCATGTAAGAATCGTGCTATAAGGGGCCAAAGAATGGAATAGCTGTTCATAAACGATACTTCCGGAATGTAGTAATTTGTTAATCTAATTTGGTGTTTGGTGATCTGTGTTGATAATTTAAATCATTGCGATACGCGATCGTAGAGTACCAGGTATCATATGTACCATATATTATTGTTTTCGTGAGGTTGGCGCTTTGGAACGGATTTATAAAAATTTTAAGAATATTAGCCGGTTAATATACAAGGGGTTTGGAGTTAAAAGGATAAACGAGTTAACATTCAAAAA
The DNA here is from genome assembly GCA_030762175.1 of Metallyticus violacea. Classification (NCBI taxonomy): domain Eukaryota; kingdom Metazoa; phylum Arthropoda; class Insecta; order Mantodea; family Metallyticidae; genus Metallyticus; species Metallyticus violacea. The sequence goes on from CM060831.1 coordinate 54,079,238, forward strand.
TTTTAAAAATCGGTCCACAATAGTTGAAAATGACAGTTCTGCATTTAATAGCTCGTACCTCTATTTTAAGAAGATTTCGGCTTACTGCAAAGGTAAAGTACAAGCAAACTAAGAACAAAAAGCGAGGTTAGGTTGTAGTATAGCATGCGAGCATTAAAAATATTTTTTTTTAATTACTGGCCTATTTTTAACTGAATTCAGTAGGTGTGGAAGAATAAAGACAGTCATTAGTCAGCTATTTTTCTTTGAAAATCTGAATATTGATATAAAAATAATGCATTGTTTCTTTTTTACCCTTTCTTTCCCTTTTCTTTTCTTTTTTGCAGGAAAATGTAGCATTTTTTGCATCATATGCAAAATATGCCGATCACAAGCCCTTAGAGCGTATTCGAAATATTGGAATATCAGCTCATATCGATTCAGGAAAAACAACTGTCACAGAGAGGATTTTATTCTACACCGGAAGGATTGCAGAAATGCATGAAGTAAGCAAATAGCAGGCCAGTTTATGTGCATGGGATATATATTAAGTTAATATTTAATGTTATGTGTCTTTCAACAACATTGCCTTGTGAATTTAATTTATTTACGCCCTTGTGGAAATAAAGGCACAGTAACCAAAGAGTAAATTAATAAGAGGCTGTGGAGAAAATTTGCCATTATTGTACATAGTAATGTGTAATTCTGACTAGGTATCTTACAGTTGAGCATATAGCACAATTTAGAAAATCTATGCAAATATTTTGTTTGGAAACATCTATAACATCCCTACAGTTTTTATCTTTTTTTTTTTTTATCTTAAACTCTAAAGGCATTCTTTCTCTTGCAAATTAAGGCACCATTGAACTGTATTATCTTAAAATGTGAACCATTGAAATACTTGAATACTCTGTTTTAGCTTTATATAGGAATTAAAATGCTGTATATTACACATTATTCTGACACTTATAAACTAGGTATTTCACCAGTAAATAATTTTGCAGGTGAAAGGTAAGGACAACATAGGTGCTACCATGGACTCAATGGAACTTGAAAGACAGCGTGGGATCACAATTCAGTCAGCTGCTACCTATACTCTTTGGAAAGATCATAATATAAATATCATAGACACTCCAGGTATGTATCTTATTTGGGAAAAAAATTGTATATTTTAATGGTATTAAAAGGATAGGAAATAAATAACATTTTTTAATTTTTTCAGCTCACTTTCAAAAGCTATTGATCTTTGTATCTCTGTTTGTTTGTTTGTGCTTGATGGTGCATTCAGTATTAAAGTTAATGAATTTTATGCGAAATGCACGTTTCTGTAAACAAGTAAAGAGAATAGGAAACTAGAGTTAAACTATAACATTGAATGTATTTATATCAATTAGTAGGTTAGTCTGATGTAATCTAGAAAGTAATGTGATAGGTGCTATATTATTGCAAAATGCATAAAAAAATCTAAATCTATAAGTGAACACAGCTAGTATAATTAAGTCTCTCTTTAGTGTCGAGTGCACTTTCCTCATTATTAATTAAAAGGCCAAGATTCCTGGCAGGGATAGGTTGCCTGAGTGAGATTTTTTCAACTGAAAAGGTAAATAAAAGTAAATATGTGATGTTGACAGGCACAAATGAATCCCATTGTAATTTTTGTCAGCATGAATTAAATGTGTTATCCCAATTATCTTGGGACGTAAATGCTTTTTAAAGAAAATATGTTTTGTTAAGCATCTTTTATTTTATATTGCTTTCTTTTGTTTTACAGGCCATGTTGATTTCACAGTAGAAGTAGAACGAGCACTTAGAGTTTTAGATGGTGCTGTTCTGGTGCTTTGTGCAGTAGGTGGTGTGCAGAGTCAAACAATGACTGTAAATAGGCAGATGAAACGCTATAATGTACCGTGTATTACATTCATCAATAAGCTAGATCGTTTGGGGGCAGACCCTTACAGAGCAGTTTCTCAAATGAGATCTAAATTATCTCACAATGCAGCACTTTTGCAGATTCCTATTGGTCTTGAGAGTAAAATGGAAGGAATTATAGACCTGATTAAGAGGAAAGCTCTTTACTTTGATGGATCTTTTGGGTAAGTACTTTTTTCTATATAAAATTAAATGTACTTGTTACCACTTATGATGTTTGCATATATGCTGCAGCTATGGGAATGGATAAGAGCCTAAGTACCGACAAAGATTGGGAGGTGGAATGATGCTTAAAATCATGTATTCGGTGTATAATGACTCATGTAAAATTTTTCGAGCTTCATATTGTTTAATTCCATTCATAAATAATCTTTCCTTATTGAATGGCTAACCATGTGGGCTACTTTGAGTCATCCCTGTTAATGGGACCTTACTGTATCCAAATTTATCTTGTAATATATCCTAAACTTATTACAAGTACAATATTTACCTTGTAAGTACAATATTTATCTTGTAATATTGCCACATTCTGTCCTGTAATTATATTTATAAGAGAATGTATTGCCCATGGAGTCAAAATGTGCATTCAGAACTTTTATTTTAAATAACTGAAAAAACTGCATCTTTTATGTGATTAAATACAGCAAACTATGAAAGAAATTCCGTATTGACACAAACATAAGATGACCTTGCATATAAGACAGTTATGAACTTTTAAGAATATTTAAAAAAAAAAAATAAAATGGCTTACATTTAAGACAGCTTCATCTTGTCACACAATATGTTGAACCTCTCCTCTAAGTAAAATAATTATATGTCTTAAAATAAAAATAAGAACAAAGTTTTTTATTTTAACTTAAAGTTTAAAAGTTAAGTGACAAATTACTATATGTGAAAGCTTTCCTTTAAGTAAGAAAATTAATTAAGCCTTAAAATAAAATAAAAATTATTTTAACATAAAATTTAAGATTATAAGTGACAAAATACAACAATTATTCCCAGTTATCATCCTCTTCTTCTTTAATTCTTTTTTACTGCTGGTGTTGGAGTCAGATTCAGAGTAAAGTTTTAAAAGAAGGTAAAAGGGAAATCAATTTGAAATATTATTTTTAGAGTTTATATGTTTTTTGATACAGTCTCTGTAGAAAAAGAGAAAAATAAATTTAATTATGGAAATTCCCAAGTTCTTAGCTGCAAAAGCATGAGGTGTATTCAACAGTGAGACTAAAAAATCAATAGTTGTTTTTTTGGGAGAGAGAGGCTAGAATACATTGAACTTATAACAAGATTTACAATTTTAAATGATTTTTGACAAGGATAAAAGACAAGGCAAAACAGATTTTTAATTTTACGATCAAGATGAATTTCTAACGGTACAAAAAATCACTAACAATTAAGAACTAAAATTTTATATAGTGTTCAGATTCATCCATATACAGAATACTATGAGGATTAGTTTAAGATATAATATAATATAAAATTAAATGATAGATGTCAATATTTTTATAGAAGAGGGTGATATTGTTGCATCAAGGATAGAGTTCTTATGCAGAATGCACCAAATTTAAATATCTGGTGACATGGGATTAACATTTTACTTAAACAAGACTTGGGTAAAAAAAATCAAACAAAAATATTAATTTAGCAAGTCTCTTCTAAAATGGGTAGACTGAAAGTAACTGATTATTTCGTTCAAAACAATCTCACATGACACAAGAAAATGATAGCTGATACATTTAAAGACTGGTATTTGAACTTATAATTATTTAAAATTTAAAATAAGGAGGTGTATTAAATGATAATGGATAATGCTCCATAACATTTGATGTTGAGAAATTGCAAATACATCCAGCAGAGAAAGAGAAAGAGAGGAGAAGAAGACGAAAACAGAGAGAGAGAAAAATGGTTAACAGAAAAAAGAATTTCTAGCAGCAGGAACTAAGGTAATGGATATGTCCATTCATAAATTAAGTAAAACATTTAAGCTGAATTTTAAGAATCTATCGTAATACATTTGCAAGCTTAAGATAATGAACATACCTATAAAGATGAATTGCATTGATATAAATTATCCTAGTAAGAGCAAAACTGACAAAGAGCTACTAGCAATTTTACTGGTAAAATTAGCAGATAATATATGCTTATCCCAAAGTATCTCCATTATTATTAGCAATATAATTGATTAAGTTGCATAGCCATCATGTTCGAACATGGGAGTAAGAGAAAATTATAAAGGGACGAGTGAATTGGCATTGCCTTGGAAACACTTCTTATTCTTTATTAGTATTTGAGTCAATTTAATACTCTTATGCTCCACTTACGATTGAATTATACAGAACATGTTTAACAGGCTTTTGCTTGCATCATCAGATGTGAGTCGACTCTGGATTTGTTGTTGGTTGGATGAACTTGGTGTAGCTCTCATGGACACTATATGAACTTTTGAATTAATTAGTCTTCTGTTGGCATCATTAACGTTAGTTAATCTGTATGCCAAGCTGTGAAACACTGCATATTTATGGGGTTAAAACTATAATTTTTTATGTAATTTTCTGCATGTGTTTCTTTTCTGTGAATTTCGAAGTTCAGACAATCTTCATTTCTTATGAAATCTAGGAATGGGAGCTAACCTTTTTTCTCTTCTTCTATGGTAAATTGTATAGATTTATATTGTAAATTAAGAAATTTCAGAATTGGCACACAGATTAACATTGCTGTCACAGAAACAGAGTACAAAATAGAATACCAATGGGTAATAAAGATGGGTAGTCGATCAACAACTGAAGATGGGAGTGATTACTCCAGAAAAATGTCCTAGTTTTATGCAAATAAGGGGTGTTTAGTGTAAACAAGTTGAGTACATAAGTGTAGGATAAAGAATAATTAATTACTTCACTGTATTAGTTCCAAGAAGAAATTAATTTTAAACCTACTTCTTATTTGCTTCTGCAGAAAACTTTCCATTTGTTAATAATGTAGGGGATCTTTATTCATTATTCAGTATTTTTATATATGTAACTACATATTCAGATGAAACCAAATTTCGAAACAAACAGGCCAACACTGGCACAAATGATTATTGGAATGATCTTACATATGTGTAGACATACGAAGATCAGGTTTGAACTTGGTTGTACTGTCAATATTTGTGCTCTTCCAAGAAAATTTTAGCGAAAACATATTTCCCATTAATAAAAAAATTTTAAATGTAAGGATGAGGTATAAAATTTTGCTTTCTTGAATTGTAAATATTTATCTAGTCTATCAATAGAGAAACATATTTCCATACATGTAAAATATCTGTTAAAATATTGCAGGAAAACTATTTTTATGCAGTAACTTTATTAAATGTTCACCAACTTTCTATGCACAGCTTAGGAAACATCTAGCAGCAGTATTATAAATGTTCTATCATTCTATTACCAATAGAAAATAGCACCATCAACATTAACAACGTATTCTCATGATTGTGAATCACTATAATTTGTAACGATTTTCAAAACATTACATTTGCATATGTCATAAAAACCTACCTACTGAGATTAGTTATATTTTATATTTTATTGTTTATATGTGCATATACTGGTAACATTTGTAATGTAAAAATATATATACAGCACCTTCATTCTACTATGCAATCAGAAATTAGTTTTGCTATTTGGAAGTTACTGCGTAATGACTGTGCTACTTGCTGAGTAAAATCATGCTACATGTTTGGAACTTATCGTGTATATTTTTTTGATTCTTTTGTTATTTATTAGTAGCAAATAGTAATTAATATTGTGCTCACCATTAAAGTAGATGCTTGAAATGCCTGTAACCTGCTGTGAGACATGCCTGAATCCATTTGAAAATATTTTGAGACACTTATACAATTTATCCTTCAAATATTATAAACTGCTTTGTAGATATTTTGTTTCAGTACCTCCACATGTTTTATTTCAAGTATAACAATTGTTTTATATGGCTGAAGATACAATAGCTGAGTGGCTTTATGTGCACTGCCAATAGATATACCAACTTGCTGGGCTAATTGTGTTAAAAGACACTAAAGTGAAGTTTCTAATCAATAGCCTATTTCATCACGCTTCTCCTCTGATAAAACTCATTATTTTTGGTGTCAGCTTCTTGTCAGTGAAAATGCTTTGGATTCAAACTTTGTTTACCAGTCTGAAAATTGCACTTTCTAATGGAGATGTCTGGAAAAAATTTAGCATGAAATTCTATTCAACTGTACTAGTGTGATATCTTTTGTACATAGCAATCATAAATAAATATTCTGTGTTCTAATGGTGATAGTGATAATGTGATATCTCACTGTTGGCACACTTCATAATACAGAAATGCATAGTAGAAAATCTAACCCACTCTTCCTTCAGAAATGCAATTCGAAACAGTTTACATGATAAATAAAATGGAGCAAGCAATTGTTTGTCAGCAGATCTTTTAACTGCAGTTTTATTGTGAATCATGCGTCGACTGTCAATCCATTTCAATTAATGTTTGGAAACTCCAATTACATAGCAGAATGAAGATACAGTATGAGTATTTATGATTTGGCACTGGGTCTATGAAATGTATTACATCATATCATGAGAGGAATGTAATTTAAAACTTTTTGGAACATAAAAGACATTACAGTAAACATGTTAACATATGAGACCAATATCAAAGTTATTAATCTCTTAATAGCTATTAACTAAGTCTTAACTATTTAGATACACTTTTTGGTTACATTTACTGGAAATATACTCAGGACATGTTTCATGGACCCTTGTCCACATCCTCAGCTATTAAAAGACTGTTGGATCATTCATAAAAGTTGAGTTGATAGGTTCCTGGTTTGGCTCTGGTGGTCTTGAGATAAACTTGAATAAAGAGCTCTCTGCTTTTGGGATGTTAAAATTCATTGAATTTTGCTTTGTTTTTTATGTAAATATTTTTCCATACGTTTAATTCCTTTGGTTGTTTTTTCAATAGCTTGATGCTTTTTTCTATTTAATATTTTCATTCCAAAAGTGTGCTGCCAATGATGATTTTTCTATTTGCTTGTAATCGATGTTTCTCCAATTTTCCTTCAACCTAATGCCTATATTTCTCTTTGTTTTTCCTACATAGAGAAATATGCCTAAAGAGAAATATAGGCATTAGTTTGAAGGAACATTAGAAAACATCATCAGTGGCAGCACATTTTTTTATTGAAAACCATGAAATAGAAATAAGCATCAAGTTAATTAAAATGTAAATTGGAACTTGCACATTGAAGCTAATCATATTAATTGATATCATTGTAAGTGTGACTCATTTCAGTTCATGAAAGTAAGTGAAGCTGAGTGTGTAGTTCAAGTGAATCATACTTACAATGATATCAATTAAGCATCAAGTTATTAAAAACAGTCAACAACCAAGGAATTAAATATATGGGAAAGGATTTACATAAAAAACATGAGCAAAATTTAGTTAATTTCGACACCCAGAAGCAGACAGCTCTTTATTTAAGTTTATAACAAGACCAACGGAGTCAACCCCACTTCTATGAATGATCCATCAGTCTTTTAACATGTGAGGATGTGGACAAGGGTTCATGAAACATGTTCTGAGTACATCTCCAGTAAATGAAACAAAAAGAGTGTGTCTGAATTTTGACTCAAAAGAGATTATCAGTGCATGTTTCACTGTGTTAGATTACAAATTTAATTAATATTGTTATATCACAGTTATTACATATTGAACTGTAATTTGAATTACATCACAATTTGTGTTGTTTTAATGCAGGGAAAATATTAGAGAAGGTGAAGTGCCAGCAGATATGAGATCTGAATGTGAAGACCGAAGACAAGAATTAATTGAGCATGTGGCTAATGTCGATGACACCTTAGGAGAAATATTTCTGGGTATGTATATATTTATGCAGACATAAGTGGCCTTTATTACAGGCCACAACAATTAAAGGCATATGTTTGGAAGCTAATGACAGGGACTACATAGCTTAATGCAGCATTATCACATTTACAAAGTGGAGGGGAGAGTAAGGCTAGTGTGTGCTACCTTTACATAGCTTTAAACTATTCAGAATATATGTTTTTACATAAGGGCACAGCTAGATAGTTATCTTCTTCACTCTCATTTATGTGAATCATCTTTTAAGGTTCATAAACATTGACATCATCTTATTGCAGGCAATTTCTTTGTGGAAATAATCTTCCTGTAAACCATACATGAGTCATTCCATTCAAGCCATACAAATTTCCATAAAATGTTACCTTCATATCTCCAATTTTGTCAAAATTAAATGTATATATTCTATAATGAAAAAATTAAACACAATTTTTATTGATCTCTCTTACAGTTAGTTTGGCAAATATTAAAGTTTGAAGGTCAAGAAATAGTGTGTACCATTCTAGATAGGTATGAATTTTTCTGATATTGCATGTTAGAGAGATATGAAATAGGCTCAGTTTTAAGGCTAATGTATTTCATTTACCTGCAAAACAATATTAATTCATTAAATATTTTCCATTTTCACAAAAGTTATAAGTATTATTATAATTATCAATATCAGCAACTTGCTTAAAAATTCTATAAATACTTTGAAGATACATAAATACATAAATAACTTTGATGATTTGAACTTTAGCTTGGCTGAAGATGGGAGCTAAATGTTCTCGAAACCGGTTCCATACATTTATGAAAAGTAAGTGAAGCTTTAAGAGTGTGTAGTTCAACTGAATCATACAATGATATCAATTAATATTTTGAAGATATTTACACAATCCTGAAAAAATAAAAATCAGAATAGTTGCTGAGAAATTAAATAACTTAACAAGGCAAGCATCATAGAGAACTCCATGTGCTATGATTTATAATTTCAATCATTTCAATGAAATATATGCAGGTTTTAATAAACAATCCCTACAGTTTATTCATACTACTTTTAAAACTAATCACCTGTCACTAAAATAATTTTAAATAGCCACCCCTCTAACTTAGCTAGTGAGTTGTTTAGTACTCTTATGCTCCAATTACCATTAACTTTCCTTGACTTAAAGATTATAAGAACAGGCAATAATTTGATATTTGGAATGTAAAAAGGGATATGCAAACTGAAAATTACATAAAGGTATGTGGCCTGAATACCACAATGAACAAACATGCAATTCTCAACAGCCTACCACATAGCTTATCAACATACCCATTAATGAGTTTGAATACAATGAAGAGTACTCTCACATGGCAAAAGTCAATGTGTATGGCCAAGAAATTCAAACAAGAGAAGAGGTTAAAGTAAGTTACTACATTGACAGCAAAAAAAAAAAAAAGAAACTACCATTTACAAGAAATTTACTTATTATCCTTGGGCCACCAAAATTTTCACAAAATACTTGGAGAGTTTGGGATTACTTTGTCCTCAATGAACTTATTCAATCTGAATATCTGCTTAACTCCGGTGATAATGATAGAATGCAACAAAATATATATTGGCAAAACAAAAAGAAGCACAAATTATTGAAATTCATAGATAGACCTTTAGGGCTGAGAATATGGGAAACATTTTTTATAAAAAATATGAAGATATGAACTTATGTTATGTTATGAACTTAGAGATCCCAACAGAAGACAAATTAATCCAAAAGATCATAAAATATCCATGAGCTACACCATGTCCGTCCAACAACAAATTCAACAGTTGACTCACAGCTGATGATGTAGGCAAAAGCCTGCGAAACATGTTCTATATAATTTAATGATAAGTAGAGCATAAGAGTATTCAATAGCTAATTAAGAATATATTAGTTGCTTCATTGTATTAGTCCCGCACAAAATTTTAAATTTAATATAATGAATTTAAAATTTAAAATAATATAAATTTATATTTTCTATCATCTCTTTTATGAAAGGAATTTATTAGTTTTTTCGTTATATCAGCATTATAAGATTTTTAATCTGAAGTATGGCCTTATATATGAAATATCAATTCTTTCATTATCTTTTATATTTTTTGCAGCTTTTCTATGGAATTTTTGCAACAATTTGGTTTTCTTTATTGGTGATTACAATTGTCATTGTAATTGAGTTTTGCTACATTAATGTTGTCCATACTTAGTTATTCGAGGATGAGACGAGAATGCCACTATCTGAATTTTCATATGCTTCTATAATAATAGTATCTGTATTGCTAGTATCAAGTACACATAACTCACTTACAATTTGTTCTATGGGAAGTTTTGATATCTTAATGCAGCAATTATTGCACAAGAGTATTAAATCAACTCACTAGCTAATTAAGAATAAATTACCACAGTTTTCCATTGTGAGACAATGTTACATCCAGTTTTAGGTGTTCTGTTACAGTTATAAAATGATATCTAATATGACTTTTGTGTCATATTAGATTAACTCTCTTCCACATTCATTCTCTCACTCCTGAAGCAGTTGCTGGAATGCAAAGGCTGCACAGTGAGTTATAATATTTTAATTTAATTTGTAGTCAGGTTTAAGTAATACATACTATAGTTCAGAAGTAACTTTATTATAATCTCTTGGTAGTACTCTGTGGCATGGGTGACTTCTAATTAAATGTCATTGCTTTTGTTTGGCAGATATGCTTTAGTACAGCTACAGCTATATATTTATGCAGATTGGTAAAATGTACAGCTTCTGAAATATATTCAAGAAACCTCTGGTTTATATTCTAAGTGTTTCGCATTGAGTTCAATGTATTTAGTCATATATATGTAAAATATTATGCATGTAATATGTTTTAAGAGTACTGTATGCAACAACTGTTCATAATTTAATGCAGAAATGCAGCTAAATGAAAAATGTTATGTTACAGAGGAAAAAACCCCTTCAGATACTGATATTATGGCTGCTATACGCAGATCTTGCCTGAAGCGAACATTTACTCCAGTTTTAGTTGGAACTGCCTTAAAAAATAAAGGGGTGCAACAACTTCTAGATGCTGTTATATCTTACTTACCACACCCAGGAGAAGTTGAAAACATTGCATTGCGAGAAACTAAAGGGTTAGTTTTCATTAAAATCACAAATAATTTTAAAGACTGAATAAATATGCTGCATCACTTATTGTGTTTTATTATTTGTTTTCCAGTGAAGAAGCTGAAAAGGTTATTCTTAACTCTGAACGAAGTGGAGCTCACCCATTTGTTTCATTAGCTTTTAAGTTGGAAGCTGGAAACTTTGGTCAGCTGACTTATCTCAGGTGTTATCAAGGAATGCTAACTAAAGGGGAGCACATTTACAATGCCAGAACCAAAAAAAGGGTATGTTTGTGGATTGTATGCGTAATTTTTATGCTTATCTAAATTTGACTATGAGGGCTGCTCAATATATAAGTTTGCTTATGTTATTATTTTAATTTCATATTTTACTTATGAAAACTATACATGTATGGGTAGGTGTATCCACTGTTTTTCTATTTAATTGCCACAGACATTGAGTCAGTTGTTCCCACATTGCACCAGCTTATCATACCCTTCTGAGAAAAGTGCCAGGTTCAGACCTTGCAAACCTCTTCTTAAAGCAGCTTTGATCTTCACATACATTTGAAAATGTTGCTAATGCAACTTGATGATGGTTAGGAGTGAGTTTATGTGGAACCAAATGTTCAGCATCTAAGTTCTCATGGATTCTCCAATGGCAATCCCCAATGCTTGCCTTGATTTGTCTGATCTCTTGCATCAGTGCATCCATTTTGGCCCTTTAGTCATCCATAGTAGCATTTGAGGAATGACCAGATTGAACTTCATTATAAATGCCTACTTGGCCATCAGTAAACATGCTGCACCACCATGTTTACTGATCATCTGCAAAGACATTGCATTATCACTCTACACAGCAACAGGCTTCCTGTGGATGTCAATGGATGCCAAGAAGCCATTAACCCATTTGTACCAAATCAATGACTGCGCTTCTGCTTGGTACAAGGTGACCAACAGATATGCATTTGCCATGCTGTAGCTCTGCATCTGGTGCAAGCGTATTGTTTCCTACCAGATCTCTTGTTTCTTGCCCCTTTGCAACTGCACCTTTAAGTCTGTGAGACAAATGACTATTTTTCATGCAGGCAGTCTGTAGCAGTGGATGGTCATCTGCATATAATGATACAGAATTATTTCTGTATTAACTTTTATAGCCCAGGGAAACTTAAATATTAATCAATCCTCATATTTTTAGCTTACAAGTCAAGATTGATAAGCATTTTAGAGCATATACCAAAGAAGCAAGAAATTAAAGTTTATCTTGAACCTAAAATATATTACATAATATGGATGAGTAACCTGTGCTCCAACATATTATTTAAACCTGAGAATTTAATAACTAACCAATTAGAAGATACAAATATATGTAAGAGAAGGTAAAAAAGATTTTGGAATGAGAATTAAAGAGAAATTTTGCTCATGTTTTAGAATATGATGTAAGGAAAATATGCCAGTGTGATATTACAAACATGTTAAAAGAGTATAAAATAGACAATGTCACCAATATGTTAACTTTAAACTGTATTAGGCAGGCAAGGGAATAACAGTGAAAAAGTGGGGGAAAAAATAGGTGAGAACTGATTTGATGAAGAGTGTAAACTAAGCAGAACATTTTTTAATTCATTATTAATAAAGTGGAAGGAAAGGAGATGGCAAATCATAAAAGGAATATTTACCAAACATGCCAATACAATGAATTATTGGAAAAAAGTTAAAAGAGAAAGAAAAGTGCTAAGAAATTAAGTAATATTATTAATGAGAATAATGTAAGCAAGATATGGAAGGGTATAAAATCACTGTACAAAAATTATTTAATTAAAACCTGTATAAATCAAGAAAATTGGGTAAAATATTTTCATATTTATATGAGTGTGAAAGTTTGATGCATGGTAGGAAAATTCAGAAATATAAAATAATTACATAGAAATCCTGGGTAGTGATGTAAAGGAAGTAGAAGTAACAAATCAGGTAAAAATAAAAAGAAATAAAACATCTATAGATGGTATACCAGGAGAATTCCTTAAAGTTTGGTGCTTGGATATGATAGCATCAAAGTATAAACAATCTTAATAATCTTGTTTAATTCTATGAAAACTAATATATACATATTACCAGAATGTTGGAGAAAAGCAATTATACACTCAAATACAAAGGCAATATTGAAGTAGATAAATCTAACAATTACCAGGGTATAGCCTTATTATCTAATGTAAGAAAAACCTTTACAGGTGTTATAGCAGACAGAATACAAAAATGGGTGGAAGAATATAATATAAATATTGTACTTATGAAGCTGTTGTCTTATATTCTTACAGAATTCCAAATGGACTGTAGGAAAGGAATAAGAACTGTGACATGTTGATTATAAAAACATTAGTAGATAAATTTTTAAAGGAAAATAGGGGTAAATTATATAATGGCTTTCATTAACTTAGAGAAAGCATTTGACTGAAGTTGAAATTACTGTGAGTTCAATTTAGAGTTGAAATTGCTGTGGCATAAATTGCTGGAAAAAGGTATGAATAACAATATAGTGAGCATTTTAAAAGGTTTATATAAAGATAATACTTTCTGTGTGAGATATGGTGGAGGAGTACTAGAGATGTACACCAAAAGAAAAGGTTAAGACAAGGGTAATTTTTAATTTATTCACTGAAGGTATATTGCAATTTATAAACAGAATTAATAATCTCCTGCCTGTAATAAATAAGTACAGATTCCAGGTTACCTTTTTGCTGGATAGTTAGATCTTTCACCATTTAGAGTTTAAAATTTTCTCTGAAAGAAATAGATAAATACTGTATAGAATGGGGATTGAAGGTAAAAGGAGAAAAAATAAATTGTAGTGTTTAAGAAAGGAAGTAAACCGATGCCTCTGCTTGCATTCATGGGGAATCACACTTAAGAAGTCGGTCCTGGTGGTGTAGTGGTAACCATATTTGCCTTCTAAACTCAAGATTGCAGGTTCAAATCTGACTAGGATTGATGGATTTTTTCGGGCTTAAAAATCCTAAGAATGACTTCCTTCAGAAGGGAAGTAAAGCCATGGGTCCCATGTCATACATTTACGGCACGAAAAAGAACATCAAGCCTGAAAGAAGAGGCCTCTGAGGAAAATTTGTCGGCCTAAATAGAATGGAATGCAGATGACCTGAGATGTTAAAGAGGTGTCCGTAAATAAACCAAAATAAAAAAGGTACACTTAAGAATTTACATGGCCAAATAGATGAAGATCTCTTGTTTTTATTGTTTGTCTCAATAAAAAATCTTTGAACCAAGCATAACAATTCAATTGTGTATAAGATATGGTTTTTCCCAGCTGTTGACTGTCAAATAGCAACTATTCAGCAACTATTTCAAACATTAAATTTAAGACTAACTTGTGTCAGAACTAATACAGTAAAGCAACTTATATATTCTTAATTAGCTGATGAGTTGTTGTAATACTATTATGCTCCATCGATTCACAGCTGATGATTCAGGCAATGGCCAGAGAATCATGTTCTGAACAAATAAATGTTAAGTGTAGCTAAGAGAAATTAAAGATTATATCTCAAACACATTTAATTTAAGTAATTAGCTATAATATTTTGCAAGACCTTTTAAGTATTTTACTTTTAGTGTTTGTATTATTATATTATGCATACAGCTTCTAGCAAATAGAATTTCATAGCAATATTCATTGACTGATTGTATATATAACAATGTGCTTATAAAATGAGCAATTGCAGTCCTCCCCCTTTTTTTTTTTGTGGAATGGTTTTTAATGCCCGTTTTTACTACTCAGGCACCACAGGCGGTTAGAGCAATTGCTGATCATATAAATCTTTGTTAATAGGCACTCCAAAGCAAAGTATGTTATAATTTGATTACGTATTTCAATCCGAATTGCAGGCTCGTACTTCACGGCTAGTAAGACTTCATGCAAAGGAAATGGAAGATGTAAATGAAGTTTATGCTGGAGATATATTTGCATTATTTGGAATTGATTGCTCTAGTGGTGATACATTTGTTTCAAACAGTAAATTGCAGCTCTCAATGGTAAGTAGTAATAATTCTTGCTGTTGTAATGGCAGTTGAATTGTAAGTAGTTTAATACTTAAATATGCATTTAAAAGCTATTGACAGTGAAGCAGTAATATCCTCAAAACTGAATGTTTTCTAATGTTGACATGAACTTCACTTATAAGTTTTAAATTTAGGATATAAGTAGGAACCTTCATTCCCATCCTCAGTTGTTTGGTGACTCCTTGGTAAGTTTAGGGCTGTCTAGGAGTCTGAATCATTATTTGTCGACATCTATTGGCTAGAATAGGAATTAGCAGAATTTGTTTTAAAGTGTAGAGTCAAAATTCATTAATTTATCTGTATTTTAAAATGAAACATTTTCCCATGTAATTAGTTCTACTGGAACTATTTGTTTCTTTAACAAAATGCTTCTTGTAAATATTGTACTTACGAAGCTGTTGACAATGGAGTGGCAATATAACCTAAGTTTAGGTTAGAATGCTTCTTGCTTAATTTTTTTGCTGTTTTCCCAAAAGTATGCTTTTACTGCCAATTCTTCCAATTTTTTAGTCAAATGTACATTGCGGAAATATTTCTAAAGGTGCAAAATTTCTTGAAGAAGCATCAGGTGTTTCATGGCAATATTGCTGAAAGATATGTATGGATTTCTTTTTTGTGCTCTATGTACTCAAGAAATTTGAGAGTCACACCAGAAGTATGGATGCCTTAGCTTGAAGTAACTAAACTGTATTTGTGTTTATGTCTATACAAAACTGGACATCACAATAGTAAATTGGAATCAACCAGTTTGATAGAGGGAGTTGACTGGCATTGTTTGCAAAATGGCAAGTAGTTTGCCTCTCAAACTGTATTCTGCCATCACATATCCCTTAGAAATATTTT
Organism: Metallyticus violacea; assembly: GCA_030762175.1. Lineage (NCBI taxonomy): Eukaryota > Metazoa > Arthropoda > Insecta > Mantodea > Metallyticidae > Metallyticus > Metallyticus violacea. The sequence goes on from CM060831.1 coordinate 54,095,059, forward strand.
TCCAGCATTCATGGTACTGTTTTTCAGGAATTTTGTTATCTCTTGAGCATCAATATAGGGATTGTTTCAGTAATCTAAATGTATTCCCCATTTAAAGAGATCACAAGTTCTATATTTCTAACATAAATTATTTATGAGTAAATCGCTCAAATTTCACTATTTTTGTTCTACTTACTTGGACATGTTTCAATGGCTTATTGCCTTCATCATCAGTATAGTTCCACTGTCAGCTTCCCAGCATGGTATTAAGATATCGCTCTGTGGATTTCTGTTTTTTGGAAGATCAAAATATATTTTCCCCACACTGTTAACTCTATGGGTTTTTGAAGAGCTTTTAAGAGTTTAGGTTCATTTTGGAATTTGTGTGTGGGTTTTTTTTTTTTTTTTTTTTTTTTTTTTTGCCAGAAATGGTTTGCTACCACTGATTTTTCCGTGTGTTTATATTTTACATTTCTCATACATTCCTTAAACTGTAGGGCAATGTTTCTTTTTACTTTACCTATATAATTCATATTGCAGTCAGCATATCCACATCTTTCTTGTAGCACAATTACTTATTCTTTGGTAGAAATTACTTGTTGATCAATATTATTATGGAGAACTGCAACGAGTTAAGACAATTTCTGGCTAAGGTTAAAAATACAATAGAGACAAGGAGTGAGCATAAGGCCAGGATCCAATGATCATAAAATTGTTAATGTCTAATTTAATTCTGCATCACATTCAATTCAGATGCTAAGTTTTATAAAGTATTATAAGTGCCACAATTCAGAGATTTATGATGAAACTTTTATGTGAAAAATATATGGTGATAAAACATGACTGACATTTATGACTATTTTGAAAAATTTAATATAAAGTTATAATTAAAAATCTATATATGATAGGAGGAAAGTGATTATATTTCTAAAATCAGCAGAAAAAATTGGGTTATTCAACTCTGGTAATTAAAATTAATTTAATTTTGTTGAGCACTTTAACTGTCTATTTTGTCTATTATAAACCATTTTTCTTTAATGGGTTCTTTCCTCCAATCATAAGTTTTGTCATACTGGAATATTTTGTCCTATGTTCTCTGTTTCTCTATATAAAGGGCAATCCCTTTGATGATGATGATGATGATGATGATGATGATGATGATGATGATGATGATGTGATAAAATAATAATATTTATTTATTTGTTTAAGTACCAAGTGGTTACAAAGTCTTGGGCTGCCCACTGAAACTGACCCTGGCCATTTCTTCTGGGCTGTCTTCCACAAAAGTATAGTTCTAATACAGTACAAGTGTATGGACCAAAGTATAGGAGTATTGTTAATAGCATAATGTTTTTTATCTTTCAAATGACTTTGGGTATTAGTTGATGCAAATGTGCTAACTATTAGCAAAAGCAATGATAGTGATGAGCAGGAAAATATATATATATATATTTTTCAGACTAGCATCTTAGTTAATGTATTTTTCAGGTTCTAGCTACATGCCGTGAAAATATTTTTTTCTGTTCTTCATTCTCTTATAAAATAATCTCTTTTGCACAATTTTCCCAGATTTTTGCTCATAATGAGACATGATTGTCAAGTAATATAAACAAATAGATAAGTATAAATGATCAAATAAATGTACCAATAAAATAAACAACTGAGAGCAATCGGGAAGCTTGATTCTTCTGCCATCTCTTGACGACTGAAGTTGATGCTCCTCAATGTAGCTGTAAAGGACAGTCATCTCAAAATGGATTATCACACTTAAATATCGATAAATGCATAATAAAGTATTTAAATTATTATTATATCTGAGAAAAAATACAAGATTCATTTTGCAGGAATGACAATAATCTGCTCTGTACATTAAAAATCCCTAAGGAATGGACATAACCTAACTCAAGGTATGGCAAATATGGCAAACAGCTATTCCTCCATCTTGCTTTTATATGACATCACTTGTAACTTTTTACTAATACTTACACGTGTTGCACTTCTTTCGTAGAACAGAAAGTTACAAGACCATACTTTATAACAACTTGTATATATTATACCATACTTTTGTGGAATAGGGCTCAATTAGGCAGCCATCTTTATTACAAATTACTTACAAAGATTATATACATGATCAGTTTTCGGTATACCTATTTAAGCACATTTAATTTCAATTTTAATGTATTCAGGAATCAATACAGTGAAAATGAGTATAAAATCTCCAGTAGATAAAATAACAGTTGACAATGAGCAAAGGTCTCACGAAACATATCCTAAATTATGAGTGTTAAGAGTGTTTTATCATTTTATCAATATTTTAAATGTTTTAATTCAGACTGCCTTCTTGATCATTGGAAATGAAGCCATGAAATTGTTTTTAAGTATTTTAAAATATTTTATCTCCTGGAGATGTATTTAATTAATATTCTCTTTTTTTCTTTACTGTCCATTTCCATTGGTTTTTTACTTTGAATAAGTATTGACCTATATTCTTATAATTTTTTTTCAGAGGTATGCTCTAGAGCAATTGTTCTATTCATTTTAAGCCATTTTTTTTTACCCATACTTTCCTTTCTCCATGTCACAGTTTCTTTACATTTGAAACTATATGTTCCTCTTCCTTTCTTCCTAAAAATCATTTACTTTGCATATGCCTTTTCTTTGCCCTTTTAACCTCCACACCCCAGTTCTTAACCATGCACTCCCCTCTCTTTACTTGTGTAATCTTTCCCAGCGGATTTTCATTAGGATGTGGAACACCTCTCTGTTAGTTCACTAAATAATTTTTGTATCTTCATATCTTTTCCTTAAACCCCCCCAGAAACCTTTACCCTTTGTTAATATAATTGCATAAATTTGTTACAGGAATCCATATTTGTAGCAGACCCAGTTGTATCAATGTCAATAGAGCCTGTCAATAACAAGGACAGAGATAACTTCAGTAGAGCAATAGCACGTTTTACCAAAGAAGATCCAACATTCCGGTTTATGTACGATATAGATAACAAGGAAACAATAGTATCAGGCATGGGAGAATTGCATCTTGAAATATATGGCCAGGTAAAATATACATAAATGTTAACATTATTTTTAAATCAGTTAAATGCATTTGAACATTCACTTATAAATTATATTATTACAGAGAATGGAGAGAGAATATGGCTGTCCAGTGAGGCTTGGTAAGCCAAAGGTATCATTTCGTGAAACACTTTTGGCACCATGTAAGTTTGATTATCTTCACAAAAAACAGCATGGTGGTCATGGAGAGTATGCTCGAGTTATTGGCATAATGGAAGTAAGTTTGTGTTTTTATAATATGAAAATTGTTATACATAGAGGAATCTACTTCTTATTTAGTACTCAAATATATATGCATTAAACATAATATTTGTTGATTTGATATTATGGACAACATTTGTTTTAAAATAATAATTTTTATAATGATGTGATTATTAAGATGCAGATTTTAGGTTTTTATAAATGAGATTTTAGTGTTTTAAGTCTTTTAATGTAAAATGTACAACCAACATTGTTATAAAATCAGAAAATTGAACTAGTTTACATGTTGACACAATTCAATTTTTATCTTTCATAGTCTTTTGTTGGTAATTTATTGTTATATGGTGACAACCAATGCAAATGCTTGAGATACTTTAACTGTGGTAACTGTTTTATATTTTTTTTTCCACTATTTCGTGAAAATTAAACTAATACCTCAACTAAACCAATGAGGTGGCATAAGCTGCAACACTTGGGTTTGCATTTGGGAGATCCGAGATTCAGATCCCTTGGGGTTGACCATCCTAACTTGGCGCTACCATGTCACTTAGACAAAAACTGAGATGGGTCTTTCCTTAAATTTTTCACTCTCTCATTTCATATTTCATTCCATTGGTTCCATTACAAATCAAAAATATGGTATCTTGCACTTTGTAAAAATTTCTAACTCCTTGAGGAATGGGGGCTCAACCAGTTGGGTGTTCTTTTTGGAAATATGTTAGGGACCCCTTATACATTTGTACATCTGCATATGGATCCTGGTTGCTTGGTGTCTCCCTTACTTCATTTCTTCCTCCTGAGGTGCCCACATTGGGAACTAGGCACAAACGGCCAGCTGTGATAAGCCGAAAGTATCCTCCTCCATCCATTGCAATCCAACACTGCAGCTAATGTGAACATACAAATATGTGAGTTAACATTTTTGCATTGTTGCTGTACACAATTAGCTACATTTATAATTTTCTGGAGTGAAATTTCTTGTGTTGTGTCTGAGTAAATTTCTGTAGGCCCATTAACATCTTTCTATGGAACCAATCAAGGGTGCATACTTCATTGACACTACTTCTCTTGGTCCCAAAGTAAGATCACCTTCCAACTTCTCCCCTGGATAATTGCACAAGCTTATTTCATCTTTTAATACCATGGATTTCTCAGAAGAATATCTTGTAATTACAAAAGTGCTATTGATTATTGGATGTCCTATTACTAGTACCAGGATTCTCTCTTTTTTTGCTTTGTTCTTTTACTGCATTCAGTTATGTGGTGGGAAAGGTTGGTGTTAGTTTAGGTTAGTTTGTAGAAAAATAGTTAATTACACTGGACAGTATAATTTTTGTCACAATATAAAATGTTAATTGTTTAATGCTGGACTCAAACATATAATTAGAATTTTTCCATTAATCATAGCCTTTTTAGACGACTTTTCCATTGAGCATAGCTACATTTACATTGGAATTTTAGTGATCCTCGTCACTTATAATTGTATATTTATATATTTTATGTTTCCAATAAAAATTTCTGTACAACAGTGGTGCTCTGCATTAATCACATTAAATCACAGAGAGCCAACAGTGTACATGTTTATTCATGTTGAGACATGAAGGGTATGAACATGCTGTTTTGGCAGAAAAGTCGCTAAATGGACTGGTAGTGAACTCGTTAGCATGACATAAATATTTTCCTTTAGGTTTATAATGGTTTGTTAAATATATGAGGATTGTTTCTTAAATAGTGGCAAGTATTAATTACAACTTATTTTTTTTTTTTTTTTTTAATATTGTTTAATGTCCATTTTAACTACCGAGGCATGACAGGTGGTGACATTGATGATACATGAAATGATAAATTGGGAAAGGATATTTTTTTTAAAGAAGGTAACATTCCACGTCTAAGTTAGGGTATTTCCCCAGCATTTGCCATTTACAAGGACTGAGGAAAACCTGGAAAAAATGTCAATCAGGGAGGACATCCTGGTGGAAATCAAACCCCAGACCTCTTGCTCATGAGTCCGGCTTTAATAACCTCAACCACCCATAGCGGTTTAATTATAACTTATACATAATGATAACTATGTGAAACTTCCACAGTTCCTCATTGTAGTCACCAGCATTTGTAGCACCTGTTGCCACCAATGTAGAAGCCATAGTATATCCATAGCAGCTTCTTTTCTCTGCTGGAGTGCATAGAGTAGTCTTTCATTTGCAGAATTGGGAACAATTTGGAAGCAGATGCCATGCAATGTTTCTTTCATCTTTGGGATCAAATCAAAACAGGGGCATAAGCCCAGGAAGTGTGTATGGAGGATGATAGAGCATTTCCTAGTCCCATTGAGATATAAATCCATCACCAATTGCATGACATGCACCCAAGCATTGACCTGCAAGATGATGGGAGGAGTTTGCAGAAAGTTTCTTTGCTTCTTGCACAATGCTGGTGAAGTGTAATGTAAAATTAACAGTAATACCATGCATTCTGTTCTTGGGGTATGTTATGCATTAAAATAATGCTATCACAATTTTACATCAGAATCATCATCATCTTCACATTACTGAGGTTCTGACACACTTTTAACTTTCATGGTTCGTTGGATTAGCATTTCAGTTTGGATTTGTACATGTCACATCCATCATTGTGACATGGGTTAGGAACCCTCTCCTTTTACATTTATAGCATTCCAAGAGAATTTGCGCAGCATTGTATCATTGCCTTTTCAGCAACTCGAACAAATGGTGTAATTTTGCCAAGGTTTTCTTTCAGGATATAAAACAGTCTTAGGCACTATATCTGTATTTTAGGCTAGCTCACAAACTGCCTTAGTTGTATCAGTTGCCAACAAGCTTAACTGCATCTTCAATTGGCATTATGGCAACCCTGCCAAGACATGTCTGGCGCATGATGTCATTTGTGCTTGAAGGTTTTGACTCACCTATGCTATGGTTCTGTATCAGTGCTGAATCCCTGCATGCTTCAAGAAGACTTTCATGATACTCATGCTATACAGCCATGGGCACATTTATTTTTTATCTGGTTGTGCTATTCCTAATTCGAGAACATCTCGGATACTCACAGTTAGACTGATCTCTGGACATTATTCTTTGCAATACAGCACATGTATGGAGCATAGGATATGTGTCTATTTACTGTGAAATAGGTTGGGTATCACCCTAATGCATGTACGAGCCAGAAACGATTGGTTCCAATTCCTGGTGTACATACAGCCTGTTATCACTATTGATCAACCCTTGTATTTTCAAATTTGATTAGTGTGTTAGTTTATTTTTAGTAATAAACATATAGGAAGAATGGTTCTGAAAGATGTAGGAAATAGGCACAGGTCATTTCTAATATGATAAGAACAGAGAAACCTTGTAGATGAAATATATGGAATCTGAAAAAAGGAAAATGGCGAGAATTTCAAGATCATATTGAATCACATTTTAGATAGCCAAATAAAGAAGATTTTCCACATAATAATATAAAAGCTTTTTCAAAAGGGAAACATGTAATTATAAACCTTATTCAACAGAGGAGCTGGATAAAATAAATGGAACTTAGGACCTAGCATGAAATTTTCAGAAAATGCAAAAAAAATTCAAATTATGGTATAATCTGAAGAAAGAAATCTACTAGATTAAGTAAGATGGCATTTTCTTCTAAAAAGGAAACTTGTAGTAGCTTATTAAGCCAAATGAACGTTAAAATAGATGTACAGAAGTCATATAAGTAGGTTGTTTAGCATTTTCAACAATAAGTGCAGACTTATAAATATTTTTGTTTACATAACTCATTTAATGGCAATTAAAAAGTTGACATGTTAATACATTGGAACAAAGATTCAAAGAAGCAGTAGCAAATATTAAAACAAATAGCAAGACCTGGGCAATATTTTCCCAGAATTTGTTAAAAAGTTGAGACTTAGAGTATTAAAATTCCTGGAACATAGAACATTAAAAAGTATATGATAAAATTTAGAAGACAAATAGCAAACTTCCCAGACTGGACCAAAGCTAAAATTATCCCTGTACTAAAACTTATAAAATAGCAAATCTAATTAGTTCATTTGGGCCCATAGCACCCATAATGTTGCAATGAGAAGAAGCTAAACAAATTAACATTGCAAAGTTGAAAGCTGTAATAAAGAGCTAAGGGTTTTATAGAAAGTACTAGTATACTTATAATTTTTCTGAAGATTTATAAATGAATATTTTTTGTACTATGAGGAAAAACAATCATTTTACATAAGGACATTGTTTCATGCAAAAATATATAATTGGTTTCAAAAATAATTTTTAATAGCCATTAAATATTAGTAAGAACTGCAGCAAATATAATTAGTACAAAAATGATTTATCAATATAGTGTTATAAAGAACATAAAATTCAAGGCAAATGAATCCCTAGTGTAATTATTTAGACACATCTGTAGATTCACATTGTGGTAAATGGGGAAGAAGAAAAAGGACAAATAGTTCCAGTTCCTTTTGTTTCTCTTGTTAATCTGTACCATCTATCTATATAAATTTATAGCTATTTTATTTTGGTTTCAAGGCACACACTTAAATCATTAATTTTATAATTGCTGAAGCTCTAAATTCAAGTAACATTAGAATTTTTTACATTAGGTTTATTTTAATATTGTGGAAGTTTATTTTGTATTAATTGTTTTGCTACAGCCGTTACCACCTACACAAAATACAATCTTGGAATTTGTTGATGAAACTGTGGGAACAAATGTGCCCAAACAATTTATACCTGGAGTGGAAAAAGGCTTCCGTACAATGGCAGAAAGAGGTATGCTTGTTAGTGTCTCAGTTAACTTAAGCTGATAGCTGCAAATTGTGAATGTGTGTTTCATCAGCAATAACGTAGAAATTCCTTTAGGACTGCATTTTTAAAAATTATCTCAGGATAATATGCATGCACATGCGAGCTAGAAAGAGAAAGTTTAAGCGCACATTCCCATTATTTTGCTTTATACCCACCTGGTTACTTGGTTTTTCTAAAGTTAACAGTTAATGTGATAATTTTTCATATTACTTGTTTAATCTATGTTGTTATTGCTTACTGCAGGCTTATTATCAGGGCACAAACTGTCTGGAATAAAGTTTCGGCTTATTGATGGAGCTCATCACATCGTAGATTCCAGTGAAATGGCATTTACAATTGCTGCTCAAGGAGCTGTAAAAGAAGGTATTGCAGCAATTGCTTCATTTAACATGAATACAATTTCTAATTCTGCCACTCTTATAATAGTAAATGTAAATAAAGAATGGAAGTTTTTCATAGAAAAGCTATACTCTGTTAGCCTCAGCTATAAGTAAAAGAAAAAAAAAGTACTTTAAATGAGTATCAGTGCTTGTTCATGGTTTTAATATTTCTCACACAACCAGAGATTAAGTTATGTTGACACTAACATGTTAATTTTGCTATAAATTGTGTTCAGTATATAATCAATTCCTGGATCTGAGAACATCTGTGAAAACTAGGACACTAAAATTAAATAAAAAATATATTACACAAAATAAAAATATTTATTACTGAAACATTGCCCACATGCAATAATGCAAACATTTTAGTATTAACATTGTATAACAACAATAAGAATGATGATAGGGTGAATTCATTATTTAATTGTTGTTGTAAATTTTCTGACTTCTTATCTTTTCAATCAGACTTGCATTTCCTTGAAGATATTTATGAAAGTTATTATGCTTGCTAATTTATTCATAAAGCTGAGTTTTTCCTTTGGCATTTTGAAACCTAAATACAAATAAAATTATACTTAGTAAATAATTCACATACATTCTAAAGTGCCAAAATTAAGTTTTGTAGTTAGAAATAACACTTTCAGCTGTAATTCAGCATTGTCGACTGTGTCACCTATAAAACTAGAACTTAGAAGAAACTGCTCAAGCAGCGAGATATCACAAATCATTAGATTGATTTGATAGTTTAAATTTGCGAGATACCAGAGATTGTTGAAATCATTGATACTTTAAGTTCAGTGATGCCAACTTCTCCATCTGCAAAAAAAAAAATCATTATTGTAGTATGGATTTACAATTATAATAACTCCCAAAGGTTGAAGCTTTAAAATGCAGAATCGTATTTATTGAATCCAATCCACACTTTTTATGTCCAAATGTAGAATTCAAAATTATGGTGTGCATTAGATTCAAGTACAAATTCATTCCGTAGTTCACTTCATTTGAATTCATAATGTATTATGTCATAATGTTTGCTGCAATTCTTTATTTCTTTACATTTATGTGTGGCCTATTATCATAGAGCATTTGAATAGTAGGTAGTCTTGAAATGGACAGAAAATAGAAAAAAACATCTTATGATGCTACTTTCAAGCATAAAGTAATTCTTTATGCTGAAAAAAATGGTAACAGAAAGGAATTAAGAGAGTTGAATGTAACTGAAAGCAATGTTTGCTTGTGGTAGCAACATAAATTGGCATAATATTAATTCAATTTGGAATCAAACACAGTGAAACACCCATTAATAATCTCATCTGAGTCAAATGTTTAAAACACTCTTTATGGTTTCACTTAAATGAGATTTACTCAGGACATATGTTTCGTGGAACTACTGTCTGATGATGTGGACAATAGTTCCATGAAACATATATCCTGAGTAAATCTCATTTAAGTGAAACAATAAAGAGTGTTGTAAACATCCGACTCAGAAGAGATTATAAATTGGCATTATTTGCAACTAAAGGTAATAGGAAGAAATCCTGACATTGAAGAAAAATTTTGAAATTCGTACATGAAAGGAGGAAGAATAGGCAATCTGTGACTAGTGACACCATAAGAAATAACTTTTTTTCTTTAACCTATTGGCAACTGTCCTGGTAACAGCAGGAGTGATGGATTTTGTCCTGTGTGCTGGAAGATGTAACAACAGTTCACTTATAAATTCTATGTTCTGATCTTTTTATGAAGTGGGCAAGTTTATCTCTAAGATGCCATATAACAATATGCCAAATTCTTTTTTTTATGATATTAAGTTTCAAATTTGGGGTGTGCAATATGGTGCATTAGATTCATGTTATTGTGATATTTAATAATGTGCTTGTTGTTTTGAAAAAACTTTGGACTAAAACATTATGATAGTATTATTTATGTGCACTCAACTCTTTAGGAGGTGGAAATAATTAATTGTCAAATCTTATTCATCACATTTCTTTGAGGTTCAATAAATGTTATTATAGCATGTGTTGTTTATTGATTCAATGGGAAAAATAAAGCAACATAAGTAATTTTGTTACGCATATTTGTAATAGCATATTTTAAATTCAGGAGACTTTTGGATGTATATCTTGAAGGTTTTTGAATTAAACTCCAAAGTTCTCCAATTTACTAATTTAAAGAACATCTCAGAATTCTTATTGTAGTTATTTGTGTATTTCTTTTCTTAGTTTTTGAAGGAGGCTCTTGGCAGATCCTGGAACCAGTAATGGCAGTAGAAGTGATTTCACCATCTGAATATCAAGGCACTATTATGGGTCAGCTAAACAAGCGTCATGGTATTATAACAGGTACAGAAGCTACTGAGGGATGGTGTTCAATTTATGCTGAGGTAAGTTTTGGATCTGTCCTACAAAGAAGTAAAATTAGAATTGCAATAATTCTTTTACATGACAAACTTTCATCTTTCAAACGAGTGACTAAAACACACTATAACGAGGATCAGGTGGTATTGGCACTTCAGTATTGTATGAAGTATTTTCAAGGCATATATTTGCTTGAATATCACCATCCTGAATTGTTAAGGAATTCCTCCTTGGGCTAGTGATCAGCATAGCTGGCTGCTGTCTGTGAGTTCCAGAGTTGGATCTCATGGTACCTGCTTACAAATTTTCTAAGTTAGTATAGCATTATTATTGAGGAAGTCATTGAAATTTTGTTCTACTTACTGGGACATGTTTCAAAGGCCATTGCCTTCAACTTCAGCCATTTCTATTCCTGAGTAATAATTTGCTATATTATACTATATTTCACTGTGAAAATTCCTGCTATTCAAAAGTATTCCTAAGTTAAGTTTGGAATGGGGCCTACCCTGCCTCAATGGGACATTTGGGGAGGATGTCTTAAGATGAAGAGGAATAGAGGATGCAGCAGTTGTTGCAGTCAGCCAAGGCCTGTGAAGACTTACTTGCCAAAAAGAGGAGGAGGAAACTGTTTAAAATAATTCAAATGTAATATTCAAAATTGTGGTGTGTATTAGATTCAAATGCAAATCATTCTGTCCCATAGTTTGCTGGTAATGTCATTCAAATTTATTGTTTATTATGTCTTAATGCATTTCTGCAATTCTCGATTTTATTACATTTATTGTTGGCCTATTATTGCATAGAGCCTTTGAATAGTAAGTAGGTTGTCACAAAATGGAGGGCAAACAGAGAAGAACATCTTGTGATGCTACTTTCAAGTATGAAGTAATTCTTTGTGCTGAAAAAAATGATAACAGAAAGCAAGAAGAGAGTTCAATGTAGCTGACAGCAACATTCGCTTGTGGCAGCAACAGAAATTGGCATTATTTGCAACTAAAGCTAGTAGGAAGAAATTCACTATTCCTCACAAAGGATGACACCCTGACATTGAAGAAAAAGTTTTGGAATTCGTACATGATAGAGGAAGAACAAGCAACCTATGACTAGTGACACCATAAGACATAAAGCAAAAGAGGAGGCTGAAATTCTTGGTATATCGAAACAAGAGTTAAGGGTAGTCTTGGGTGGGTGGATATTTTATGAAGCAGGCAGATATATCTGTTAAGTTGCCATACAACAATACGCCAAAAGCTTCCTCAGATTTTTATGATTTTAAGTTTCAAGTTTGGGATGCACATTACATTTAATGGCACATTAGATATACATAAATATGGTATATTGCAAGATTATTATGCTAAACATTAAATTATAGAGCTGTATGTGCAACTCATCCTCATCCTTGCTTTAGCTCTATCTACCTGCCAGGTTTTTAAAGGTTAATAGCAAAACATACCCAAGGAAGCATTCAATTATGTAGGCATTTTTATTATGTAAGAAATAGGAATTGATTCCTTTTTAAATTAAATTTACCCAACCCTAGTAGAAATGCAGTCAGAGCTCAGCAATAAATTAATACAGGCTTCAAAACGCAATATTGTCACCATTATTTTCTGTTCTCTTTCGCACTATTCATAGCAAACTTGCAAATGTCAAGAGCTGAATGCAGTTAATAAGTGAAGTCTAAATGCATAACTAATTATGAAAGTATTTTAATTATGAGTCGATAGCTTACTAGAACTAAAAGAAAATTTAATTAACACATAGCAAGAGTGATGATGAATAATGTCAATAGGAAGAGGTAGGCAGAACGTAATAGTTCATATGTATTTTCAAATACCCACCTAAAAATTTTGAATTATTTGGATAGGGCAACACTGGCAATGAGTAATTGCATTAAGAAGTGATGACATTTGTTCAAGCATTCAATCATTAGCATTTCTAATTTCATTTGTTTGCTGCTGCTTACAGAATTAGGGAATAGGGGCTCAAGAAAAAAACGTATAGGAATAGCAGTGGTGCTATACAGGAACGAAGTCAAAGTGGGGGTGTGAAATTTTTCAAATTATTGGTCAAAGGACAGAAGTTATCCCATGTTAATGGTTAACTTATAACAATGGGTTAGGGTGTTCATTGTTCATATTTATTGGAAATTAGGGCTTAAAAAAAGTTTATGTTTAAAATTAGTTAATACAGGGCAATTGCAAAGAAAGTGGCCCAAGAGTGTCGAGGAATGATATGATTATGGAATGGGCCCTAAAATATTGGTTTAGGATCTTGAATCTAAGTATCATGTTAATGCAATGTTTAGAATACCAAGAGAACAGTCTTAGAAATTCTGGATGGATTATCTCTGGGATGAGTTGTAGAGGAATGGGTTAGGAAAAATTTAGAGAAGAAGAATATGAAGAAACAAGAAAGAAGAAAACAATAATAAGGGCTTTTGGTAGGTAGCAAGGAGGAGATTTGATGCTTGGCCACTGCAGTGAATTAGACTGTGAGTAACATAACTAGTAGCTGTCACCACTGTTGAGAAAGATCACTGAATTAAGCTAGATAGACTGTTGGGTACTTAAAACATTTCCCATGAAGTATTTTCACTATAGTGTATGATTGCTTGTTCATGAGTAGGGCCCAGATTCTTAGATTTTTAACTTTTTTGTTCCTTGATAGTTAACTGTGATACTTTTAATAATAGGAGTCACACAATAGAATCTTAGAAAACCTAAAAGAGGCTAAATAAGATGTTAAAACCTAAAAATAGCTAAAACTGTTATTTTTAAAAAACATTAAAATATATATAAGGATCATTGTGTGATTGAGTCAAACTAACACAGTGATCTTAATATATGATTAGGTTCATTGTGCAATGTTCTAATTAACAATTTTAATTATTAAAATATATGATAAATAAAATACCAAACATGAAAAATATGTATAAAATATAGTGAACTTTTGTAACAGTGGTGTAAATTATTAACATTTAAGAGAAATTGAGTCGAAATAGTAACATACACACCACTAAAATTGAATTAAATGGAAGACTAGTTTCGGGAGCCATCGCTCCTATCATCAGTTCCTGGTCGACTGCCAGCCTCGTTGTTTGTGATAGATCGATTCGTCTCTGGTGGAGGTTTGATGAACTTTTGTATTAGTACATCACTTGGCGGGATTTCGAAATTAAAAACTTTCTCCTTATTCTTCCAAATATAGATATTTTCCCAGACTGTAAGTTCAGTTTTTCCTTTAATATATTTAAGTAATTTGGGGTTTTTATTAATGTTATGTTGTTCTTTCCAAAAGTGCCAAGCTACCGCCGATTTTTCTTCTTGTTTTTGATTTATATTCCTAATGTGTTCTTTGGCTCTTGTTTTTATGTTTCTTTTGGTCTTTCCAATATAAACTTTATCACAATCATTGCAGAATATATCAGATGAACTGCAATGATTGTGATAAAGTTTATATTGGAAAGACCAAAAGAAACATAAAAACAAGAGCCAAAGAACACATTAGGAATATAAATCAAAAACAAGAAGAAAAATCGGCGGTAGCTTGGCACTTTTGGAAAGAACAACATAACATTAATAAAAACCCCAAATTACTTAAATATATTAAAGGAAAAACTGAACTTACAGTCTGGGAAAATATCTATATTTGGAAGAATAAGGAGAAAGTTTTTAATTTCGAAATCCCGCCAAGTGATGTACTAATACAAAAGTTCATCAAACCTCCACCAGAGACGAATCGATCTATCACAAACAACGAGGCCGGCAGTCGACCAGGAACTGATGATAGGAGCGATGGCTCCCGAAACTAGTCTTCCATTTAATTCAATTTTAGTGGTGTGTATGTTACTATTTCGACTCAATTTCTCTTAAATGAAAAATATGTGTTTAAAAATGTTTTTTACTAAAAGCTACTTTTGAAACATTAACCAAATTTGTCCATCTTGCTCATGGTTACACATTTCAAATCGAAAGTATTGCATTTAACATTTCCTTTACATAACTATGTATTGTTACATATTCACAGTAAAGGAAATCATTGGTTTTAGGAGCAAACTGAGCACATTCTTAAGTAGCTTATACTTGCATTTAATTAACAATACTTGCTATGCCAAAATTAAAGTATTGTAAAAGTTGGTTGATTCATCAGTAGGTTGGTAATAATTCTAATTTCATTACAGAGGGCAAACTTATATTTTGTGACTTCTGCCAAAAGCAGGTGAGCTATGACAAAAAATCACATCTGCAACATGAAAAGTCAGCAGGGCATATCAGCAGCATTGGGAGGAAATGAGGATTCAGTTTCAATCACTAGTTTCAGGGTTTTTATGGCTCTTCAGAAGACACTTTTATTATACATTTATTTGAGGTGCTAATATCAGCAAATGTGCCATGGCAAGTGCTACAGAATACAGTATTCAATGAATTTCTTCAAAGACATCAGTGGGCAGAAGATATCAAATGAATAATTCTTCCTAAGGAAAAAATATTAGCTGCAAATATATCAAGAAAGTATTGAATTTATCAGAACAAAACTACAGGACTATAAGCTTTCAGTAATGAAACCAAAGATAGTAATGGTAATTTCATTGCTAATATTGTGGTGGGCAAGTTACACCCCATCGAATCTGCTAAACCCCACAAAATACTGGACAAAACCCACAGAACCTTCACCTGCACCTGCACCTGCACCTGCACCTTCAAGACTTTATTTATTAGTGGCATACCTAATGAACAAATGGCACACAATTTACACACAATGAAAGCACTGAATGCATAATCACTTGCTGATAAGGCCTTCTTGAAACAAACCACAAGCTGCTACCTGATTGTGTATTATACAGTCTTGATAACTGGCTTCTTCCAGTATGCAGCTGTTTTTTGCCAGCTCATAGCTAAAATAACCTCACTGTGTATTTATTTATGATTAATCAAACTCTGAAGAAATATGAGAAGTGGAAGACAAAGGAGTGGTCAAAGAGACATGAAACTGGATTAAGCAATTCAGTGATAGAAATATAATGTTAATGATAAACCTTGCTTACGAAGGCTATCCATTCCAGAATAAAGCTATATCCACTGCACTGGAAGACAAGCCACTCATCAGTAGCAGTAAATTGTCAACAAGTCTTGTTGGTGTATTTAAAGCCTGCTGTGTTACTATCTCCACCAATTAGAGGTGGTATCTAAATACATGATTAGATCCACATGAATTCAGTGAAGCACATACTCAGCAATTAGTTAATGTCTGCAACTTCTTGGTTCCTTTACTCCTTTTGGAAGTGAATTGTGACATGCAATGAAAAATGGATCTTTCTGTATAATCCAGACCAGAAAAAGTAACAAATACCATGTGCCGAAGAATCTCAATTATTAGTCTAGGATTTAAATGGAATTGAAATTGTGCCTCATTCACTATACAGTCCAGATCTACACCATCAGATTATAGATTGTTCCAGTCCATGGAAACATTTTTAAGAGTACAGCATGTCAATACATTTGAATAAATGGAAGAAGAGAACTTTTTGCCTGTAAATACACTTGTATCATTACCAAATTCAGATGCTGGCAGAGAAATGGAAAATTATAGGTTTTATTTTGAAGAGTAGCCTAATTTTGTTTTGTACAAAGGGGTTTAGTAAGTAATGGAATACACTTTTTTTATCTCTCAAGGTTTGTTTTATTTCAGTTTCAAATATCTTGGATTGTTTCTTAATTCCTTAAATCTCTTGGATATGCAGCCATATTTTTCAATATAGTCTCCATGCAAATCTATGATTTTGTGTCACCTAGGTGTCAAGGCATGTAAGCTTTATTATCTGGTTACGACTTCATCATCACCAAATCTCCTGCAACTGCATGTTTAGGGGTGAAAGAGATGGAAATTAGAAGGTGCAGGATATGGACTTAGGATAGGTGAAAAAGAACAGTCCATACAGTTTATTGATCTCTTCTTTGGTGTGAAGATTTGCATGTGGCTTCTCATATCGTAAATAAAGATAAACTTTGATTACATCTTTGAGCAAACAGATGCAACAGAACTGCATTCAAAGAATTTAGACATGTTTTTTGGAGTAAACTGTGACATCTTGAGGCAACTGTTGATCAAAATAATCCCTTCAGAATCTTAGAAGAATGTCATCAATTTTCTGCTTAAAGTATTGCAGAAAACTTTTTTTTCAAGAAAAAGTTTTGTAATACCACTCCATTGTCCTTTTTCTCTACTGCCACAGGTCGCTGAGGTCGTTAAGGTGCAGACTCGTGAGTGGGAGGTCTGGGTTTCGAATCCCACCAAGGCTGTCCTACATGACTGGGGTTTTTTCCAGTTTTCCTCAGTCCTCTAACTGGCAAATGCCGGGGAGGTACCCTAAACTTAGGCCTGGCACACTTCCTTCCTTAAAAATATCCTTTCCCAAAATATCATTTCATCTCGTGTATCATCAGTGTCCACCATCTGTGGTGCCTCAGTAGTAAAAACAGGTGTTAAACACTACTCAAAAATTGTACTTTTTCTCATGTTCAACATGAATCGATATTTCATCTCCTGTTAGATGCTTGATGATAAAATCACCTTCAGCTTTGTGATGAACAACCACCCTGAATAGATTATGGCAGAGGTCTTCAAGCTGACAGACTGTGTGGGTCATATTAACAAGCTCATGGGCCATTAAGCCAGTCAGTCATAAACCACCTGCCTACATGCATAAGCATTTTTGTTGTGTCTACAGCTATTTTTATCATAATCATCATCATCATCATCATCATCATCATCATCGTTGTTGTTTTTATTTAAGGAAACTAACTCTTTGGTCATTAGCATCTCATTGTATGTATGAAACTACTAATAAATTTTGCTCACAGACCTCTTCTCTCAGGCTTGAGGTTCTTTTGTTACATGCCATAAATCTATGACACGGAATCTGTGAACCATGATTTTTGTTATTAACATGCAACACATGCAGTGGATAATAACTGTGAGTGATTTAAGCCTACCTACCATCTATGGCATCTAGTAATAAAAAGTATAAGTCAAATGATTTCGTGCTTGGTTTTAATGAAAAGTGGATCACTATGTACTTTTTAGATTGATAAATGCTAAGCCAGTGTATTTAATGTGCCATGAGTCAGTGTCAGTATAAAAAAATACAGTATAAATGATACTGTGTGGCAAAGATGCATCTAATTTGTATCACCTGCAAGAACAGCTTCATTTAGACAAAGTGAATAGTCTGCATAGTAATTTAAAATGTTAGCAGCATTTGTTACAAAATTGAAGGGCAGAGACTAATAAGTTATTTAATAGCTGGAAAAAATTGCTAAAAAGCCTAAAGCATTTATGGAGGATGAAAGACTCTTTCATCACTACTGGGGAAATTCTGTGCCCAAATAGTAAAGAAATGTTTAAAAAAAACTGGGTAACTGTTACACAAAATGTCAAACAATTTGCCATTGCCATAGAGAGCTGTGGAAAAATGACCATCATATTAACTTGCATTAGATGAAAGCATAAGTACAAGTGACCATCTCTTCCCGTGATATTAACTAAAAGTTTTATGCAACAGAAAAACTGCCAGCTCTTATACCTATAACGAGAATGTTAAGAGACACTGATATTCTTGAAACCATTCAGAAAATGGCTTGACATTTTGATATCAGCATAACTAACCTTCAGGATGTGGTAATTGCTGATTCTTCTACTATTGTGGAAAAGTAGAAAAGTTTAGTAGCACTACTAAGGAAAGAGCTGAAACTAGAAGGATTCCACCCCCCATTATTTTGTTTAATCCACCAGGAGAATTTGTGTGCAAAAATTATTGGATTTGAGAATAAGATCAAGTTGTTGTGACTATCATCAACTTTATTAGGGCAAGAGAATCATCATTTTCAAGAGTACGAAACAGATCACAACAATGAAATTCACTATAATGAAATTTATTGGTTGAACAGAGTGAAGATTTTTAAAAGAGTTTTTCATTCATTGACTGAAGTACAGCAGTTCATGCAAAGCAAATGGAAGCTGGTTTTGAAATATAAAGATGCAAAGTGAAGGACAGACTTTGCCTTTTGGACTGACATGTTGTTTCAGGTGAATGACCTAAATATGCAGCTACAATCTAAAGATCAACTGGTACACACTCTGTTTAATCCTATCAAAGCTTTTGTGGCCAAATTCAAAATTTGGAAGGCATAACTTGCAAAAAAAGATTTAACTTTTAGCATCTTGCAGAGTTCAGCTCTTCACCTCTTGAAGAATACACCACAAAACTAGCCATATTGCAAAGTGAGCTTGAGGAGATATTTAGTGATTTTCGTAATGTGCACCTTCTTTAGATTTATTTTTGAAACCACTTAGTGCTGAAGCTGTGGATGCATCAGAGTCAGTACAAATAGAACTGCTTGAACTTTAAAAACTGTTTGCTCTTGCTTAACATTTTGCCAAGACTACATTTCTGAGGATGCATTTCCTAATCTTTGTTTGCATGCTTTGAAAAATGTGTGTTTTACTAGGAAGCACACATCACATGAGCAATTCTTTTTGAGGATGAAGTGTGTAGAGTCCAAGATAAGAATTAAAATTTCAGACCAACGTTTTATTACTCTGCTCATGGTGATTTCCCACTTAGTGCCAAACATAGATAAGCTAAGCATAAGGAAAAGCATTGTCAAATTCCTCATTGACATTGTAAAAAAGTAACATTTTCATAATTAATTGTTTGTAATTATTGGTTATATTTATTTATTTGAAGTACACTTAATTAAAATTAAATTAATTTAAATGTTAGGTATTCAATTCTTAAAAAGAGTATGCAAATGAAGTCTGCTGGATTATTCTTATGCTTTTCAGGCATTTAGTCTTAGTTTTCAAGGGACTTATGTAGTACAAATTTTTTATTATTCTTAACTGGTAATTTAGTTGAAATTCTAACAGAGATAAGTTGAAAAGTAAGATGTTTGGTTGTTGGCATCAAGTGTCAGTGAGACTGCCTCACCCTGGTGTTGCCAGCTATTTTGCCTGACTGAGGGTGCTTTTATCTACCCCATCTTTCCATAAACTTTCTGAAATGCCTCTAAATGTTGATAATGGTCTCATTTCCTGCCAAAAGAAATTCAATTGCTGGTCTTTGTTTATAATGCTAAGAGACTGCATTTTGAAAACTAACATCATGATTACTACTAAGTGCAAGAAAATGAGAGTAAATGAGGTAGCATGTGAAGGTTCAAAGATACTGCAATAGAATGCTATATTTTCCCAAAATTGACTGGGGGAGAAAAACTTTTTTGCTTCAATTTTAGAATGCTCCTTGTATTGCTTTGCTTAATAATCCACATATTTACGGAATAACTCTAGAGGCAGTTTACTAATAAACCTATGCATTGACACTACCTGTTTGGGAAGCTTATAGAATATTCATTATAACTTTATGCTCTATCATTTAAAGCTGAGTTGGTCCTTGTGGTGTAGTGGTAACCATACTACACCCAAGATCGTGGGTTCAAACCTGGCCAGGATCAATGAATTTTTTGGGGGCATAAAAATCCTAAGTATGGCTTCCTTCGGAAGGGAAGTAAAGCTGTAGGTCCCGTGTTGTACATTTACGGCACAGAAAAAAACCTCAAGCCTGAAAAAAGAGGCCTCTGAACAAAATTTGTCAGCTGTACACGCCCTAAATTGAATGGGATGCTGATGACCTGAGATGTTAAAGAACGTCTGTAAATAAAACAAATCAAGTCAAAATCATTTAAAGCTGAACTTCTGAAAAATTATTTACTTAATTAAGCTAAAGCCATCTGTGACTTATTTCATTAGCTATAAATATAGATGTCATGTATGCAAGTTTTGTATAGAACTAGCAGTTGGTTTGGAACTTTTTATGTACTCAGAAAAGAGAGTTTATACTGCTTCTAGTGTCCAAACTGGCAAAAATGGTTTATAATTGTATGCCTATAAACCAGATTTTATAATTTATTTTAAGGGAAGTGATATTTAGAAACCAGAGTGTAAAACAAGCAAAACCATTCAATGTATTGCTTGGTTTGTTATAGGTTCCATTGAATGACATGTTTGGCTATGCCTCTGAACTCAGATCCTCAACCCAGGGTAAAGGTGAGTTCAGCATGGAATATACAAGATATTCACCAACACTGCCAGATGTGCAGGAAGAATTGATTCGCCAATTCCAAGAGAGAGAAGGACTCCTTCCAGAACAAAAGAAAAAGAAAAACTAATATGTTTACGGAATTTGGGAATCCACACAGTGAAACTTTTGTTAATCTTATTTTGATTTAAAGTAAAACACTAAAAATCATGTCGTCACATTAAAACTCTCTTTAAGTTTCACAAACACACTTATAAAAGTAATTTTGGTACATGTTTCATGTACATGTACAAGGACACACATACCGACAATTACATAAAAGCAAAAGGTTTCAACCCCAGACCCCACAAGGAAGCAGCATTCAATAGTATGACATATAGGCTAGTTAATACACCACTCAGTAAAGAAGAATACAGGAAAGAATATGCACATATAATACACACAGCAGAAATAAATGGATTTAACAAACAAATGGTAGATAAAAAAATAAAAAGATTTAAAAATAAAAAGGAAATTAAACTAATCACCACACTCAGTTCTTCACTTAAAGAAAATACCTATCAAAAATTCACATATCACCCTTATGTTAACCATAAATTTCAAAAAATTTTCAAAAAGTACAACATTACTCTAGCACCAATAAACAGATATAGTGTTGGTAAACTATTAAATCTAAATAAAATTAAACAAAAAAAGAAGAAAGAAGAACATTCAGGTATATATAGAATTAATTGCAAGGATTGTGAGAAAATATATATAGGAAAAACAAAGAGAAATCTGGGGATAAGATTAAAGGAACACTGGAGAAATATTAGACACAAACAAGTAGAAAAATCAGCAGTGGCTGCACATTTTTGGAATGAGAATCATGAAATAGAGAAGGACATAACATTACTAAAAACAATTCAACATCCGAAAGAACTTAATATATGGGAAAAAATTTACATAAAAAAATATGAATACAAACTTATGAATTTTGATATACCGGAAGCAGACAACATATTGTTTAAGTTCATTAACAGACCACCAGAGCAAGCATAGTAACATACATACTTTGCTGAAATTGGCTCCTCAGTCGTCGTTTTGGTTGACAATGTGAGGAATGTACCTCACGAAACATGTACCAAAATTACTTTTATAAGTGTGTTTGTGAAACTTAAAGAGAGTTTTAATGTGACGACATGATTTTTAGTGTTTTACTTTAAATCAAAATAAGATTAGAAAAACTAATATTAGTGTAGTTTTATTGAATTTTTATTAAACTGTGATTGTGAATCTGTAAATATGTTGTAAGTACAGGACAAAGAAGTGCACATATGAGAGATGAACAGTTGAAACAATATTTGTATATCCTGGTCTGAAATTTCTTAATTTTATATATTATTAAATGGTAATTATTTCCTGCAACTAAATGAATTATGCTTTCCTGGAAGCTATATAAAACTGTATCACACATTGCTTAAGCATCATTTAGAATTATTATTTTTTTTTTTTATGCTTAAGAAGAATGAATTTATATATGTATGTGTATATGTAACAAATAAATTATTTACAAATTATTAGGAAAAATAAATTTTATGTGACATTTTTTAACTGCAATATACATTTATATTGAAACCAATGAAATATTTCCTGTGAAGAAGCAGGTTTTCTCAGCCAGTATTCATAGTAAAGATAGTTGATTTTGGGTGCTTTCACATCCTGATGGTGTAAACACAAATTTGACTGCTAACATTTTGTATAAACTAAGCTGTGAGTTATTAAAGCTCTTGAAGGCTCTTAAGGAGGACTACTTGCTCTGGTACCTCTGCATTAATCCTACATTAGTCTGTTCTATAACAGCTGAGGATGTAGACAAAGGTCATGAAACATGTCCTGTTAAACCCTTGAGTAAGTGAAACTAGGAATTGTGTTATTTCAAATAGTGAGACTCATGATAAATTTTTAATATATGCGTTATGTGTTAGATTTCAAATGTAATTAATATTAGAATTATAAGTCATTCCTTTAATGCTTAGTCTAATGATTCCAGTTGGGGATTTTGCTCCTTTTCTGAATAATGTGTTAAAAAAACTATTAGTTCTTTTGTATTGAAAATGGTATCTTTTAATATTAAAACTTGTGCTTCCAAGATTTTTGATATTAATTTTTTCATTGAAACAAATTATAGGAAGATATGCCAAATACAATTGAACCTCTATTTTACAGTTTTACGGGATCACTAAAAATAAAAGTAAAATCAAGGAAAGCTATATAACATTAAGGAAGGGAGAATAACATTAATAAAGAAGTGTGTTATATAACAAATTATTTATAAGGAAGTGACTCAAATTTCACTAGTTTTATTCCACTTACTTGGACATGTTTCAAAGGCAAATTTCCTTCATTATTTAATTGTGTTATTTAAATGATCAGCTTGTTTAACTTACGACCTGAACATTTTTCAGCATTCATTGTACACCAATATAATTCTGTTTTGGTTTATCCTCTTCCATATGCACACTTGGATTTTAGAAGGATTTTAATGTCTACATGGAATTGTTAACTCTAAGAACATTAAACATTTTTTGCAGCCACTTATGGAACATGTTTTCTGTTTATAAAAGAGATTTTGTGTATTTTTTAGACAGTAGCAACCAAAGCTCACCATATGCTTATCTCTAGTGATAATTTGGTTTTATATTTTTATATTTGCTATTAATGCTCAAATTTAAAAAAAATTTGCAATACGAGTATGATGCCTCAATGAAAACAAGCATAAAACTCTATTCTATGCTTTCAAATGCATTTCGATCAAGTGCTATGTTTACATCATTTGTGGATTGCTGTCATGTTAGAAGATAATCGAGGAAAGTTTTTCTCCTTTCATAATTGGAGCTGTGATTGAAGGTGGAGATTTGTTTTTCATTAACACATGAGAGGAAGAGGTGCTTATGAGCAAAATGGGTTTTGTGAAGTGAAAGAAAATAAATTAATTGAATACAATTGTACTCTCCAATATTCTTCCCATTCTGCATATTTAATGTTACCTCCTTTCTATTGTATTCTAATAGCTACATATTTGTGTAATGCAGGGGGAAAAACATTAGCTGCAATTAAATTTAATGATAACTTTACATTCATTATTTATGATTACTGTTTTGCATTTTTTCCTTCACTCATACATTTGTTTTCCTCTTTTTTTGTTATTTTTTAATATTTTGAACAATTAAATTGCCAGTATTTGCAAATGTTTTGCACAAAGATGAGTGGCATAAACAAAATAACTGAGAAATTTGTTGCTAATATTAGGAAATGGTCAGCAAAACTTAAAGGGAAATGAAAACTCCATTTGAAACATCAGCCAATATGAATTTTTGTTTTTATGCTTTCAAATGCTTAATAAAATAGTGTATCATCAAGGTATGTGAATTCAGAGTGCAGGTGTATGAATAATACAGCTTAACATTGTCAACATGGTTATTTAAAGTGTTATTTTAATGAAAACTTTGGAAGAAGTTCAAATTAAACATTGTAATAAAAACAAATGCTAAAGCTACTGCTATAACTGGTATTCTAGTTAAATGTATACTTTCTGGTGCTCTCTTCATGATCAAGAGCCCATAATTGAAGATATTTTGTCATAGTTTTCTATGGCTTTCTGAAAGTTTGAATATTTTGCTGCATTTTCAAAATTTGTAAAGCTTGGCAGGCAAATCAATAGTGTAATTCCTCTCCTGGTATTATTGATTTCATCAAAGCAGTAATGTTACACATTACTAAATTGGACATGCAAATTGTAGCTAGACTGAACAAAATGTATATTGGTGCAAAATATTTAATCCTTTATCATTGTCAGGATGAAAATAAATATGATAGGATTCCTCATCCCTTGATATTGTATCAGACGGTTTTGGTAAACAGAAACATAAATAACATCTAGCATTAAATACAAAAATTATTTCAGTATGGCAAAGTGTATTCCATGTTACATGTTTCAGTTTATTGTCCAAAATAGAAATTATTTTCAGCAAAGAATATACTTGCAATTAATGACAAACTAGGAGCCTGAACAAACCCATTTTGACACAAATATTACTTAAAGAGCATCTTTAAATAAAATAAATAAAATTGGAAAGGGCATCATACATGGCTATTAGGTGGGTATGTGTGCCCAGAGGCTTTAAAGAGCACCTTTAAATAAAATAAATAAAAGTGAAAAGGGCATCATGCGTGACCATTAGCGGGGGGTATGTGTGCCTGTACCCCTCTAAAGTCAACTATTGTTTCATTTTTTGAATGCGATCTTTGAGTTATTTGAATTTTCTCTTAAAAGCGTAAATTTAATCTTTGTTTAATTCACCGCAATTGAATGAAAATATTAGCACTACTGCTGACTTTCGCTACAGAGTTTTTAGCATCTAACTTACTCCAAGAGACAACAGCACGTGTTAATGTTTACTAAGATCTAGCAGACGATACGGCGAAACTGGTTAGTGTACCCACCCAGTTGTGACGTCTGAAGTACCCACAAATCCATTCTCCACCCAGAAGGATGAGAAATGTAATATGGCGATGGTCGCTGCGAAGATGAGCGGCCACTTACAAAACCAACTTACGAGATCCTTAGAGCGGTTATTAGAAGAAGCACATTTAAGTGGCGAGTTAAAGTTGACGGGAAGAAAACTGAAGGATTTCCCGAGCACGGGGGGCAAGTACGATCTCACCGACACCGTCATTGCAGGTACGTACCAAGGATAGCATGAAGTGTGTGTGCTCTGTGCTTTGTTATTTGTCGGGTTAGGGCCAATGAGATTAACTAGCAAGTAACCATCAATTGTAGTTTTATGAGTAATACTTTGGCTGTATGCGAAAATCTAATCATTGTATCATAAGAGAAAAAATATTGCAATATAATTATCAGATTGTATATAGTACATATATTACACTTGAAAAAAAATGACGTTTGTAAACAGAATCCCAAAAGGCGTGACCGTTGAGTTTAGCCGAATATATATTATTGCATTAATAAGCCACAGTCATTGTTCAGGAAAAGGGCACCATTGTTCATACCATTGAGTTAAATTATTTTTCGTGTCCCAAAGAAAATTCTGAGACTACCTTAATGTCTGTCATGAATATGTTCAAGACATTTAATTAGCAGCAGACAGAGTTAACCATTTCAGACATTTAGGACTGAAATAGCATATTTTTTAACTGAAAGATTTTAACTGTTGGGCGACTACGGGTGTTTTATTGAATTCAAGGTGGTATGAATGTCGGTGTTTGTATTATTATGTGTTAGAACAAAGATTAAACTTTGCCATCTTGTCACGGGCTTGGATAAAATATTTATTTATTAACATTTATGCAAATATAATAAGTTTGTAGATCAACAAAATAAATAATGGTTTATTTACATGCCCAATTCAAGTTAAAATAGGATCCTTTAAAAACAATATTTATAAGTGTACATGAGTGTAAAAGAGGAATTTGATACCTATATTAGCTTTAATTGTTAAGATAGCCAGGTGATTTTCTAGGCATATTGCAGTCTGAGAAGCCCATAGTCCAAAACAAAGTAGCAGTTTGCATTTCAGCCAACATCTGGATGTACTTGTCCCCTTTTCTATAATCTGCCATAGACATATTCTGGCCAAGAAGACACTACTGATGTAGAGCACACATACCAGAAAATTTTTTACATTTGCATTTTGCAGTAATTTCTGTAATAGAATTATTTAGGGTAGAAAGCTTTACCATTCCATGTGTGCAGTATCATTTGAATCCATTTGAAACAAATATTGTATCCAGCATTTCGTTCCTGCTCCCTCCAACGATTTCTTCATAGCAACAGCTCAGTCAACTGCATATGGTGTCTCAGTAGTAAAAACTGGGGTTAAAAATCTCAATCGGTATAAGCCAATACCTATGGTATTATATGAAACGTGTTTGCTAAATATATCTTATAAGAAACATGCTAATGGGATAAAGTTTTTTTTTTTTTTAAATCTAATGGTTAGAGGTTATTCTTTTGTACTTCTCAGTAGGTAAATGATAATTATATTCTGCCCATAGTAAGATTGTCTAGCAATATGTTTGGTCTATTTATTATTATAATAAAGATCATCTTAGTTGTATGATTGAAATTTAAAATTCTCTATAATAAGTATATGAATAAAGATAAATAGAGTGATTCTTTTTAATTCAAACTCCAAGAGATACAAAAAAAAAAAAAAAAAAAAATGAAATTGAATTGAAAATGTGTTTCATAATATTCCATAGTCTTTAGCAATATCATATTTCTTCCATACACATTTTACCACTTTCTGCAGAACTTTTTTTTTCTGTAATATTAAGCTACAATACCTGCCATGCTTTGACATTGCAAACAACATACTGCACACAGACAAATCACACTTAACAACTGGTCCTTGGTCACTAACTTCATTATACATACAGTAAAGAAGATTTTCACAAATATTTTGGTCTTACAAATTTTAATGGGTGAGGGGTTTTGCACACAAAGAGTTAGGAAATCTGCATTATTAAGGATATGGTAAAAGCTGCAGATACAGTATACAAACAAAAGCTAATTCTGTACAACTGTCTTTGGTTAGCTGTAAACTAGTTGAAATTGCATTATTCTGTTTGCTGTCTAATCTCTGGTAAACATTTGTTGATACCTATTAAAACAGCATAAATTGAAATTCAGCAATAAGTATTACTTTTTGAATAAATAAAATGCGCTCTTTGAATTAACCAAATAAAAATTTCAAAAATTTAAATTAAATAAGATTTTGTATCATTGTTTTCAATAGGTATTTCAAGGGTAATATTTTTCTTTGTGAATTATCCAATAAATCGAATTATACATATTTGAATAAAAAAGAGTCCTCTGTGTAAACTATTTGGAAGATTAGAAATGTCTTATGGGAATATGTTATTCATATAAGAAATCCATGTGTATTTTAGAAAGGTAAAACATAGATAATGTGTGTAAATGAAATAAATTGCAACTAAAAATAGAAACAGTTCATATTATCAGTTCTAAATGGGCTTAGATTATGAATTGAGGTATTTAAATTATCTTTGTCGGCCCAACAAAGTAATCCAATGTGTAATGTTTTGATTATGTATTTTCAACCAGCATGAAAAGGATAGGTTCAGTGGTAATTGATGCTTGCATCATATGCTATGATCAATCTAGTTTAAGCAGTAATGGTAGATAATACTTTTTTCATGCAGTTTCCATCATATTCATTTATTTAAACATAAATATCATTGTTACTTTGTCATGTATAATTCACTTGGAATGCAGAAACATGTAATTGGGAAGAAAATTAATACTGCAGTAATACAGTTAGCAAAAGCTGCAAATGGTGTTAATTTGCATTAAGATGCAATGTTTATTTTTTAATTAACCCATTTCAATCTTGATATTGTGTAAACTGGAATTACATCTCCCAGCAGAGGCACCCCATGCAGTAGCCTGAAAAGCCAAGGGAGGTCAAGTAAATCCTTGCAGGTCTCCCTGGATATAGGTATATATAGGGTCGCTTTGTAATTGCACACGAAGCACTAGAATAAATACATCTAGCACCAAAGTAATCCATATAATAGGCATGAAACATTTTGTAAGGACATGTGAGATAAGAAATTACTAAAAATACACAAAATTTTTCATTGCATTGAATTTATATATCAAATGCATTAAAATGTAGCTCATGAAAGAATGTGCATGACAAAAATGGTTCATTTAGTCAAAAAATGTTTTTCACATGGAGAGTAATTTCTTGAGCAAAATTTAACGTCAAAAGTTACTATTTTTCGTTAACAGTATATTTTGAAACAAGTTATATTAGTCGAGTTCCTCGGCATTATTTACTGTTAAAACTAAAACAATGGCAGTTTTTCAGCTTAGGCCAAATGTTTGTTAATTCGTTTGCACTGGCACTCTAGCCGTGAATCGTGGCAATGCCTCTAATTAGTGTGGAGAGAACACCGGAAAGCCGCTTTCATTATGTGATACATTAAATACTTAAGACGAGTGCGAGCAAATAACTCACCGGAAATTTCGTTGTATCAAAGGCATATAATTTTATCTTACATTAGTACGATTTCCTTTCTTGTGTGGTTTGTAGTAGGTCACACTAGATTAATACATTTTCCGGGATGCCAATATTGTTGCTGGGACAGACACTGCACTCTCATTTTGAAGGGTCATCTGTTACTTGTGCTCTAATGCAGAGACAACAAGAAAAACAGCATCACAAGTTCATCGCTTCTGGCTAGAGTAGCTCGCTTATGGATGACATGGCATAACAGGAAAGGATGGGCAAGCAGGTCGCTGGTCGTAAGTAAAGCAGTTGACGGAGGATCTGTGGGGCTTTGATTTTCAAAACGACAGGTGTTCCGTGATCTTACATCCAGGTGGTTAGTTAACCTGCTGGAAATTTTTCCACTACAGCATATGGCTATGAAGATAAACTTCTGCACAATACACAAAGGAAAGGCATACCCTGAATGGCGTTGAAAATCTGCTCAGGCCACGCTAGTTACAGAAAAAGTTAAGTTGCTCTGGGGAATAGCACTTCCCGTTTATGCAGTCATAACTTTTTCTTATTTTCAAGCTCATTATATTAAGGTCCATGGTTAGCATTTTTAAGCAACAAATGTTCATAATCCGTGTTTTAAATAAATAGAGATTAATGCTCGTTTTAACTGCTGAGATCACAGGCGATGGACACTAGATAAAAGTGTGAAATGATAAGTAAGAAAATTAATTTTTTTAAAGGAAGAAATGTTCCCAAGCATTAGGCCCAAGCTTTTGCCATTTATAGGACTGAGGACAACCTGGGAAAAACCTCAGTCAAAGAGAACGGTCCTGGCGGGGATGGAACCTCAAACCTCCCACTTACGATTCCGTGCCCTAACAACGTTGTTCACCCGTGTCGATCATCATAATCCTTGCATAGCATTTGGACCCGTGGATTAAGATATTCGTAAAAACAGGTTTCCAGCATTTAGACTTAGTGCAGGTAGTAGCAGCATTAATAGCTCATGGCAGGTATCATTATTTTGCTGGGAAACAATTTTAAGAAATTGTTAGCCAGCTGTGCACAGTTTAAAGACACTGTTTACAGTTGGTCTCGTATAGTATCCCAATTAGTACATTTTTTCAATTTTGTATTGTTTTTGCTTTCATTGTATAAGCATTCTCATTTTTATTCTTTTTCATCATGATTCGTTATATTCTATTTACACGTAAGCTCATTCAGTAAGAATGCGTCCTTTCTTCATTATTAATTACGTTTATTCTACAGTGGGATGAGTTTTGTTTTTCTCCGCAGTGTTTTGCCTGTGGGCGAGCACCCGCACGTAAGCCGGTTAGTCGACCAGCCGGGGCCTCAGTGATTAGCGGAAGTGCAAAACAATAAAACAAACCAACCCTACAATATGTAAACCAATTTAAGAGACTCAATACTTATCAAATTATCAAATAAGATGTTGAAACCGCCTGCCATTCTCCAAACATTTTTGACACCTCTTTGGGGAATTATTCATCACTCACTATGCTTCATTGTGATAAATCCGGACAATTTCTTGAATACCTTTGAGTTCTTGTTTGGTGTGCGAGTTCGTCTTGTATACGACATTTTTTTTTTCCCCAAGAGATGATAATCGCAGGCTATTAAATCGGGGACCGAGGGAGCCACAATAACTCTGTCTTGTAGAAACACATTGTGAATTGCCCTACTAATAACTCTGTCTTGGGGAAACACATTGTGAATTGCTCTCAGGAATTATTCGCATTGTGAATTGCTCTCAGGAATTATTCGCATTGTGAATTGCTCTCAGGAATTATTCGCATTGTGAATTGCTCTCAGGAATTATTCGCATTGTGAGCAATGGCAGAGTCCTGTTAATAATTTTCCTGTGGGTTAATTTTCTGAAGAAGAAGAAGAAGAAGAAGAAGAAGAAGAAGAAGAAGAAGAAGAAGAAGAAGAAGAAGAAGAAGAAGAAAGAATTAGTATGGTATTCATATAACAGAATCAACTGTATGCTCCAAAATTGTTCCTTTGATTCTTTCACCACGGAATTAGCACAAATTAATTGTACATAAAGACGCCTTGCCATTTTAACACACGAGGCATAATACACTTTATGTATACCATCAAATTAAGAAACGAACAACACAACGCACCCCCGGGAACAGCTGCGCAACGACTGCGACAGTCAGCAAGGTCAATAAATAAGCAAGCAGACTTTTTACCCCCTCCACTGCAGGGCAAACGCTCATAAAAAAAATTCCGCTTCACGGATGTAGTCACTCGCCACTTCCAATTCTTCATAAAAGTGCCCAACTGTTCCCTGGGAAGGAGGAAACATGATATTTATGCTTTCATTGCTAGAGTCGAAGCACTTCTTAAATAAAAGGTCCGCCACATAGGGGCTGCACAAACTAAGCCAATTCTTCACCGAGTTGAGTAACGTTTAATAAAAATGAATATGAAATCCAAATTAGGCCTTATTAATTAATGACATGAAATAAGTTATGGCATTGCAGTGTGGTATTAGATATACAAAGTTAGAATTCTTGCACCCTATAAGTATTACAAAAGAGAAACCATATTGTTAGAATTATCATTACTATTATTGAAACTAAACCACAAAAAATAATCGTATATTATTAATTAAATGAAATGTATGACCACTGATTTTCCAAGCTACACTGTGTGAGTATTTTTAAACAATTTTTAATGTAACCATGCTATGAATTGAGCCCTTGGTATCATCTTTACATTCACTAAAATAGAGATATAACAGAAAGTTTCCATTTACATTGCATATTTAAGATGCTTATATGTAAAACATGATACTATTCACAAACAATTACAACGTATAAAGCAAATAAAAACAATCGAAATTTACATAGACTTTTATTGGATTTGAAATTTAATTTAAATGTTTTTGTAGTAAAACATGTAACGTAAACTTTTTCTGAAGGTTATTAACTTATTACAGAGCGCTCTTACATACAAATATAATTCTCCTACACATTAGATTAATATTTCACATTTGCTATCTTCACGACGATGCTTTTGTTAAATATAAGTCATACGCCTGGTGTTAATTGTAGGGGGGCACGGAAGGAATGAAACTTCATAAATTGAGAGTGGTTAAGTGGGAAATTTAAATGTTTTAATAGTAGTGAGTTTTCATGTATTGAGAATATGGAAATGTAAATTGTTTACTTTGATTTTAACATGTTTACTACTTGTTTGTGAAATATCTGCATGTAAATTAGAAATTGGAAATAACTAAAATTATAAATTTATTCATTCATTGAAGACATATGCATCGTTATAAATATTGTTTATATGCTGAACAGTTCGTCCTTTTATTTTGAAACAATATAGAGAAAATAAAACGCAAGAGTGCTTTTTGTACTGCAGTTTTGAAGATACCTCTACTCCTAATGGTGTAATTTCCTAATTGTTAGTAACTATTGTTCTTATTTTATTTAAATAGTATATTTCGAATTTTGATGTGAAGAAATAAATGTTGATGTCGCTGGAGCGATTTTTAAATTTCGAGTTTCAGGTAAACCCCCATTCCTAATAGCCCGATAACCTGATTTTCAGAAATGATATTCATTATTTTGTTTAAATGGTATATACGGAGTTTCGTTGCGAAAAAATAAATATTAATACTGCTAGAACGATTTTTAAGTTTTGTGTTTCAGGTAAACCGTCCACCTCCTAATAGTTCGATTTCACTGATTTTCAGAAACTATTTTTCGTATTTTATTCCAATGGCATATACTGATTTTCCTTTATCAGAACATTTAAAATTGCGGCCGCCAGAGCGATTTTTAAATTTCGCTTCAGCATCCGCTTGTTTTTCAGGTATACCCCACTCCTATTGGCTCAATTGCCCTGATTTTCGGAAGCAGTTTTTTAAAATTAATTTTAATGAAACATACAGAGTTTTTTTTTTTTTTTGAGATGAAGCTAAAATTGCAGCAAGAGCGATTTTTTCAAATTTAAAAAAAGTATATAATTTTATGCTAATCCAGTGGTCCAATTTTGCTGGTTAACGAACTCCACGAATCGTTTGTTAATTGGTGGTTATATGCCGAATTTCTTTGAAAAAGAACACAATCGCTAGAGAGCTAACAGACACACACAAATATATTGTATAAATACTTTTTGATAACTTTTTTGTCTTTTTCGGTGCTAATAGGTACGAACAATGGAAATTTGGAAAGATTATTCAAAACGAATTCTATTAGTACAACCGCAATAACTTACATTCCTTGAAATTAGCTGATTAAAAAAAAACTATATATTCTTCATAAACCCTAGTATTAAGGAGTGATTTTGCATTCACTTTTTGGAATAAAAAACTGCATCATTTGTACGCACAGGGATTTTGTCGTTGTGCCTCGGGGCTACTGGCGGAGATGATTTTCTATGAATGAGTCGTCATTAAATCGACATCAAGACCTATTCCGGCTCCTTAAATTTGGTACATTTTTTTTCCCAGGGATGCCCAGTCTTCATCGTTTTATGGGTTGCCATTATTAGCCATTCAAATATTTCTAATTTAAGAACTTGCAAGTTTGGAAGATATGTAATTTAAATACAGACGTATGTTGGATACATTTATCAGTATTGCAAGGATAGCGTAATAAAGTGCAATGAGCATTGCTATTTTGATATTTCACATGCTTTGTAAGCTGAGGTCTTTTTATTATAAATAGACAAGGCAGGCGGTTGAAGCCAGGATTTTTTTTTGCGGGGTGGCAGGGGGTATGGTGGTTATGAAAGTAGCATCTGTTTTCATAAAACGATTCGCTTCGTAAAGCCGTCATTCATCAGTTCCTGAGTGGCATCAGTCGAGTGTGCGTTTTTACTTGGGAGATATATTGTCTCTAGAGAATGAAGCTCGTCCAACAACTAATTTAAGGTATTTAATGTTGGATTTGCATGCTTAATCCTGTCTGAATTCAGAACATTTTATCTGGAAGACATAGGAACGTGGGCGATTTGCAGCAGCTCCCATTCGTTGAAATGCCGAAACCACGGTCGGGCAAGTTCATTCATCACGGCTCTCGCCCTCCGCTTCATAAATTTTTCGACTCAGTGCAGTAGCCGCTATACAACCGTGTTTCCAGTACTGCTGCCGACAAGAAAAACGTTTTCTTTGTGGCTGTCATACTTCGCTATTAAAAACAAGTGAATGCTAACGAGTAGAGCCCGGAAATTAGATGTTTATTTTGGTTAAAATAGGCAGGCAAAAAGGCACTTAAAATACTGAAAATAAGCAGTAATATAATTAAAATAGACAATTATTAAAAGTGAAAACAGAGAGTAGCATCAATCATGAATGAAAATAGATATTTAAGATACTTAATAATATCTTTATCACACGATTTAAGTACTTAAGCGTACTTTTCTTGGTTTCAAGCAACAGATGTGTTTTCAAAGTATCAACTGTCATAGTCAGCCGCTTGTCAGAGAGAACATTTTTCATCATGGAAAAAGAACATTATCTGAAGTGATTGGAGCATATTTAAAACAAGCTATTTCGGAAGTACTCATACCAGTTGCAACACAGCATTCATATTTCAGGATATCATGAAAATGTTGAAGACAAAGTAGAGTAGTTTTGAATAGTCTTGGCGAATGAGCAAAAGAGTGCAATGGTCGAATTCATTTTCTGCGTATGCGTTTAGAGGAGAACCAGATTAATATTTCTTTTGCTTTCGTACTGAACACATTGCAGGGGCGGTTTATTGCACAGCTGTACTGCTCTCTTCTTCTCGCTTGCAATTATTTGTTACATTTACACAGCTGAGAACTTACCCCCACCATAAATTTCATAGAATTGTCTCGAGCAGATCGATACATGCTCATTCGCCAGGACTATTAAAATAGTCCTTTCCTTATCCTATTTCCTGGTATTCGTATACCCTAGGTAACCAAGCGTTTCTTTCACTAATGAAGATTCTGTTATTTAACGAGCTTAAGTGAATGGTTGAGGAAACATTTTTTTTTTACTGCTTGAAGAGAAATAAATGTATAGCAAGAGTTTCAATAGAGGGTTTGTTGGGGTGAGCTTGCGTTTAATCTTTATAACTTTTTTCACTTCGATATATTGAAAATCTTTATGTACTTTTTAAAATGCGTAAATAATCGCAGAAAAAACCAACAACGGCTCAAAACCAAAAAAGGGAAAGGGTTTTTTAAACCTTATAATAGGGCATGAGAAGCCAAAATAGGCAAAAAATTAATAAATAAAAATAAAAAAGGCAAAATAAAAACTTGGCTATGAACTCAAATATCTGAAAAGTATCGGCCTCTTAAATACATGCAACCAGATAGAAAGGCATTTTGCTTAACTTGCGAGCTCTGCTAATGGGTATAAACATAATATTTTGTGTTTTAATGTATCAATGTTTTTCTTTTCCTCCACAATGGATTACGCTGTTGCTGTTCATTATGAACTATCTATTTCTCCTTTGTGTGTTTCACATATAATTACATTTTGGAATTAGTATAAGCAGTTACATTTCCATTTTCTCTGCAGTTAATATTTCTTTAATAGTTGACATGACTCTAATGTGATGCTATAGGTTTCCTTTAGTAGAGGTGGATATTATACACTGTCTGCTCATATAAAATATCGATTGATTATATATTTAATTCGTTAAACAAAGTTGACCAAGTTTATCTTGATATTATTTGTAACTTCAGTTCTTTTTGAAAATTGAAGTGAATTTAACAATTTAATTAAGGCCCTCAATTATAGAGAAAGGTTATATAGATTTGTTTATTTACTTGGTTTATTTACGAACGCTCTTTAATATCACAGCTGACCGTCCCATTTAATTCAGGGCATGAAACGGTCGATAAATTTTGCGTAGAGACCTCTCCTTTCAGGCTTGAGATTTTTTTTTATGTGCCGTAAATTTAGGACACGGGGACCCATGGCTATTTCCCTTCCGAAGGAAGCCATAGTTATAATTTTTACCTGGCCCGGATTGAACCCGCGATCTTGGGTCTACGAGGCAAATATGGTTACCACTAGACCAACAGAACCGACAATATATATTGTATATAAAACTAAAATAACAATTACTAGAACTAGATAAAACATTTAAATATTAACAATTAAATTAACACACATTTAAGTGTTTTATCTATTTCTAATTCTTGTTATTTTAGTTGCATCGTTTCATCGTTATTTACGTGAA
The DNA here is from genome assembly GCA_030762175.1 of Metallyticus violacea. Classification (NCBI taxonomy): domain Eukaryota; kingdom Metazoa; phylum Arthropoda; class Insecta; order Mantodea; family Metallyticidae; genus Metallyticus; species Metallyticus violacea. The sequence continues at coordinate 54,131,220 of CM060831.1, forward strand.
TCTAGTTCTTGAAGTTCATTTTCGTGCCGTAAGTCTACGAAGGAAGCCATAGTTAGGATTTTTATGCCCGAAAAAAAATCCATCGATCCTGGCTGGAATTGAACCCGTGATCTTGAGGTTAGGAGTCAAGTATGATTACACCGAGGAAGACGATAAAGAAAGCTTTCCCTTACAATTTTAATTATGGGTCATTGTATTCCATATTCCTGCAATTCTGCACATCTCACCATTAAGGTTACGAGGTAACAGTTTAATTAACTTTACGCACTCCTTCACTGCAAATAAACTAAATAATCACAAAGACAATTTCAACGATTAAAAATGTACATACAAATTAAAATTAAAACAAACAAATAAACAAGAATAAAACTTTTCTAAAAATGAATGAAGTTTAACGCCCGTTTTTGCTACAGAGGCACCACAGCCGATAGACACTGATGATACACGAGGTGAAGTGATATATTGGGAAAGGATTTATTTTTAAGGAAGGAAATGTTCCTGGCCTAAGTTTAGGGTACCTCCCGGCATTTGCCATTTATGCGGACTGAGGAAAACTGAAAAAAAACTTCAGTCAGGGAGGATGGTCCTGGCGGTATTCGAACCCAGACCTCCCGCTCACGAGTCCACGACTTAACGACCTCGGCCACCCGTGGCGGTATTATAAAAATCAACTACTAAACCTCTTTCTTCAAACTGTACCAGCTCTCACTTTCATAATTTTTTTGACAATGCAATAAAGTTCTTTAACGAACTTGGCGTGTATTTTTTCAGTATGTGTAAATTTCCGTCAATAATGAAAGCCTGTAGATTTTAACTACACACGCTCATTGTATCTGCGAGTTAAGCTGCAACAGAACTCATTTCTAGCACAACTGAACTAACCCCACGAAAGCCAATCCAGGATAAGAGAAAGGGGTGATAGACTACACTTATTGTGTCAGTAACAAAGATTAGTTTCCAAAATCGTACAATTACTATGAATATTTATTACATAAAATATAACATGCTTCGATGCAATTAGCGTAGAGACCACTTCTGGTCAACTGTGTTTTTTTTCTTCAGAAAAACGAATTTCCTCATTTAATTCAGAGGTAAATAAACAAACTATAACTGAGTTTTGCTTTTTCGAACCCAAAGATTTTCCTTTCAGAGTATGTACACATTCGTATCATGATGGGATATGTTTAGGAGACCCTGCACACGCAGCTTAATAAAATATTTAAGCTTAGGAACCGTTCATTCTGAGAGTAATAAAGTTATTCATTGAGAAAAAACCCGGTTATCGTGGGCAGACAGGATCCGAATGTCATTCGTAGCATATACAGCTCGTAATGTTTAAACGCACGCTGTAATCCGTTTCCAATAAAATGACAGCATTTCAATGCAACAACACTCGCAGGCAGAAAAGGTCATGAACAAAAGCATTAAAATCCTTCTCTTATTGGAGGACGCACATGATTTGCTAGCCACCTGCCTCAGCAAGCATACTCTTCTACGGTTCCTCTTTCTTCGTTTGTAATATTAAACACACACACACACACACACACACACACACACACACACACACACACAAGCCTTGGGGTGATGAAGACCTTTCTGTTGGAACTCCCCTCTTTGTCGGCCGGTAGATTGCAGTTGTCCTTCCCCCTGACGTCGACAGAAAATCGTTGTGTTTGTGTTGTCTGCCTAGAGAAGTAGGTGTAGTCAAACTAGATACCTAGATCCTCCCCCATTGTGTGATATTTGTTTTCGGCTGTCGATTCCTGGAACCACTACATGACATTTGAAGTCATTGCAAATTGAGAGAGTTCTAGCAAAAACTTGAGGGAAAAAGGGGGGGGGGGGCAAGGGAGTGTTCCAAGAAACATTAAAAAGTAGTAAAATGTGATCCAAAGAACAATATTTTCCCAAAGAAAGGCATGTTAATAGAGCATTTTCCTGTGAGGTAAATTTTTTTTTTGGGGGGGAAGTAATATTATATGGTAAGATTTTGCCTAAGAGTAAAAGGTTATTAAGAGTCAGATAGAAATAAACATGTTTCCTTACATTTGGGATCGGTTGGGCAGTTTTTATTTTGCTCCCCCCTTTTTTTTTTCTTTTTCTTTTCTTTTTCTTATTTTTTTGCCTGTTTAGGATCCTCATAGATTTCCCCCCCCCCATTATTTATGCTTTTTAAAACCCAAATGAAAAATTTCAAAATTTCGAGGTGAAAAAAGTTATAAAAATTAAATGATATGTTCACCTCAAAAATATCTATTAAGAATATTCATATACATTTATTTCTTTTCAAGCAGTGGAAAACTTTCTCCTCAACCTGTTCACTTAAACTCTTTAAATAGAACAATATTCATTGCTTTTTAATGGTGTTTAACGCCCGTTTTAACTACTGAGGCACCACAGGCGGTGAACATGAGTTGCATTTTTTTAAGGAAGGGAACTTCCAGGCCTAAGTTTAGGTATCTGCCCGGCATTTGCCATTTATGAGGACTGAGAAAACCTGGAAAAAACTTCAAGTTAGGGAGTATGGTCCTGGCGGGATTTGAATCCCAGACATCCCGCTCACGACTTCAACTTAATGACTTCGGGAAAAAAAAGTGTTTTTTACTTTTTTAGTGCGTAAACTTACTCTCTGTTCATATTTAAGCTATCATTAAACAGACTAAACGTGAATAGCCATTCTTAATCATACCAGCCATTACATCGCTTTACGCCTGAATATTAACAATAGCAGGCGGGAATGAAGCCACTGCTTTGTAATCTTTCTTCACGTGGCACAATTTTCATGCGCTGATCTTTCCTGTTATAAATTTATGATACCAGGTTTTATGTGTTTTTTCTAAATTTCTTTATGTAGTCATAAACTGATTGAAGATCTGACAGCCTAAAGAGATTTTTTGATGAATTTTCGTTCAAAACCTAAGCATTCTTTCAATTGCTCCATACTTATTGGGGTATTTTGAATGTTTAATGCCAGTATCGCTGTTAGTGAAACGCCAAATCTTAGTTGTGCTCTAGCGTTCAAAGGACACTATTTATTCCCTTCTTCTTTGATTTTAGTGAGTGCTGAATTTGAATTGATTATAATTTTTTGTTATCATTATTGAATTTTCTGGCACTAGTTTTCCTCTTCTAGTTATAAGACTAACCTGCTTCAAGTTTATTCTATCTGACTGTTTCTCTTTGTATGCCTGTCACTTTCTTCCTAATCTTCTCAGGTGAAACGTCTCTAAATTCATGACAATTTAACTTCCAATTTAATATAACTTTAAAACACCAGACACAATTGAATGCAGATGAAAAATCGGCGACAAAAACAAAAATACTTATTTTGTATAGATTGTTGTCACTCTAATAGATGCAGCTTTTTAAAAATATTTTATTTACGGTCGCTTTGAGTGCATTGCTCTTCTCGCGACGTCTATAGATTGTGGACTGATGCTATAGTTGTAAGTCGTTAGAAATAAATGAAATAAAATGAATTAATCATAGCGCAAATGAACTCGGAATTCCTTGGAACCTTAAGGCTATTTGACTTCAATTTCTCAGGAAAAATTCCGAAACAAAAATTACCCAGACAGTATGAGCTTTTCAATACCTGACCGGGATTCAAACCCAGGACCTCCGATTAGAGTTGCAAACATTACCACAGAGTGGAGGTAGTCAGATGTAAGTTTTTTACTGCATAGAAAATGTGTGATTCTGCTATTTAACTAACTAATAAACATTACAGGGGAAACCTGATATGTAAAGTGTTATTTTAAATGAAAAATATTGGATCATCGAATTATGTAATGACTGAAGCGAAGATGACATCTGTATTGGCTTATAAGCCGTTGCCCACGGATAGCCGGATTATACCGGAGTCAATGGTGGAAGCACTAGTGACAAAATAATAAATTCTAATGCATTTAAAAGGCAATGTATTCACCAAATGTCACGCATGGTGATGCTGAAACTGCCTACCATATTTTTCCACATATTTCTGGCATCTCATGAAATTACGTGAATTTCTCTTCAGATAATCCCCTAATAAAACAAGCTGATTGTTACAGGAATTCAAATCACAAATAAACAAACATTCTTTGTGGAATTTTGCTGTTTGGTATTTTTAGCAGACTGTAGCATCAGTATTAGATGCGCGTTATTTATTTCTCTCTGCAAATATTGAGTGGCGCATGACTCAAGGCCGACGAGCAGTTCGATAAATCTGCTCGCCCGGCTGGCCGTAAGCAATAACTTATCGATCGATGGAGTCCCCCCATTGCCGTTTTGGTCATTAGATAATTGGATGAGCCTATATTATTGTTTGTAATTTTTTTGTGGTAAGAATGATATGACAACAGTATTTATTTTACTGTAGTACTGGATTACCTTAATATTACATAATTTTTCTTTGTAGAGTACTCTACTGTTTAGGGATAAAAGATGTTGAAGAAGCCGGAGATACCTTACTTTTGCAATAATGATTCGCAATAGCGGATATACGTTGATTTCATTGGGTAGTTTTCTTTCTTATTACTATATTGTCGTATGTCACGATAGTTTAAATGTATTTCGACCGTTTTTAGAGCTGTAATTTTCACTTGTACATAAATACCAGCATCCGCAGACTTTTCTTATCGGTAACGTTAGCACTTAAAAAAGAGCAGTATTAATAAGAAATATTCTTGCACACCATACCGCCTCACTTGAGCGAATAGAGCTAGCTGGATATGTCGCACTTCGTATGAACAGGTTAGCTTACAGTTCTCCATTTACTTGTTTCTTTTCTGTCACAAACCGCACGTTTTTAAGCGTTAATGAAAAAAATTGCTACTCTGTTGCCTGAAACATTTCTACCTTAATGTGCACAGGTTTCAAGTATTGTCTGTAATTATCATAAAGCTCATACGTTGTTTTGCTACAAATCCTTCATTTGGCTAGAATTGCTTGAGAAATGAATATTATTACGCGCCGCCTTAGTGACAGGATAAATTGCTTTGCTTTCACTCGGGAAATTTCCATTTTGGCCATGTTTCAAACCATAATCATATTTTTCTTTATTCGCCTTCCATCGCTACACATTTCGCCGATGAACAGGTTTCAAAAACTGTATCGAAAGAATTTCCAAATCATTGTTCAAAACGGCCACGAAGAGGTTTCTTTAATTTAGATCGACTGAGCGTATGTCTAGGCTGTACAGGGAACGGTTAACACTCCAGTAGGTCATGAGCAACAGGCTTATATAAGTTCTAATATATACTACTTATGTTTAGCTAAACATGTAATAGATACCGAACTTTTTGGAAGAAGGAAATTGTTCCCAACAATGTATAACGGAGGTACTATCTTTCGTTATTTTTTTTAATGATGTGTAACTTCCGTTTTTACTACTGAGGCACCACAGGCGGTGGACACTGATGTTACATGAGATGAAATGGTATATTGAGAGAGGATTTTTTTTAAGGAAGGAAACGTTCCAGCCTTAAGTTTAGGGTACCTCCCCGGCATTTGCTATTTATGAGGACTGAGGAAAATCTGGAAAAAACCTCAGTCAGGGAGGACGGTTCTGGTGGGAATCGAACCCCAGACCTCCCGCTCACGAGTCCGCGTCTTAACGACCTCGGCCACCAGTGGCGGTATCTTTCTTTCAGGGCTAATAAAAAATAAATTTTAAAAGTACTGTACGATTAAATTCCTGTCTTTTGTGACCAAACACTGTCTTTATTTTTACTGAAATGTTAAATATAATAAACTTAACAGTAGTTTCGAAACGTTTTAGTGATTCTTTGGGGGTTTAGTGCATATATTACTAAATGAATAATTGTTGGTAGTTTTGTATGCTACAAACATTTTGTGGGAATGAAAATCACGAAAAACTACCACCAGATTTAAAAAGGAGACAAAAGGGAAGTTTATCTAAACCCTAAATCTTGTTTTGATAAGCAAGCGTGCAAATTGTTGTAAATTTTAGAGGGTGGCTGAAGGACAGTTTAGAAAACAGCCTTGTGGAGAGGTACGGCGGTCCTTAAATAACCCTTGAAGCCGCCACTGAACGTGCGAGGGTTCTGAACTACTCCTCACATACCTTTCCCGACTCCTCTCTGGAGATGCAGTGTAGTGTGCGTTAATGGTCTGGAATTCACGTTAATTGCCTTGTGGCTAATAGTAGTTCTCTGTTCTGCACGCTATCCAGTGTATCTGTTTAACGATAATGCAACCGAATAAGAAAATATTATAATGAGAGTTAAGTATGTTAATTTGTTAAATAACCATAAAATATTATGTATATTTCGGAGCCAAATTTATGTAAATTTAATTGTAATGTAATGTTGTTTGATGAAATAAATGCATTCAATACGATAATGCAACCGTTTTCGACCCATTGCCAGGTAGTTCATAACCTGTCTGTAAAGTCCTGAGAAATGCATTCAAATCCTAAATTGGTTATTAATGAACGCTTAGGAGTCACAAAGATATGTCAATACACTAGGAAAACATCCCTGAACAACTTGTGAAAGTTCGTCGGTGGAGTTCGGATCCATCCTATATATATAACGTTGAAGCTTATGGGAAGCAATATTACGGAACTAATTGTTCAATAATATTTTACAAATGTTTATTAAAATGAAGTATTTCAAGCCGGGAGGCGAACATTGAACACACACACACACTAGTCAGCGTCTTTAATGCATGTCATATAACACAATTGCTGCATTGCTACGCAGCTTGTAAATCGTGCGTTCAAGAAATTACTTTTTCTGTCAATGGGTGTGTATATAGTAAGAACTGGCAAAGAAAGTTTGATCATTACTGATTAAGAGTGCTCTTTTCATCAAATAAGTACGTATAACTAATTTTGCCTTTCATAACCTCCTATTAAGGGAGAGGGACCCTATCTTCCGTCAAACCACATCGCAAGCACCCGTATATCCTTCAAACTCTACTGCGTATAGTAGGTAAATACGTTCGTAATATGGTCAAGCTAATTTAGATATAGCCTGCAGTCTCATCATCTGTCTCTGTGTTGAATCGTTTGTTAATAACTTTAAAATTGTTCCCGTGTTTGATGGAAGTCTTTGTTTATTAAGCATTAAAGTATTTTAAGGAAAACAGTAGAGATTTGATTTGTTTCTATGTTCATTTACATTTACCTGTGCTACCTGATACGAAGGGAAAATCATTATTTCGCTGTGTATTTAAATAATGGTTTTCCAAGAACAGTTGTATTGCCGTCATAATACAGCTTTGGTAGTAATGTTGTCAATTTAAAACACGTGATTCACGTTTAATGCAATTCGGAAACATAAAGTTGGTAATAGTGGAGGAGTAATGCAAAAAGTTTAGTTTCTGTACATCACAGTTGTTCAATGTGAGTCCGCTTGGTAGTCCGGCACACATGTAGTCATGTAGTCATGTTCGTGCCCAGACACGTAACAATTACTGCTGCAGTGACTTCTGTGATACGTGAATGCAGTCGTTGATTTGATTTATTTACGGTCGCATCTCAGGCCATCAGCGTCCCATTCAATTCAGGACGTGAAACGGCCGACAAATTTTGCCCAGATGTCTCTTCTTTCAGGCTTGAAGTTCGTGCCGTAAATATACGACATGGGACCCACGGCTTTACTTCCTTTCCGAAGGAAGTCATACTTAGGACATTTACGCCCGAAAAAATCCATCGACCTTGGCCGGGTTTGAACCCGCGATCTTGGGTTTAGAAGGCAAGTATAGTTACCACTACACCACCAGGACCGACAGGTGCGTGCAGATTAACATTGCCTGTACTAAGTGACACTAGACTGAACAAATTCTTGTTCACGAAGCTTGTGGTCTCGTAAAACTAGTCACCATTCTACTCGTAAATAAAGCATCATTAAATAACAGATTAAAACAGAACGACATTCTTCCTATACGCTGTAAACTCTTTTGTTAACCGTTTATATTTTTATCGGCTGCCTCAGTGGTATAGCGGCAACGTTTGCGACTACTAATCCAGAGTCCCTGGATTCAAATCCTGGCCAGCTATCTTGATAATTTTCTTTTATCTGAGTTTTTCCTTACCATGAGGAGATGAATGCCAGCTTTAAGGCGCCAAGGATTCCGAGCTCATTTGTGCATTATTATTCATAGCATTTCATTCATCCCTACAAATTTAACCTACGGTATTCAGCCTACAATCTACAGATGGCACGAGAAGACCAATGCAGTCAAAGCAACAATAAATAAAGCATAAACAATCATCAAGAAATATATAAATAAATGACATTCTTTTATTTTGCGTGTCGTATTCACGTTTAAATCGCATCGCCATGGATGATCGAGGTCGTTAAGGCACGGACTCGTGAGCTGGGTTCGAATCCCACCAGGACCGTTCTCCCTGACTAAGGTTTTTTCCAGGTTTTCCTCAGTCCTCATAAATGGCAAATGCCAGGGTGGTACTCTAAATTTAGGTCTGGAGCGTTTCCTTCCTTAAAAAGTCCATTCCCAATATATCATTTCATCTTATGTACCTATCATCAATGTTCACCGCCTATGGTGCCTCAGTAGTAAAAAACAGGCGTTAAACACTATTAAGAAGTTTAAATCGCAATGTTTAATAGTATTGGCATTTAACTTTAATTGTGTTTGTTTTTATGTGTGTTCAGTTGCTTCTGAATTCATTTTTTTTCCTATACACATTTAATGAATTTAAAGCAGCTATTATATTAAAGGCGAAATTGTTGTATGAAAAATTATCGGAACTTACAGATTAAGATTGCACAAGTTTTCCATTTTCCGTATCTAAACACACACACTTCTAATCCCCCCCCCCCACACATATTTTAACATCTTTTTCGCTTGCAGAGATCTTTGCTTTAGTGACGAGTTTGAAAATGTGTTATTTAAAGGTAGAAAGTAGCTGTTACACATACTAAGGCATGTTTTTCGTCATATTTTTATATTGTGTGAAACCGGAAGCAATATAGGGAAAGCGTGTTTTTTCTAGGCCGCGCATGATAACGCAAGCCAGATACCATTTGTTACTTTGGGCTGCTGACTGCATTAACAACACGGAGACACTGTCATGGTATTGTCGGGACACACTGGAAGTGTAATGAGCGTGTGGCTCGACGCTGTTGCTGCTACAATTGAAAGAGTCGTGACGAAAATTAACTGCTTTATAACCTGCGGCTGTAAGTCACGCTGACTGTACTGGTATAGGCACATGGCCTGTGTTTGTCTCGGGTTACTGAAATGACTTTCACTCTTCTTCGAATTGTGTTCATTGTTTGTACGAGCTTTGACTGCTGAATATGTGTGTATTCAGATAGACAAGACAATTTCGACATGGCGTTTGTATTGCAAAGGCCTAGAACTGTTTTCTGTTAACGGGTTTTTATATCAGTGGATTTTAAACGGAAATAGTATTAGAAGAAGAAAAAATAATTGAGAACATAGAAATAAAACAGTTCAGTCAGCTACGTCAAACATTTGAAAGCAATAGTTAATAACATTAATGAATGTTGAACATTGCATTTTCACATCAAACCATGTGAAGGCAAGGATCAGATAATATGGTCAATACCTCTCTACTGTAGTAGCGGTAGCATGCGGGTCCTGCGTTAGCGAGGAAAGCTCATGGGCCAGCTAGAAAAAAATTACGCTTTAAACTTATACTTTAATGGGCCGGTAAATATTTATAAATATTAATATTTGCCTTTCTCCAAGATGCCTTTCTCTTAATTTATTTCTGCGTTCTCTTGGGCCAGCAGGAAGACGGCCCATGCTAGCACTCGGCATTCTCTCTTTTCTTAGGAACCAAATGTTGAGGGATTACCGACACCTTGCATAACTGACCAGGGGCTGTTTTCGCAATTTGTTTGAAATTGGTTGACTTCCGCACTGTTTATCAGTGAACAATTGACTTTCACTGTGTTAACTGTTAAGTTACAAAAAGCGTATCTGTTTTGTTGCAATGAAAATAATGGGCGTTTTATTGAGAACTTTAATTTTGCATGTAAGTTTAACTGTTAAGTTGGAAGTGAAACGATCTGGACCTCATCAACCGAAAACTATAGGAGCTTACTCAAGAAGACAAAAATTAAAATTTTTGTATGGTTTAAAAAATCATCTTGGCTGACAGCGTGTGAAGTGAGAAACGTCTTTAGGAATTAGATTAGAAATGTACATGTGTATAGGGAATCAGCCAATTAAAATACACGGTGAATGCAGGAGAATCTGCTATAGGCTTTAGGCTAAGCGGGGAGTCGATTTTTCCGGCATACATTCAGAGAACGAATGGAACGAGATTGCTAAAAGCTTTTATAAAGGTAAGGTAAATGGAAACTGGAAAATGGAAACGACTGTAGTGTGCATTAGACGTTTTAATGCTCCAGACATACCGGTGGAAAGCAGAGCATTTCAAAGTACCATTACTGCAATTCGTTCTTGGGCAGGCACAAAAGTTTAGATAGTAGCGAACACATAATGCTGTAGCTGTGGTTTATTATTTTTTCCCTCCGTAATTCCCGCTAGTAAGCTCTTTGATATGCATTACTGAATACTGAAGCTAAGGTACACATTAAGTCAGGAGTGCGCGAAATATCTGCAGCATTTGCTAACTTTCCTCAAGGTTTGTCAGAAGAAAGCTTCAATTAACGAAGGAATTCGAAACTTAGAATCACAGTCACATCGGAAAAATTCGAGGTTACGGGTGGGACTGCAACCACGGAACTTCAACTTGCTGTGCCATTACTCTTACCATTTCAGCTACCGTACCATCTCCGGCTTCAGTCACGATTTTTTCCCATAATAGAAGAGTGCGTGGAAATAATTCCGAGAGGTTTTTCGCCGATATTACCAAATTGCTAATATTTCTTGTACGTAAAATATTCCAATGTAATAGAAGCATTCTTAATTACTTTCAGTTGCTCTGGCCTTTTGTTTATAGGGGAATCAGGTTAGTATCTCTCTTACTTATGTACCGAACGCATTGTAGGGACGGTTTATAACACAGCTGTACCGTTTTCATCTTTCTCGCTTGCCAATGTTTGTTATATTTATGCAGGTGAGGAGTTATTCCCACCACACATTTCCTAGAATTGTCTCGCGCAGAGCGATACAAGGTCATTTTCGCCAGGACTATTCAAAACTACAATATTTCCATCATCCTATTTATTTCCTGGTATTCGTTTTCCCGAGGTAACCGTGCGTTCCTTTCATTGCATAACAAGATTCTTAATAGATATGTTTTTGAGCTGAACAAGTCATTTAATTTTTATAACTTTTTACTTCGACATACTGATACTCTTTATGTGGTTTTTAAAAAGCGTAAATAAACGCAGAAAAAATCCATAACGATCCAATACAGGCAAAAAAAAAAAATCTTTAAACCTTAAAATAGGCAATAGAAGCCAAAAAAGGTAAAAAGGGCGGGGGAGGGGGGAATAAAAAATAGCCCTACGACCCAAAATGTACGGAAACATGGTCATTTCTAAACCGTTATACATATCCACCCAAATAGAAAAGGCATTTTGCCTAACTTCCGGGATCGGATCATAATGATTTGCAGGTCTTTTGTCTTATCGCTTTTTGTACGTTTAAGCTGTGGGTTGTGCAAGACAATATTTCAAACGTAGCTGCTAGCATAAACCTTGGAACCGCATTTAATTAAAAACTGTTTCAATTAGTAATATATTTCCATACTAGAATAAACCCAACGAGAGAGAGATCGAATGCAACTCAGTTAGTTAGTGAAACATGCTCTGTCATGCCCATATGATCTGCTTTCGGGCAAATTCATAAAGTCAATAACATAACGGGATTTTGCATGCTTTCTAATGAGTTCCTCTTTCACCTAATCACGGTGATTAGACTTTGAGGCACCTGGGGTGTCTCCTGCAGGCTCAAGGCATCCTAACGCATTCCTTTGTCGCTTGTCAGGTACCAGTGATGATGTGACAAAGGATGGTTTAGGATTATTTACAGTTAACATTATTGATCAGTATTCATTAATTATCGAGTACATGGAGTTGTCATTTATCGATATCAAACACTTATTTGCAGCATTAAAAAATGGGGAAAGGAATGATAAGCTGTACTGTAATTGAGATAAACAACTACAACCATTTTGTGTATTTTTAGTTGTATCTATATGCAATACTCATACTTGAAGATACTCAAGAATTGTAATTCTATTGAATAATGTTTGTGAAGTTTAATACACAAGAAAACTCATTAAACAGAAACCATAGTAAGCTGTGATACAAATTTTGCATTTGGGCGATTAACTAAAAAATAAAACGAAAGCTAAATATTTTCTGTGCAGGGAATAAAAACAAACATGATAAATGTACAAGTTTTGGAAGCCAAGAGGATTAAAAACGCCCATGTTACTAGTTTTCGCAGTAGGAATGAGTGCTGTTGAATTTTGATGGGACAGCCTAGGAAGATGTGGTTTATGTGCTTCTCATTTCTCCGCCGAGGTGCTTCGGTGACGGTACCACAATCCTGTACAGATTTTAAAAATTTAATTTTATTTATTTATTTTCTTGATTTGATTTATTTATGGACGCTCTTTAACAGCTCAGGTCATCAGCGTTCCATTCAGTTCAGGGCGTGAAACGGCCGACAAATTTTCCCCAGAGGCCTCTTCTTTCAGGCTTGAGGTTCTTTTTCGTGCCATAAACGTACGACACGGGACCCACGGCTTTACTTCCCTTCCGAAGTAAATAATTTTTTTACGCCCGAAAAAATCCATCGATCCTATCCGGGTTTGAACCCGCGATCTTGGGTCTAGAAGGGAAGTATGGTTACCACTACACCACCAGGATCGACTCTGCCAGACAATACGAGATATCCCAGGTATACTTCAGTGCACCAGTGAATCCATGCAACGTAAGGTTGATGAATATATCCGTGGTAACAGAGGACATTTTGAGCATTTTATATGATTTTATGTTTCGCACAGTTCCGGTTTTGAATATTCTGCTATGTGGTTCAGGTGTAAAAAACAAGGAAATAAATCATTTCCGAACCCATGCTCATATTATATTTTTGATTCTGTATATGTGCGGAATGTTTCCACAAAGGCATACCCTTTTTTTTTTTTTTTTTTTTTTTACATCCTGTGTACATAACCATTGCAAAAGTTGTTTTGTTTTTGTTTGCGGTGGAAAAAATCCTGGTGTTTTTGCTTTAATTAACGAGTTCATATGTTATTTGTTTACAAATCTGCGATTTTTGGCATTCGTCTCTTACTGCAAGGCTATTTTTTGAGTATTATCTCTTTTGTTCCAACTTTCTCTCCTCACTACGAATCCTTTTCGTAATTCACGAGGAGATGGATCGCCAACTCGTGTATCTCGATTGGTGTATCGATCTATTGTGGGAGGTTATTTGGTCGATCTTTTGGTGACGGTAGGAGACAGGAGAAAGGTTACAACATCGCCAAACGGAAATATCGCCAGGGAGTGCCGCAAGCAGGCTCACATTGGCAAGCTGTCAGCTGTCATTGTATAGGTGACGTTAGCTTTTTGAGCAGTGGTGGAACGTTTTTATTCTTCAAATTTCCCCTTAGGGAACTTTGTAGCACAAATGTGCCGCTTTCATGATTGATGGAAACAGTTTGCAGGCCTCTGTGGAAACGATACATTTCAAAAACTTTCAGTACTATCAAGCATTCGCCATTTGTAGCCCCTCTGACAAAAAATAAACAAAATAACGTGAATGACGCAATGAAAGTCAGCCAGCTTTCTTCTTTCCTGCTGAAATAGTCAATCCACTGCATCTATTTTCCGTTTTAACTAATATCGCGTTTGAGGCAGAATTAAATTTTCCATGATCACTTGTTGGTTTTTGCGAAGTCTTTGTTGAGTCTACTAGAATTGTTCAACTTTTCCACTTACATTTGTCTGAGCTCTTTCCAAGTCATTTTGTGTAGTTCCGATAGAGACTTTAGAACAAAAGATTTAAAACATAAAAACAACTTAGTTATGAAAATATTAGCTATTGCAAATTCATTACTCGATTACAAGTATATAATTATTGTTAGTGCTTTCAAGAATCCAGAAAGAGAGATCATATTAAAAACAAAGCTCATTGGTCATCGTTAATATAAGTGTTAAATGTGACCTACATGCTTTTTTTCTGTTGTGATAGATTTTTGTTTTCTGTGACAGATTATTTATAAAGTATGAAATATATTACAATACCTACGTACGTATGTAAGAAAATGTGCTAACGTTTTATAAAGTATTTTAAATGATATATTTACATCTTTTTTAATTTTATTTATGCATATATATATATATATAAATAAATTATAACAGCAGAAAAGGATAAAACACTAAGAAAAGTCGCACTTGAGATCGCTATATTTCGGACTCGTGGAGTCCTTCTATGGCAAGAAAACAATATCCAACAGAGGATCTGTATTTATTTTCATTTCAACATTTTATATTATCTTATATAATAACTTTACAGGACTATTCCCTGACGTTTTAATATACTTAAATTTTATAGAGTATTCAATTGTTCGATTTCACGGAATAAAATTAAAAAATCGATTGAGCATTTAATGTAGACCAATTGTATTCTAGTAATAAATTGTTTCAAAATGTAGAAAGAGCAGAATGTAAGCGGATTATTCAGGAATTCCGAGATAAGCTGACTACTATAATTTAATAATTTTAATATTACGCAAAATAAACAGTCATTTCATTTTACAACTGATTTTTTTTTTATTCTGCTCCAATTAACAACAACCCAGGTTAACAGAAAACAAAAGATGTAATAACAGTTGAATGCTCTTAAAATTATGTATAATAAGTGCCATTTTAAATTTTAAATTTGGATTGGTTGGGGTGAGCAATAAGGCCTAAATAGTAACCAACGTTGGTTTTAAACTGTCCGCTGAATATCTAAATTGACATATTTTTTTGTTTAAATTAAATTTATTTAAACAGTAATTATTCATATGGGCAAATTTTGAAATGAAAACTGTATGTAGATTAAAAAAAAAAAAAAAAAAAAAAAAAAGCGCGCACACACACACTGTAGTAACAGAAACAAATACTTTCTTATGATAAAGTTTGAAAGTATTTATAGTGCTAAATTCCAGGGAATGGCCAAAAATAAAATGCACCGAAGATTGTTGTTGTACTGTCAGTCACAACACGTGCTGTATAATGCGTTCACAGTTACTTCTCTCCTAGCATAAACTACTAATAGTGCTATAAACAGCTGATGCAACGTATTTAATTGTTAGCTCTGATTACTATTTACAAACTTCATTAATAAAACCTTGTCGCCACTTTTACAGCACAAGCAGGATCAGCACATGCTTCCGCCAAAGCGCCACTTTGCATTGAAACTGATTGCACTGTGCGGAGAGCAACATGTGCATAAATTATTAACAATTAAATGGCATACTAAGGTATTCATAGCGACCGGTATACATCAAGATTATTACAATAATTTGTATTTCTCAATGAAAATTAGCCCTTATTCACGTTTAAGCTGTAGTTTCCTTTAGGGACTACTTAGGGATGAAGTCGTCCTGGAGCCAATGAAGAAAGGGACCACATGGTTATATTTACATTAGGATGGAAGTAACAGCGAATCTGTTTTACTTCTGAGTACGTCGAATATGAAAGTATGATAATTTGGGAAAAAAGCGTTTCAGGCATGAGTTTAGGGTGCATTCCCGGGATTAGCAACTGATAAGGACAGGGGAAAAAAAAAAAACTCACGGAAAAAGGACCTTCCTTTCACAAACCATGGCTTAAGATCTATCTCGGCCATGTGTCAATCCAATCATCTCTCGTTTACAAACATTGTAACAACGTATTCCATGAAATGAAATGGAATGCAACACATGGATGATGTTCTTTCCCAGCTGAGGAATATCACGAAGTACTAGGTTACGATAAAAGTATTCCTTCAAAGTGCTCCGCAAGTCTGCATCCGTTGGTGTAAGACGAGAAAAATTTCTACAGACACGAATACTCTGTGTTGCTAAAGATGAGGCGTTTTGCAAAAAGCCGTGATATTTCTGCTACGGTGTGTCACTCTAACATGCAGAAAGCATTTGTTGTTGAAGCATAAATTTCTAGTCCGACAGCAAGCAGCTGAAATCTCTCTTGCTCATCTTCAGTATGAGTCCATGCACAGAAAGTTAATTTTTGTAGAGTGTAAAAGGACATGTAACGTCTCAGACATTCAAAGGCGAGAAATCATGTATGTTTACATAACGCGACTATCAGAAAAGCAGATATTGCCGATAAATGTTCATTTGCCGGAATGCAAGCATAGAGGCTTTGTTTTTTGGTTCTAATTCACTGACCCAGCATACGGCAGGAAAATACTCTCAATTTGTAAACAATTGCCTGAATAGACGTTCCTTCAATCCTTTCGAAGTCCCGCTGACTTTTCATTGATGACAGCAGAATCTTTTCAAGCACAATTCCTACGTGTTGTCTGTAAATGTCTTCCAGAGAGATATTTTCGTTGATATAGCACTGATCGACTTTATCTACATCTGTATCAACAGTGACAGTTCGGCTTTGTGGCATGACCGAAAATAATGCCCTGAAACAAATGTCTTGTCACAGAGAGAGCCGAAGCAAATATGTCCTTTCTGTTCAAGCACTAGGCTCACACAAGTTGTGACATCGCCTTTCCACCGATATCTGCCGGCACAACACTGATAAATACGTTATTTCCGGCCATATTGTACATAGATGTCCTCGAAATCTGGAAATTCTCTTTCTCATGTGCTGTGTTTCAGTGACGGCAAAATGCACGTTCACACATACACATTTGTTGTTATGTCCTCAGCCTATGGCGTATTAGATTCGAGTGCAAATCCTTTCCGTAGTTGGTCGGTAACTTCATTCAAATGTATCGTTTATTACGTCATAATGCATTGCTTGACTTCGTTACGTTTATTGTTGGCCTTCTTATTGCATAGAGCGTTTGAAACTTGACATTACCAACCGACGGCTTGCTGCAGTTGAAATTCCGAACGGTAGAGAAGAAAGCTGTTTGGTTACGATATTAGCAATAGTTATTTAGGTAAACAATTTCCACTTTGGGCACCCAGCCTTGCTAGCTCAGATGATTAGAGCAAATGCGTACATCTTGGCTTCGAATCGCCATAGGTAACTGTCTCCTCCCTCACTGGTAATAATTTTCTCTCTCTTGTAATCTTCATAATTGTCGACACTGTTGTTAATACAATAAATATTACTTTTGCATTTTCATAAGTTAGCTTAGTTTAATTTAAAAAAAAATAGCCCATTGAAAAAATAATACAATTACATATTAACACAGCTACGTTCGGGCGGAGTTCGTCTTTCTTCGTTACCGTTTGGGTCTTAGTTGCAGCAAGCCATTGGTTGGTAACAAGTTGTTTAAATAGTAAGATAATCACGAAATGGAGGGCAAAGATTTTATGGTGCTACTTTCAAGCGTAAAGTAATTCTTTATGTCCCCGCCAAAAAAAAAAAAAAAAAAAAAAAAAAAGCAGGAAGTCATTCTAGCTAAGAGCAATGTTCACTTTTGGTGGCAACAGAAATTGGCATTGTTTGCAACTAAAGATAGTAGGAAGAAATTCACTGGTCCTCTCATAGGAAGACATCTTGACATTGAAGAAAATGTTTTGGAATTCGTACATGAAAGGAGGAAGAACTGTGACTAGGACACCATAAGAAATAACTTTTTCTTCTTTGACCTGCGCCGACAGCCCTGGCAACAACACGAGTGATGTTCCAAGATACAACAATAGTCCACTTATAAATTGTATGTTCTGACCGATTTATGAAACGGACGGGTTTATCTCTTAAGATGCCATACACCAGCATGCCAAAATATTTTTTACGATTTCAAGTTCCAAACTTGGGATGCGCATTACATTCTATGGCACATACTTTTCCCTTCAAAGTGTCAGAAACGTTGTTGTTCAAAGACAATACACGCTTAATTTCCGTGAGAATCAAAATAGCTAAGCTTTTCGTGAACAGTATTTACTTGGAGAGAATCAGAATAGAGGCAGCGTTTAAAATTCGCTTATCACAGTAAATGTTGGCTATAGAATAGATTCCAATTCCACTCATTTCTTTTCTGTGTTTTGAAATTTTCTTATGTCTGCAAAATCACATGATCGCAATGTAAATGATTTTCGATAGTTTATTTTGCAAATAAATAAGGTTTTTATGCCGATTGTTGCAAATCTACGAAAAAAAAAAAAAATTCTATCAGCATGTATGACACACAAAATTTAGAAATAAATGAGATATTTTGCAATAATGTATTTAAATTTATACTTTCCTATCGTTTGTTAGCTGAAAGCCTTGTACTTTTTGTACTGCTTAAAAGTAATTGAAGTGTTTCCCATTAATATTAAATTTTTTAATCCGATCTTCTAGATCGACTTAGAATCTTGAATTCGGAATCCTTTCTACTCACATTTATCTCATATTTTTAGACAGGTTTATTTGTAAATAAATTAAATATTTTTGTAATTAATTTCATGCCTGTTTTCCTTAAGTAAATACATACGTCATTTGTCATTGTGTGTTAACAATTGAAAGTAGTTTACTTGTTATTCATAATAAGAGTAATTGCTTATAATATACTACACTGTACTATTTTAATGCTATAGTCTACTGTTTAAATATCCTTTTTATCTGCGATTGTATAAGAAAAAATGAAAGAAAAGATATGTTCCTGGAAACCACTTATCAGCAGCTGTTTAATACGAGTTGTTTTCTGATATGCTTAGAAGGCGGTGACTGACTCGAATGAAAGAATAAAGATTCTTTCAAGAGTAAGTAGAGAAATGAGATTGCTTTTTAAGAAACATTTAAAAATAGAGAGGTCGTTTCTCAGAACGGGTGTCGTAGATCTTGAGGGGAGGAAGCTGCAATGCCGAAAACACAGATCGAGAACTGGCGTTCCAGTGGGAGTTTTGAGAGGGCGAGGTTGGAACTATTCCGAAAATAAATAAGCTATGTCGCAGCTTAGTTTGTGACTTTATAAAACCTTCTCATGATATATAACTTTGTTTTAAAAACAAAGACAGGGAATAGAAAGAAGTGCTTTCTTATTTCCGCTCTTCTTCTTAAACTATCATTCGTGTTCTTCTATTCCTCGCACTCTACCTTTTCCTCTTCTGCTATTCTTGTTTATTTTCATTTTCTTCGCATTCTGTTCCCACAGGAGGGTTTGTCCCATTGCAGCAGTTGCGGTAAGGAACTCGAACATCAGGGATGTCTCCTGTGAAAATGAAACTAATATGACAAGAGAAGTGAAGAGGTGCCAGAAACCGACTTGGAACAAATGTTAGCCAAGAGCTAGAAACTATGCAGGTTTACATGCTAGGTAACACAACTTCTGTGCCATTGTTTCACAATATTAAGGGAATATCGAAGTATTTCATGGGTTTGTTGCCTTTACGGGGCACATGACGGGTAGGCAGTCAAAGCGGTAATTCCCAAAGAAGCGGATGTTATATCCGCACAACTGATTAGAGTGCTCGCAATTACAACTACAACTAATGTGAACACACACAATGACACATTCACACAGTTTGGGCATCTTTTTAGTTAATTTGCATTCGCTCACATCGGTTTACGTTTCCAAATTTAAACTTGAAAGCTTACAAAGTGACAGTTGTCCACGAATTGCAGGCAGGTTACCCTAATACTCGGGTAAATTTCTGTAATTGGATGTTACTGAATGTTAATGATAGACACCAGATACATAACATTAAGCGTGAATCAATTAATCTCTCATTAACGTCCCATAACACCCAATTAACAAATCTTACCCAAATATTATAACCTCCTTGCCATTCTTAGACAGCAGTGATCTTGTATGTTTAAGTCTAAATTGACTCAATTTCGTAAAAGTGAAGCTTGTGAATGACAATTTTCTAAAAATATGCCAGAAATTTGTGAACTTAGCAGGTTGAATCAGTTGCGCGGATATTACGTTTGCTTCGCCGGGAGTTACCGCTCTGATTGCCGACCCATCAGTTGCCGTGAAACGGGCAACAAAACCGTGAAAGACCCAGTACATTTGTGAATGCCTATGATGGTACATGTAATACAAAATGTGACACAACAGTGAGCACATTGCATGAATGTCATTTTATCACATGCGTTACATTCAAAGATAGTTACTGCAACAGCATAATAATAATAATAATAATAATAATAATAATAATAATAATAATAATAATAATAATAATAATAATAATAATAATAATTTATCTGGCGCAGTTAATACTGTAGGGTTCTCTTTTTCACCTCACTAGGGACAGCTACGATTTCAATATATGCAATACAGTTTATGGAATTAACAATTTGATCATAGTACTTATTAAATGCTGCATTCTCCATATAAATAACTTCCTAGCAATATTCTCAATTGTTTTTTTATGAAGTTCTTTGATATGATGGCAGAGAGGTCCAGAGACGAGTAGCTACAACTGTGAAGTTTGAAGAAAAGTAAGATGTTCGATGTAAGGGTACAGAGGGAATGCAATTATTATTCGATCGTGTTTAAATTGTGATGAGAAGATAGGGAGTGAAAACGGGTCGAAAGATAGTGCGAAATTGAGGTGCACAGAATTCGACGCAAAAGAATGAGGGAGTGCAACTTGCTTGTAGCATCCTGTGGATGCCAGGATAACAATTCAAAAGCTGGCGTGATAAGATCTGATTTACGTAGGTTGCATACATGCGAATGCAAGCATTGTGAATACGTTGTAGTCTTTGTCGCGATCAGTTAACAGAATGTCTCAGTAATCAAATTACAAGTGGTTTTTCATCCTCAAATTGAATGTGAGACAAATTTTAAGCCGTTTCGAAGGATTTTTTTACAAGTTACTTTGGTTTAAATTTGCCAGTTAAGATTACTGTCAAAATAGACATTGCATACTCCTGTCTATGTCCGTTTTATCCCTGTATAAAGCACAGGCACCATCCAGTAGCTGCAGTAGCTATTGCCTCACAGTACAAGATGTGGAAACGGAAAAACTTTCTGAAGTTTCAAGAGCTGGCTCACTTCCAGTTTTCAGCATGGAGACTCAACCTTTAATTTTGTATGCCTTTTATGAAGCTGGATATATTGATCAGACACCGGGAACATTCACAACATCATGCACTCGTGTTTCGACACAAACATGTGATCGAATATGCGCACGCTCCTGTAGCATAGACATTCACTAATGTATATAGTTCAACACATTGTATCATGACATTGAAACAATGGCATACATGTTGTGTTACGTATGTAAACTTGTACGTTTTATACCGGAAGACCCCGTTGCGCTTTGGTGCTAACATTTGCCTATTCAGCCATGTGTTTATATGCGACACGTTTGGTCGAAATCGATTTCCCACAAGGTCTTGTTCTTCTCTTGTGAGAACTAGACTGTCATTTTAAGTCCAGTTTTCACTTCGTTTGAACTTGTTTTCGCGTAAGACCAAAAGTCTAACTGAGAAAGGGAACGGAATTTTCGAGTTTGTGGTCTAAATGACTAGAATGCTGCCCGAGGGCGAAAAAAGTGAGCTGGAATGGGATATTTTTTTATAGAGGAGTTAAAAGATATATAATCTGAGCATACTTTTCCTTCTCGGTGTTTTTGTATTCTTTATACGAGTACTGAGCATTGTGTAAAAACTGGTTTGGCAGATAAACTGTTAAATTCTGCTCTCCTTAGGCGTAGATGGATTTCTGTCTTGCACTCATTAATATAGAAAACTCAATATAATAATATCCCACTGCAATTTTTGTCGCGAGATTTGTGGCGGGAAACCGAACAACTTTAGCTGTAAAGTGAAAAGAATAACTCACCTCTTGCTTCAGTTTAGCCACTCTATTGAACGTACCAATTATATGTTTACCATTTGGTTTAAATGAAAAAATCAGCAGCTATGAGGTTATTTCACTTCTATTTTCAGAATGAAAAAGAAGGCAAGCCCAAAGGTAATAATTAGAGCTGAGATTTTTATCCGTTGAGTAAGCTGGGAGGGTTGACGGGAAAGAGGGGAGCGAAAGGAAGCGAGTGCGTAAAACATGACGTAATAATCTAGTGCAACACCTCTCACGCTTAGCTTGGGCCCACCTGGGCTCAAGTGATTACTGTGATCGTACTGTATAACCCAGCATGACATGTTTTGGTAAAGTAAGGCTAACTTACACCCCTCTCTATTATGGGCCGCTTAACCGCATAAAGGGAGAGAGAGTCGCCACGCGTGAAGTTTGACTGAAAGCTTAAACTTATTCTGTATTTAAAACTGATAACAATGAGCACTAATCAGTGTTATAAGAGATGTTGAAAAGGATGTTCCTCAGCGGCAATACATTGCCGGCATCTTCCTAAGAAAGTTCTGTACTTCAACTTAACGTTTCTCCATAACGTCCACGGCGGTTCAGAATACGTTTCTTGCCTTTAAGAGATAACTTTTTAACAGTTGTCGGACAGTTTTCTGTGCCTGGAACACGATTGCCAGGATATTCTCTTCGAACCGCCCTTACCACTTCTGTGCAAGAATCCGTTTTCGCAATAGCATCTTTGGAGTCATATTAAAATATGCAGGAGGAGTTGCGGGGGGGGGGGGGGAGGCATGCGAAATATATATTAGACCTACTTTAAGGAGCTCCCAAAGGAAACTTTTATTGAGGTGTACAGAGGCATTCTCAACATAACTTACAATGGGAATTAGTAATCTTGGGCATATGACCAATTGATTATTTAATCCTATTGGCTTAATAAACAAAGTAATTCAAATAATGGACATTATTGCAAAGTGTGTAATATTAAAAATGAAATCAAAGAATCTTTATTGTAAATATGACAAGACTGGTATGGAATAAAAGAAGAGTATGAAATCTTTCATTCCATAAAGCAAACATTACAATTCAAACATATTCAATCCAGCAAGGGATTAGTACATTTTGTAACAGACGCGGCCCATATTGCTCATATTTGCAAAAATTTAAATTACAAGCACGCAATATATGTATATATACACACACCCACGCGCGCGGTTTGTCATACGATAGATACACCAGAACATACATTTTTTCGTATGCCTTCAATACCAGTCACTTGTATTTGCAGGGAAATATTTTGAAATATCATGAGAGATCGAGATGATTTTGGTATTGAGCAATTTAAAAAATAAAATATTACGTAAAATGTCAGAGGAGTGTATAAATAATAAAAATCAAACGAGAGAAAACCCAACGTCAGAAGTCTTATACTCCCCTAGGAGATCTCAGAGAAAGGTAAGAAATGAAATGATTTTTTAAGGAAGGAAACGTTCCAGGCCTAAGTTTAGGGTACCTCCCCAGCATTTCCTCAATAAGGACTGAGGAAAACCTGGAAAAAAGCCTCAGTCAGGAAGGACGGTCCTGGCGGGATTCGAACCCAAGACCTCCCGCTCACGAATCTGCGCCTTAACGACCTCGGCCACCCGTGGCGGTGGAGCTATTGTGCTTATAGTTTTTATCATAGAGCTTGTGGTTCAAGGGTTGTTCAATAAGTGCTTGCAAAAATAAAGAATATAGCTTTTTTTGAAAAAAAGTTGTGTCATTTCGTAACATAATCATCTTTCTAATCTACACACTTATTCCAGCGATTATCTAATTTGCTTATACCATCCATAAAATGTGATTTTATCAGCTCTGCAAACTACGCATTTATTTCGGAAACAAACTCTTCATTTGGAGGGAATTAAATTTATCCAGCTTAATATGCTGCCGATATGTAAAGAAAGTATCGTATTGATGTAATTTGTAGAAGCAACGTGTTATTTGTAAACACATCCAAAATTCGAGCTTTGTTAGCTTTATTCATCGTTCCTAATACTTGTGGAAGGTTACCTGTATAATCAAAGCTAATCTGAAAGTGGGAACCCATACTCCTCGTTAAAGTTTTCCTCCACGAGAAATGCGAGCCAAAGGCAAACTCAGAGCAGAATGTGGACTAGAATCGTCTTTCTGTTTTGCTTATGGACATGATAGAAATCGGAAATAACTACATTTAGCGAAATCAGCACTAGATACTAGTTAAACTTATCAACCAATGTGAAATATTCCAAATATACTAATCAGATGGCTTTTGATTCCATTGCTCCCGGTATTAAGCGCTCATGATAGTGGGTGCTGTGCCAAAGGAATTTGAAAGTAATGGCTCGTCGAAAGGAAAACGAGAATAATGGCTCACATAACTAGATTGTTGCTTTTAAAAAAGAAGCATAAAACGTTTTCCAGTATTCCAGACTACTCTCTAATTACTGTTCCATAATTGAACACAGAAAGGAAATAACTTTAACAAAGAAACCGGCACACTCGTCAATCACGGTTCATAGTCATCTCTTGAGATTACGCAATGGTGGGAAAATGTTCGCATATATGGCAATGCGAAGAGTCAGAATATCGATTGTTTGAAACACTTGCAAGCTGATGACTTTGGTGATAAAGACGTGGAACATGCTGTAAGCTGACAATTCAACGATGACTCACGGACCAGAACTTGTTCTGTACAAAAACTAAATATCTGGACTGCAAACACGTTTCTCTTTACTTTATGTATAGTATTAACTGCTACCTTTCTATTCTCCTTCAGAAAAAATTATGAGAACCGAATGAATGTTTAGTAAACTTTATTTCAACAGTAGTTATATATACTTTCTTAAATGAAATAGGCTAACATGGTGTTATTTGGTATTATATTTGGCTTAAATGCTTGCACACTTCAAGATTTCGTCCTGAATGGCTTTCTATGCACCTTGCATTCCATCTTGATAGCATATAGCAGATAATGTTCAACATTGCCAAACGAGAGATTGCAAATAACATTTGTAGCTATAAGAACTGCCTGAAGAAGAATCAGACGAGTTAACCGAGCCGTAAGGAGGGGGGGGGGGAGGTCAGGAATTATTCTTCAAAGTAAAGATTTTGTTCAACATATTAAAATCAAAATAAAATTTTATTAAAAACTGAAAACATTCTGACGTAATCATGCTTTTTTCTTATTAACTATTGGTGGAATTGGACTTTTTTTTTGTTACTTAAACCGCAGGCAACATGCTATCCTCGGAACTGCAATAATATATTTAAACTAGTTGCTTGAAAAGAAATTAAATTTCAATTAAAAATAATAGAAATATTTTTAATTTCTTATTGGTATTGATTTTTATCATCTAATAATATTTAAATACTTCTAGTTACCACACTTCACATTAACATACATCATGTGTGTGCAAATGTGCAACAAGATTGGTTCAGCCAAAAATGAGAAAAATGCACATTTATGTCAAAATTTTAACTAATCTGGAAATAATATTTTATTTTGTTTAAAAAACTTTTTATGTTCATTAGAGAATTAAATTTTACAGAGTATCTTTAGTTAAATATTCTTAATATCTCATAAAAGTTTCATATTGATAACTTTTTAGATTTCTGAGATACAGCGTAAAATGTAAACTGCTGCATTATTTTACACTTCCCGATTATCATAAACATTTCCAAACAGTCGGGCCATGTTCGAATGCGATTTCGCTTTTACTTCGCAGTAAGCAGACACGGCATCCATCTTGTGCAAAGTTTCTACATGCGTAATGTATAATGCAAAATAGAATGAATCCGCTCAGCTGAGATGCGCACTTTCACTCGTCTGTCAGCCAAAGCAATATCGTGGTCTTTATCGATGATTTCTGAATTCTCAGCTGGTTTTAGAGCTCCAGGACTTGGTGCATGTTCGATGCTTATTCTGCCATATTTTAACTCATTCACCCAAGTCGAACCGTATGGCATGTGTCACTCAAGTTAGGCAAAATCCTCTCATGAATTTCCCTTCCTGAAAAAATAATTGAATTACACCATGAATTCCAGTCTTATCCATTTTTGTCGTCACTCAAAACGATTGTGTTTAAACAATTGCCAAATAACATCAAAATGACTTGTGACTATAGAAAGCAATCTTGATGACCACATACACAGATGTTACCCTCAGTTAGTATGCTTTATGAGTTAAGCAATGAACATTCACATGGTACATGATTAAATATTAGATTTGTAATTAACTGGGCTCTGTAATAACATTGTAGTGTTAAAAACATGAGAAGTAAACAATTCGAATGACGAACGGCGTAGTTCTAAATTCTATTTTAATTAGAGGTTTTTATCTAGGGTTTTCATTAATTTAAAGGGTAAATATCCAGTAGCTTTAGCACCATAATTCACACAGCTTGAAAACTAATTAATTAATGAAAATGTGTTGTCTTAAAAAGTAAACTTTCTGAAGGAATCTCTCGAAACTCCAAAAAACTTAGAAAGTTTACTTCTGATGTGATATCTTTATATTTATTACTTTTTATAAATTTGTTTAAACATACTTGTATTGTTAAACTTGTTGCGTTATGATTATGTTCATAAACAATGAGTTCGACTGCAGTCTTCTTTGCAGAACCAGTGGGTGGGTGTGGTCTTAGAATTTTCATGCCGCCATTGTGAACACGCCCAGAACATTAAGTACTTGCAGCAATAGTTTCGCCCTTCCGACCAGGAATATTGGTGTACAGGGAAACGCTTAAGGTTACCTCAGAGATGCATTAAGCCATGTCTAATGTAAACTTAATCCACAATAAGCACTGTGCGGGAGGGAGGGGGTGATCGCAAGTTCCAATTCTGCGTGGATCAAGTTAGCTAGCTTTTCGTCCTGTGTTTTTCCTCAACATCTGAAGTTCCTAATTGTACAGCACGAATATTGGTAACCCTGCTAGCATCTGGCATAGTGTTAATAAATATAGTGCGTATTTTGTTATATTTGCACGGAGGGAGTTTTGCTTCTGGGAATGTTCGAGATGACTAAAGGATGCTATTTTCTTTTAAGTCTGTATGTTGCATTTGGAACCCTGAAAGTAACAAACTTCTGAAAATCATCTATACTTTTACTTTTTTTATTAATTTAGAAGCATTGTTGCAAACATTCCCTAATATATTCATAACAACTTAACGCTTTAGCGAATTCCTAAGGAATGTAGCTATTGGGGTTGTACTTATGAAACGGGTTTTGAAAATTTTCTTCAAATCTGCACCGAACCTACCTACTAGGTACAAAAAATGGTAATGAAAAAATTTATATAAATCTATATATACCCATACACACACCCACCCCCCCCCCACACACACACACACACATATTTCATTGACCAGCAATATCGGAACATCGGTGATGGGTGTTAACCTAAAACGAAAATTTCAAAATTGCTCTATGGGCCGCAATTTATGTTTGTTATCAACGGAACTCGGTATATGCCATTAAAATAAATTAATAAAAATAGTTTCCGAAAATCAGCGAACTCGAACCATTAACAGTGGGGGTTTACCTAAAACCCAAAATTTAAAAATCGTTCTAGCGGCACCAATATTTGTTTTTTTTTTTTTCGTAACGAAACTTGCTGTATGCCATTTAAATAAAATAAGATAAATGGTGTTTGAAAATAACGGAAATCGGGCAATTAGGAGTGGAGGTATACCTGAAAACCTAAATTTAAAGAGGGAGAGTTAAAGCGAAATTTAAAAATTGCTCTAGAGGCCGCAATTTAATTTTTTAAGGAAACTTGTTATATGTCATTTAAATAATTTAAGAAAATAGTTTCTGAAAATTAGTGAAATCACATGATTAGAAGTGGGGATTTACCTGAAACACAAAATTTAAAAATCATTCTAGCAGCACTAATATTTTTTATTTCGCTACGAAATTCGGTATATACCATTTAAATGGAGATACGTCTGAAAACCGAAATTTAAAAAAGGCTCAAGCGTTTAATATTCCTTATTGTTTCAAAATAAAATGGCAAATTAACTCAGCATATAAACTGCATTTATAACAATGGATATGTTTTATATTTGACAAAAGCAATGTCTTGAAGATAGCAATTGTTAAATATTAATCTAATATGTGTGTGAGAATTATATTTGTATGTAAGAGCGCGTAAGAAAACGTTGCATTACATGCTTTTACCATAATAACATTTAAATTAAATTTCAAAGCCACTTAGAACAAGTGGATCTTTTGATTGTATGTGGTTGATTGTGTATATTTGCCTAGTACACTGTAATTGTTTCTGAATAGTAACATGTTTTTGTTTTATTGAAACATATGAACACCACCTTCTGAAATACACAATATAACTCGAAACTTTCTGTTATTTCTCTCCGTTTTAGTGAATGTAAAGATGATAACCAAGGGCTCAGTATATATATATATATATATATATATATATATATATACACCCGTCCCTATCCATTTATGTTTACAAAGTAAAGTGCAGGTGGATAAGTATCTCTCTCTTGATGTGCTAGCTGTTCTGGCATTTAGAAGCACAAGGGAACTTAGCACACAGCAGCAGTGCTTTTCAGCCCTCCGGGTAACGTCAAGTACAACACCGCCGACATAGCAGCCAGCCTCGCCGGCCAGCCGCACGCCGCGAAACCGGTTGCGTGAAGGGTCGTTCACCTGTATAACTGAAACTCTGTTATTAGAGGAAATTGCGACAGCATCTTCATAATAAAGAGTAATTCTTTACCACAGACGGCTGTCGTATAACATAGCGAGAGGCAGAAACTTTTGCATCAGAGCATACTGAGATTTAGAGAAATAGGGTATAAAGATCTATTACCTCGATTGTTAAAGACCCCCAAGATAATGTTTTCAACGTAGAAAATAAATGAAGCGGACATGACATCGGCGAGAATATTGCACTGCAGGGAAGAAAGCATTGCCCATCCCGGTTTCAGGCAGATCTTAACGACGAACTGCGAACGTGCACCGTTGTAGGATGTTTTAATTTCCATCGCATGATATCTGAGCTTAGTTAACATGCATGAGTCATGCAGCAGGGGCCGTTGGAGTGAGACGTTAAGCGTGAGGCACGGTAGAAGAAAATAATAATAAAAGAGAGCATAAAAAGCTTAATACCATGCGTTCGACATCCCACGTCGTTGCGAAGGAAAAACTGCAGCCAGAAGCAGGCGAATTCGCACTCCTGGAGCGGTCCCTCTTCCCCCTCCGAGTTACGCGTCATGTTGGTTCGCTAAAACGAACAGAGAGCATGTTTATATCCTGCTAGCTAAGTATCCGGCCTTGCCCGCCAGCATAATAATAGTTCACACCAGCTGTGCGTTTAAATAAAATAATACTTATTTCAATGATCACGCGTTCTTAATTTCGAAGAGTTCCATTCCTTAATTAAAGTTTTAATTCCTTCAAATAAATAATATAAAATTACGTTCATTCATTAGTTTTCATTACTTTGTAGCATTTTTTTTAATGGTATTTAAGTATTTGCATTTCAGCGTAACCAAAGACGAAAAATGGGCTGTCACTGGCATCCTCAACATTGTAACATTTCGATTTGAGCTGTGTTATAGTTATAACCGAGATTTTTATTTATAGATAGCATACAAAATTTTAAATTTAATTATTGTGAAGTACAACAGCGATTTATACATTTCTTACAATGGAGACAGACCGCTACGGATGGCCGAGGTCGTTAAGGCGAGGACTCGTAAACGAGTGGTCTGGGGTTCGATTCCCAACAGGACCGTCCTCTTTGACTGAGGTTTTTTCCAGATTTTCCTCAGTCCTCATAAATGGCAAATGCTGGGGAGGTACCCTAAACATAGGCCTGGAACGTTTTCTTCCTAAAAAAAATCCTTTCCCAATTTATCATTTAATCTCATGTATCATCAGTGTCCATCACCTGTGATGCCACAGTAGTAAAAACGGGCGTTAAACACCATTCAGAGAGAGAGGGAGACAGAGAGAGACTGACTGACTGACCGACCTAACTTTACTTGAGCCCCTAACATGTCATGACACAAGTTAGAGCTTTATTTTCCTTTTCTCTTTCTTCACTTTCCTAATCCATTTGCTCCTTACTCTTCCTAAATATTCACCCATGTTCCTTCTTTCCCACCCGCTGACTTTCAACATTTTTATTGCTACAATATTATTTTCTATTTTATTCCATTTTGGATTCCGTATACCCTGTCTCCAATTAGCCAGGACCGATGGATTTTTTCGGACGTAAAAATCCTAAGTATGGCTTCCTTCGGAAGGGAAGTAAAGTCGTGGGTCCCGTGTCGTACATTTACGGCACGATAAAGAACCTCAAGCCTGAAAGAAGAGGCTTCTGAGCAAAATTTGTCGGCCGTTTCACGTCCTGAATTGAATGGGACGCTGATGACCTGGGATGTTAAAGAGCGTCCTTTAAAAAAAAAAAAAAAAAAAAAAAAAAAAAAAAAAAAAACACTCCTGCTTTCTAAAACTTATACCGGCCGTCGTAAAACACACAAGGGCTAGATGCCTTGCGTTTATTGGTAATTATGGTATGGCAACGGTACCATTGACAGCCTCATTAAATTAACAATGTATTCGCTAATTGTCGGGAAGTAATCTAGGATTAAAAAAAAAAAAAAGCTGTCCAAGGGAAGACTGAGTCGCAAAAGGGCATAAGCAAGATTTTTGAAAAAAATTAAAAACGCCTTTTAACGTCCGTTTTTACTGCTAGGCATCGCGGTGGACATAGGGCCCGGAAGCTCATGCATTTGCATATTTTTTTCATAGGGGTTATACAGGGTGTTTCAAAATTAATAGCTCAAACTGAAACG
The DNA here is from genome assembly GCA_030762175.1 of Metallyticus violacea. NCBI lineage: Eukaryota > Metazoa > Arthropoda > Insecta > Mantodea > Metallyticidae > Metallyticus > Metallyticus violacea. The sequence goes on from CM060831.1 coordinate 54,161,877, forward strand.
GTTGAAGTATACAACAAGAGAAACAAAAAAGTTTCGGTAAACATGGGTCCCCAAACAAACTGTCTGCGAAATTTATTATTGCAAATTTGTGGTTATGAGATACCATTGACTTTACTCGTGCATCACTCACTTGCTCGCTTAGAAGCGGTCCGCGATGTGCTTGTAGTTTACAAAACTGAACATTGCCAAAAGGTGGTGATGTACACAGTCGTAGCAGTCAGATGACTTGTCTGAACAGTGTCAGGTGCGCTGAACTGTATCTTATCAAAATGGAAAACCGTACAGCAACGCAGAGTATGCGGACATGTATTTCATCTACGGTAGGACTAACGGCAATGCACTGGAGGCTGCACATTTGTACCGTCAAGAATACCAAGACGCCCCGAAAGTCGCACATTTACAAGGATTCATTAGTCTTTCAGGGAACAAAGTAGTTTCGTATGTGGCAGGGGAGCAGGAAGGCCTGCACAAATTACGCCTGAAGTTGAGGATATGGGTTGGAAGCAGTACAAGTCTCTTCAGGAACTTCAACGAGAAGAATTGCCACACGAATGCCTGTACTAAGCCACATTAATGTGTGGAGAATTTTACATCGCAATTCACTGTATCCTCACCACCTGCACAGTTCAATGTCTCAGTGATCCGGACTTTGGTCCTAGAGTGAATTTTTGTCAAAGGATGCAACAACAGGCTGTAGTTAACCCTCGTTTTACTGGTAACATTTTATATACCGACACGATGGTATTTTTAATTATCATAATACATATATTTGGTGCGAAGTAAACCCACATGTAGTTCAAGTGTCACCACATCAGCAACGTTTCTTATTGAATGTGTGGTTAGCGGTACTAGGTGATCGTCTCTCCTCATGCATTCTTCCACGAAAACTCAATGGACGGAGGTAACTTCGGTTTTTGCGGCGGGATCTTCCAGAATTTCTTGATGTTTCCCTTGAGCAACGTCGGAGTATGTGGTGCATGCATGACAGATCACCAGCACATTTTGCTGTTACTGTAAGAAGACATCTAACGGGGAGGTATAGTCCACGATGATCCACGAGGAGGGCCTGTATCTTGGCACCCACGATCACCTGATCTCAATCCTTCTGGATTTTCTCAACAGTGTACAGCACTCGTGTTGATGCGGTTGAAGTACTGAAGCAGAGAATTGTACATTATTGTCAAGAAGCGGAAACAGGATCCGCAGAGTGTTCATTGTTTCATGAGCGGTGTGAGCTGTGGTTCTGCTGGAACCAAAACTCATTTTCGTCATTATCATCCATCGGAAACTGCAGTGTAGCCACCAGCATTTCCGGCACATTAAATACTACCCTAAATCATTTCTGAACGTAGGAGATTGACTTAGATTCAATAAATCTTGTAACAACAATGAATACACGTTTTTGAACCGTCCAATCATCATTACTGTTCTTTACTAAACGGGCAGAATAAATTGCATAGTTGCATAGCAACCAATATAACTGTAAAGCAAAATCGCTAGAAACGGTAGCGTTCTGAAAACCGTCATATTCCATTGGGTCACTTGCGATTTTAAAAAACAAATTCAGATTAATAATTTGCGTTGTGCTACTTGTTCCGTAAAAAAATATTTTTATTTAATTCTATACGAGTGTCCCACAAGAAGGTTCTGAAAACCGTCATATTCCTTTGGGTCACTCTGAGCATTGTGTGTACGAATTATGGAATTTTCATTTATTTGACAGTCGTTTTATGGTGCATACAACGACATATTTTCGTGATTTTGATAAATGCATCACATTTTCATATTTTAATGCATATATGGCATATTTTAATTCGTTTTAAGGTTATTTCTTTTTCATCTTGCTCATACAGTTGGCAGTAACGTTACACATGATGAATTGACGATGCAGCTGATTATGTAGTGAGGAGTAATGCTGACATCATGCAGTGAATCCCCTTTTGCGTCTTTGCATGCATTGTGCGAGGCAAGTATTGCAATATTTCTGAAATGGTGATATGAAAAGTTCGGGTACTAGTCAAATTAAGTTTAGCAGTGTATTAAAAATGAAACCGGTGCTTCAAATGCTGAAAGTTCGACCAACTTCGAGTGGCATATTAACTAATATGAAGGAGTTTTCAGGTAATTTAATGTCTACAGATAAAAGGGCATTGTTTTATGGAGCATGTGAGAAAAAAAACGTGCGGGGTGAGAAACGATTTCATGTAACAGCACATAAACAGGGCAAAACATAAAGAAAATGTAATAACCGGAAAACAGTCTCTTCAAAAGCAATTAATAGTGTGTTTAAAAAAACAGGGTTAATAAATTAATATTTATTGGCATATTTTAAGGTTTTTAAAAGCATACCTACATGCATATTTGGTAGATTTTTAGGGTATTATCTTCCGGGCTCTACTGATGGTACATGAGATGAAATGATAAATTCGGGAAATATTTTTTTTTTTTTTTTTTTTTAAAGGAAGGAAACATTACATGTTTAGTTTGCATTTGCCATTTATGAGGACGGAGGAAAACTCGGGGGATGGGAAGCCCTGGCGGGAATCGAACTGCAGAACTCCCAGTGGTGATCGGAATGAGATTGATTATAAATTGAGATCTAACTAATTGCTTGCGTTGTAATGCAGAAATGAGTTTGGGAACGCGAGCATAAAAGCACGGTTTATAATAATTGTGATGACGCAATGTGTCATCACAACACTCCTGAGGTACGTCCATCTCTGCCCATCATTTTCTCCTGCCGGTGTCTCTAGATCACGGAGATTCGTACAGAAACGTTGAATCTGCCGACTTGGGGCTCTTCTTTCAGTCGTTCAAGACGGTTACGGCGTTCTGTTTCGCTAGCGCTGTCACGTTTTCTAAACCCTTAGTCTCCTTCCTTAGGAAGGAAATACAGCTTGACAAGTTTCCGGTGGAGAAACAAGCAGAAGGAAATAAAACAAAACTTGCTACTTCCTGCCTGTGGTTTCCAGGCATATACAGTTCGCCGTAAACGGGGAGTTGAGCACTCGGAAAATATCCGCTCTTACGAGTGCCAAGAAGTTGCTTTTTAACATTGAGGAATATTAAAAACAGCAGTTTAATGGATGAAGATAATGGTTATGAAATAATGACTATAGCTCATCCCCAGAGAAAGAAAATGTTTATTTCCACATAAAAGGGAGATAGACGAGCTTCCTTTTTTTTTTCTTTCCTGGCTTTCAGCACGCATCGTTCTCTTGCTTTATTTTTTGGAGCAGGACGAGGAAGAAAAAGAAGAGAGAGAGGAAACAAGCGATACAAAAAGAATATAAGCCAGTAAAACTAAGTAAATGGAAGGAAACAATCATAAAGAGAGTTCTTCAAATTCTTTTTTTTTCCATGCTCCTCCTCTTCTTTTTCCAAAGAATAAGTGGCAGATTCCTCAGTTGTCTTTTTTCTTTCTTGCTTTTTCCGTCTCTGCTTCCTTTTTAGAAAGAGGAAAAACAAGGAAGAAAGTTATTACGAGGTGGTATCCAGAATATTTGGGACTGGTGCTGGCTGCCATCTGGTAAAAAATTTGCTTTGAGACTAATGACCGCCGTCACCCTGGAGGTAGTTCATTTCCACACGTGTACACCGGTCCAAGCGATACTGCCATTTTCCAAGTGCATCTTGGAAGTTATGTTATTTGGGTGTTTAGCACAGACGACGTTTCTTCTTGAATCCTCTCATTTGTGTCGAACCGGCGTCCTTTCAACTTGATTTTCAGTTTGGGGAATAGAGGGAAGTCTCAGGGTGCCAAATCAGGCGAATATCCCACCTGGTTAAGGCAGGGAATTGTGGTAGATGAACCCTAATCACTTCTCGGTACAGAATTTTATAATCTGGGTCCTTAACAAGAATGTTCTTCAGAACAGCAAAAAAGTCGTTTATCCTATTTTATCCCTCCCTGGTTCTTTCACAAACATGATGTAGTCCTTGTGCAACACAAGTCACATGGTTGAGCTTGATGGAAACCTGAAAGTATGTAGCATGCTTGATCAGTCACTGCAACTGACATTTTTATATTGTATGCTCTCTGGTCACAGCTTCATGCATGAATCATTGAATGACTGCATTACTGTGCAAGGCAATTCCAACCAGTTTCTGCGACGTTTCATAACTGTACATGAAACATGGATACATCACTACACGCCAGAGAAGTAGCAGTCCAAACAGTCGGTGGCAACAGGCGAAAGTGCACCAAAGAAAGCAAAAACTGTTCCAGCTGCAGAAAAAGTCATTGCTACGGTTTTTTGGGATTCTCATGGTATGATGTTCGTAGCCTAACACCAGAAGGGCAGAACCATCACCGGGCAGTAATACACTTCACTACTGGACCAACTGAAGGTTGCTATTCAGACTAAACGTCCACACTTTTACAAAAAAGAAAGTCCTCTTTCATCATGATAACGCGTCTGAGATTGTTGCTGCAAAACTGCATGAACTTTGCTTCCAAGTGCTTCCGCATCCGCCATATTCGCCAGAGTTAGCTCCCAGCGATTAATTTTTGCTACCAAACCTGAAGAAATGGCCGAGTGGACGAGGACTCACATCAAATGATGCGGTTGAAGCTGAGACAGAGGCTTATTTTTCACAGTTGGACAAATCTTATTTTACTCAGGCTATTAAAAATTGGGAAAGTCGTTGGACTAAATGTATTGATTTACAAGGTGACTGTGAATGGACAGTCTGAAGCAAGAATGTATGCGCCAAGCTCGTATTTTGCAGGAAAGTGTAGAATAATAAATTATCTGTTCAAGCAGAAGTAAGTTATCTTTGGAAAGAGGAAAATAGGTAACATGTGACAAAATGTAATTACTTTTGATGAGACAAATGGTGCTGATCGGCGCTCTTTCACAGTAGGTCAAGAGGTGTTTGTACTAAAACACTCCTCTGCATAGGCAGCGGAAGTAAATACTCCAAAACCTGTCATTGCCTTCGGCGAAGATAGCACGGTGCTTCACGAGGTCACCAATAGGCGGGCGAAGTGCTGCTGATGTGCCTATTCTGTATCAGTGTCCGTTAAAAACTCGCCTCAGCAGAAATTTACCGACTGTGTTTTACATTGCGAAACTATTTCACGCTAAACTTTTGTGAGGGAGAGCTGAGCCCATGCCATATGCTGCAGTGTTTTGCTCATTATGAAGGTTAAACATTGACTAATAAAGTTTGTTGGCCTCTCTGAAACAATTTTGTTCAATAACGATTATAACAGTAAAGCGTTGCAACAAAATGTTTGGTGGATGTTTGAATGTGAATGTCGCACAACTTAACGCTGAGGTTAAATTGCACGTTTATGGGTTGTGCACGGAGTGAACAGTGATAGATAAGCAAGAAAACACTGCGCAAGCGCTTGTTAAGGTTACCGGCGTGACTGTCATGGTGAACGGCATAATACTTATGTGAAATAGGAATTTTCTGGGAAATAATTTATTCTATACCGAAATCTCAATTTCTGACAGTTTAAGTATACATTTTTTCTTTCTAGTTTGTTAAATTCTCATTGTATGAGTGGTTTTTGCACAGTATTCTTAGCAATATAAATCATATATCGTATATTATACTTATTAAAAATAAACGAGGAAATGGAAAAATAGCTTTAAAAGGCTTCATGGATAACGCTGGTCTATATAAATTTTGCTAAATGAAAACTTCATTTTTTCTGATTCCTTATCACATGGAATTTCTCAAACCAGCCTTAGTTTTGTCTCATCGGGCTACCGTTTTTCAGAAATCAGTATTATAGAAAATAAAAGTTTTTATTATTTGTTCGTTGAGCAGATACATAAAATAAATGTTCTGGAAGATTTAAACAAGATAATAAATGATGAACTTTGTGAATGAAACAGTAGGACTAAATCAAAGCATTTGACCGGAAAACATTGACCACAATGGAGCAATTTGGTTCCTGGAGAAAAAAATTCAAGTATGAACCATTGGTTTCTCCTTCTAATGTCGCTCTTCCATCAATCCATATTAAATAAGGCCTGATGAAGCAATTTGTTACTGCCCTGAGTAAGGATAATGATTGTTCCAACTTTCTTGTTACAAAGTTCCCACTGAAAACTTAAGCTAAGATAGTAGCAGGTATTTGGGTCTCTGCACCCCCAGATTCGCGAGCTTATGCAGGATGAGACCTTAAGTCGATGTTTGAGTTAGAGAAGTCACAATGGTTGGCATACAAAAAAGTGACAGAAAACTTTCTTGGCAAAGAGAAATCTGAGAGATATCTAGAAATTATGGAGGAAATGTTATAAATTTTTGGAAATTTAGGGCGTAGAATTAGTGTTAAACTGCATTTTCTCAACAGTCATATTGATACTTCCCTGGGAATCTTGGTGCAATTAGTGAAGAACAAGGTGAGCGGTTTCATAAAGATATTAAAACGATGGAAACTCGCTATCAAGGTTATTAAGATGTGTAAATGATGGTTGATTTCTGTTGGTGTTTGAAGAGATACTAATAAAGAACATATAAGAACTTTGGAAAAGAAGAAGAAGAAGAAGAAGTTTTCTTCTCCCTAATAGCGAAAAAAGTTTGGAAATTCATAATTAACGACACATAGCTCTCTTTTTTCAATATATTAATTAATATTTAAGTTAAAATCAAACATACAAAAACAGTTTTGCCTTAGCTATAAGTCTTAAAACTTAATAGGATTTCATAAAAAAGGTAAGTATATTATTACATTTGATGTGATTTTGTTTGAATGCCTACCTCGATAGAGTAAAATTGAAAACATATTTGAATTCAGGGCATTTATATTACACATATCCAGGTGGGGGAAAATTTTGTAGACCACTGTAATGCTTTGGAGTAAAGGTAATCTTTTTCCCAAAACAAAGCTTGTTTAGAAATAATCTCTTCATTTATGTACTTTGTGTACTTTTTTGTAAACAAACAACAGCTTAATTTCAGATAATTTGGAAAACTGGGTCGTTACAATTTGCTGTAAAAGCAATCTTTTGATGTAAATGTCTATAGAAGAACATAATTTTAAAACCAAATGTTTCACATTAACGCAGTGATGTCGAAAAGCAATGATATGAAAGGAAAATTTAAGAACTACTTTTTTTATTTAATAGGAGAGTCGGGAAGCTGTAACAGATTCATATATCTATAGAGAAGACTGAAAAGAAACCTCTGATAACGTTGACCTTTTATGTGGTGAAGGAAACCTTCGGAAACCAACGTCTTCCTCACAAAAGTTATGCTGCTAAAAATACACCGCAGTGAGCTGCATGTCAAGTAGACTTTTTGTTGACAGCATCTCATCTTAATGAATGCCAGATCATTAACGCCGCTGCAATAAGGGAGCGAGCTTACAGGATTTAATGTATGTCAAACTGCACTTCTCAAGGTATCACTTTTTTAAGTAGATAACAACTGCAGGACTATTTACAGAATGTAGTCTTAATTAAATTTAACAACCAACATATCCGCAACCATATGACGTGTGTCAGTCATCAACAGAGAGTCCTTTATTAATGAATGCAACTTGAATTGTTGACGTATTTTCACTTATTTCAAAATAACTGAATTAGAGCACGAAGTTAGTGTAAAAACAAAAAACGCGCGCCTCTAAAAAGTTGTGTTATTGTGCCATACACTTTAATTCTTTGTGAGCTAATGGATTACACGCTATCCCTGTGCTTTTTAATAAGGTAAAATAATAGAACAATAAAAATATGTACGATACTATCTGTGTCGTTACAGTCACAATAGAACTTTTTCAAAACAAGCTATCTCTTCTTGAAGTATCAGACATCCGTGGTTAAAACCAAAGCCCGGACGTTTGGGCATTTATTTTCGTTAAAATAGGGAGGTAAAAAGTCACTTAAATCATGGAAAATAGGCAGTAATATAATTAAAGTAGGAATTTATTAAAAGTGGATACAGTAATATCACTCATTAATGAAAATAAGATTTAAGATACTTAATAATTTATTTATTACATAATTAAAGCACTTAAGCTTACTTTTCTTGTTTTTGCAATCAGCTGCTTTTCAGAGAGAACATTTTTCATCATGGAAAGAGAACATTCTATTTCCGCTGAATTGACTGGAGCATATTTAAAATAAGTTATTTCAGAAGGATTCGCAGCAGTTGCAAAAGAACATCCACCTTTTGGGAAACTATGAAGACAAAGTTAAATAGTTTTGAATAGTCCGGGTGAATGAGTAAAATATGTGCAGCGGTTTCTAATCGAGTTCATTTTCTGTTTGTGACTTATAGGGAATCAGTTTAGTAACTCTCTTACTTCCGTACTGAACACATTGTAGGGATGGTTTATTGTACAGCTGTACCGCTCTCATCTTTCTCGCTTGCAATTGTTTCATTTACGCAGCTGAGAAGTTACCCCCACCATTAATTTCCTAGAATTGTTTCGCGCAAATCGATACAAGGTCATTCGCCAGTACTATTCAAAACTACAGTGCTTTTCCTTATCCCTTCTATTCGTATTCCCCAGATATCCGTACATTTCTTTCACTGAAGAAGATTCTGCTATTTAAAGAGCTTAAGTGAATGGGTTTTTACTGCTTGGAAAGAAACAAATGTATAACAAGTTTCTCAATAGATATTTTTATGAGGTGAAGATGCCATTTAATTTTATAACCCTTTTTTACTTCGATATATCGAAATTCTTTATGTGCTTTTTAAAATGTGTAAATAATCGCATAAAAATTCACACTTATCCAAAACAAGCAGAAAATATTTTAAACCTTAAAATAGGTAACAGAAGCCAAAATAGATAAAAAAGGAAAACCAAAATCGGGCCCTAAGTGCGGGAACATGTTCATTTCTGTCTGACTCTTAAATATGTCCGCCCAGATAGAAAAGGCATTCTGCCTAACTTCCGGGCTCGGGTTATAATTTAAACCATCTCTGTAGAGCCAACAGTTCTTAGATAGTCAGGTGCGGAAGAGCCTTGCACAAGAGCTGGCCGTTTGTGCCTGCTCCCCCAATGAGGGTTCTTCCCGAGGAAGGAATGGGGACCGGGCACCGACTCAATAACATTGTTTAAACATAGAACACCCGGACCCCGGCGGAATCTCCTCAAGGAATTCGAGCCCCTCAGAAGGGCCGCTTCCATACCAAAAGCAGGGGCAGAAACCATCCCAAAGTACAAATCAGGCCACACCTGGGCCCTGTTACACAAAAGTATGGTCTAAAACATTACAAGTATGTATGGAGTTGTAACTTGTAGTTATCAGTAAAAGGTTTCTGCTACTCTTGTACTTAACAACTACATACTTACAATTATACAAGTGCATTCTGTATTAGTCGGACATTGGTAATTTGCATAAATTTCTCTGCAAGTGTAGGAATGCACAAAATTTATTATCTTTTTAATGATTTTGGGAGTCAGTTGACCTAAATGTGCTAAGTATCAGCGAAAGTGATGATAATTATGAATAGGAATGTATAAAAAGAAAGAATAAATATTTGTGAATAATGATAAAGTTAGGTTAAGTGCAAATATTGACTGATATTGACGTTTCCTGTTTCAAATGCATATTTCAGACCAGCATCTTAGTTAATGTATTTTTAAGGTTCTTGCTACATGACACGAAAATACTTTCTTTTAAAGTAATCTCTTTTGACACAATTTTCCTTGTGTTTTGCTAATGAGAAAGTAATTGTCAGGCATTATAAACAAATATAAAGGATGAAATGGACTAATGACCGAGAGTGAAATTGATGCTCCTAAATGTAGCCTTGTCTCCAAGTGGATTATTACGCTTGAATATCGATAAATGCATAATAAAGTGTTTAAATTATCATTATATCTGAGAAAAAATACAACATGCATTTAACAGCAAGGACAATAATCCGCTCTGTACATAAAACTCCCCAAAGAGTGGATATAACCTAATTCAAGGTATGGCGACGCATGGCAAATAGCTGTTTCTCCATCTTGCTCTTACATGACGTCACTTGTAACTTTTTACTAATATTATACAAGTGTTACACTTCTTTCGTGGAACAGAAAGTTACAAGACTTCAAGCACTTGTTCTAATACACATGTATGCATAAGACCATACTTTTGTGGAACAGGGCTCTGGACTTTATTAACAACCAACGGAATGAAATGAAGATATTCATTCCAGCATTTAATGAAGACGGGAAATCTTGGGGGGGAAGTCAGGATAATGATTTGAACCCGGGTCCTTCGGAATGCGAGTACTTCTGAGCTCTCGGTGTCACCCATTGTTGGTTATGACATGCAATGGCAATAACTATAGCTGAGTGTGGTAAAAGCCTGCTTCAAATTGAGGATAAAGTTTTGAGCCTTGCTGTTGTTAAATAAGTTTTTCCGCAGCACAAAGAAAAATGCCTGTAATTTCAGGCCAATTCATGGTTTATACTGTCACCAATCATCTCCACACGTCTGCTCAGTCTAAAGAAAGTTAAGATGTCGTGTATACACCTGAATACTTTCATGAATATCTTCATGCCTTCTCCTCATAGTTTCGGTACCTTCTGTGTTTCACCACCATAAAACTTTCGGAACCCACCTGCTCCCCTTATTTATGATGCATTTGAAAAAGAGGGCGGCGAAGAACTGAGGGTGCCTGTTGTATACTCTTTTCACGCAGCGTTTTTCTTTTCTTTTTCCATGTTGTGCTAAGTTTGGTAACACTTAATGCAACCAACGGGGGAATGAAATACAGTGCAAATAAAAAGCAAGACACAAACGTCGAAAAGAGTGTTTCGGAGAAAAGTACACACAGCATTGTGGTTATATTAATGTTTAAGTACATTCCTATTGGTTAGAAGCAGGTTATCAGGAAACAACAGAGCTGTTCACATTGTGAATATCGGAAATAATCGATCTCGGACATCCCCGATAGGGCATTGTGTGGCAAAAATATTATTTAAATTGATTGATCATTTATCGGCTGTTCGCACCCTCAACTGAATGTAACGCTGATGACCTGAGATGTTAAAGAGCGTCCGTAAGTAAACCAAATCAACAAAAACAACAAGCGTTCATATTTCGTAAGCGTTTAAATTTCGTAACTGAGCTGATGAGCTGCAAATGCTATGACAACAATAAGTAATACATTTTGAAGAGATGGTTTTAACTTCAGAATACAAAGCTAACATTCCTTCAGTATTTCTATCCTGCTTGTCAACAGAAATAGAAACAGGGCATTTAATAAAGGTGATAAAGTAATGCTTATTGCTTTGAACTACAGTTTTGGGCATTTAATATGAAAAGAAAGTGACTTTTAGAGTATTTTTGTTATCCCGGCCCACCTACAAGAAGCACCTTTTCTTTTCTCAATTTTATTTATCTCATGGTGAATAGTGTTGTTTAATATCGAGGAAATTTCGAGCGATGTACAGTTGTGTAGCATGGGACTGTTTCTTCTGTAATCTTTGTTTATGTAAGATAAGTTTGCTACATATTGGGTACTCATTTAAGAAGGAAAGACGCTGGCAGTGACTTTTGAAGATAGCCAGATATGGAACATCGTTAAGAAGTAATCGCCGAGCTAATTTCCTCATCACTGGCTTCTCCGGGCCACACCCATGGTTTTATCATCAACAGACTTCAGCGTAATATGCACTTAATTCATTTCAGACGCATGCTTTGAATTCGCCTTGCCTCGGTGGCACAGCACACATTAATGTAATAAGCTTTGCACATAGCAGACAAAGGTAGAAATTAGTTTCATTTATAACATTTTGGATATCGCTGGGGAGGGGGATATTAAGGAAAAATAATATTAGTTAGGAGGATTTTAGTAAAATTTGTAACACGCGTTGCAATGAATTTTTTGCAGTATAAAATCTTTAGCTTTCATTGTTTTCTAATAGCTAATGTTTGTGGCACCAAAGTTCCTTGGTATACTGGAATTTAAACTCGGTGCTCAGAGAAAAGCAATAGATAATATTCTATGGTCTACAAAACATTTTTCTTGCTTTTTATGATTTTCCACCTGGATACATGTAATATAAATGGCCCAAACTCAAATATGTTTTTCAGTTTTACTCTATCGGGTTAGGTTTTTAAGCAAAATCACTCCAAATGTTGTATATTGCTTGTAGTTTTATGAAGTATTATTATGTTTTAAGACGTGTAGCGAAGATAAAATTGTATTTGTAGGCTTCATTTTAATTTAAATATTAATGAATATATTGAAAAAAAAGAGAGCTATTTGTCCTCAATTATGAATTTCCAAAATTTTTCACTATTAGGGAGAAGAAAACTTCTTTTTTTTTCTTCGAAATTTTGACATGCCCTTCACTATTGCCCCTTGACACATCCCAATGGTCTTGATTTGTTTTAATGTATTTATGAAACAGCTCACTTTGTTCTTCACACATTGCACCAATATTCGAAGAGAAGTAATCAATATGGTTGTTGAGAAAATGTACTTTAACACTCAATCTACACTCTAGATGTCCAAAATGTTGTAACATTTCCTCCACAATTTCCACATGGTTCTCAGATTTCTTGTTGCCAAGAAAGTTTTCTGTCACTTTTTGTATGCCAACCATAACTCGAATATCGACTGAGGAAGGTCTCATCCTGCATAAGCTCACGAATCTGGGATACATCGAAAATACCTGCTACTACCTTAGTTTCAGTTTTCTGTAGAAATTTTGTAACAAGAAAGTTGAAACAATCACTATCCTTGTTCAGAGCAGTAACAAATTGCTTCACTTAATATGGAGTGATGGAAGAAGGACATTGGAAGGAGAAACGAAACTTCACATTTTCTCCTCCAGGAACTAAATTGCTCCTTTGTGGCCAATTTTTTTTCTGATCCAGTGCTCTGATTTAGCCCTATTGTCCGGTGCCCAAATTGAACCAGTTATTTGCTTATTTAAATCTTTCAGAATAGTCATTTTATGCATCTGCTCAATGAACAAACATTAAACAAACGTTAAACATTGTAATTTTATATAATACCGATTTCTGAGTTTGAGAGATTCCATGTGGTAAGGAATCAGAAAATCTGAATAGTTTTCATTCAGCAAAAAGTGTGTAGACCAGTGTAATACATATTATCGTTTGATAGCGTTCTGTATCTTGAGAAAAAGTAAAAAGCTGCAATTGCTAGAAACTTGAATCTGAAACTCTCCTGACTGAAATAAATAAATGAAATTATAGAGAAAGAAACAAGCAGAACGCATTACAAAGTAAAGCATTTCCTCGCAGCATCAGTGTGCAGCGTTCTTTAAAATAATGTAAAACAGACTTGCCTATTTATGAGGGACGATGTATTAATTTCTTGGAGAGGATGGAGTCGATGGCAGAATGAATGCGATATACTTGAGCAAATCTGGATTTTCTTGAATCGGTCTACGAGGGCTACCCTTTAATAAGTTATTATAAAAACTAGGAAAGAAACAAATTGTTTTGTTGCTTTTCAAAATATTCGCCTTTAAATGTGTTCAAACCAATTCTGGAAACATTTTTTCCACACTTAAATTGGTATCTCAAAAGCACGATGTTCACGAAATTCACTACTGACGGACGCACAACGACGATGAAATTGTGCAAACCAATTGTAAACAGCCTTTTCTGATGGTGCTTCATTACCAAAAGTTAGACGAAATGATTCTATGCATTGCTGTTGAGTTAGGCCTTTACTAAAATTGTAAATAATCATTCAAAGAAAACCTTCACATGAAATGTTTATTTTTTCGCAAAATGGTTTTGTTTAAATGCGCACTGTAAACAAACTACTCTGTCAGTTACTAAGTTGCAACTGTTTTTTTCACAATAACAAATGTCATTTGTTTAAAAAATAGTAATGACATCTCAATAGCGCCACCTAGGGTCGTTTGTATCAACTTAAAAGGTAATCCTAGTACAAAAAGGGTAGTAATATTAGAGTGCATGCAGTGTTTTGTTTCTATTTAATGATAATCTACGGTTGCTTTTCCTCTTATTGACTGATTTTATAAATCGTATAAAGTTAAGTATTACCTTCTAGATGACTACAACGTCCACGTATTTATACATTTTCTCTCCTCGAAGCATTCCAAAAGTTGTCCGCCTTCGTGGTCTAGTGGTAGCGTTTGCGACTACTAATCCGGAGGTCCTGGGTTCGAACTCCGGTCAGGTCAAGCTCTCTGGGTAATGTTTTTTTTTTCCCCGAAGTTTTTTCATACCCTGAGAAGGTAAATGCCAGATAGCTTTTAGGTGCCAAGGACTCCGAGCTTATTTGCGCTATCATTAATTCATCCCTACAGATGCCGGGGAGGCCTACCTGGACACGTTTCTTTCCTTAAAAATTCCTTTTTCAATATATCATTTCATCTCATGTATCACCAGTGCCCACCGCCTGTAGTGCCTCTGTAGCAAAAACGGGCGTTAAACACTATTAAAAAAATTCTACAACACCCGATAGTATTCAGTTCACAATATACAGACGTCGCGAGAAGACCAAGATCTGCTTAAAATCAGTGCAATATTATCTGTAACAGAATCGTCATAAGTGTTCGATATACGATAACTAGATAACCGCAGAGTTAATTCTGTTCATTCTACCTTTAGTTCGAAACGAGTATTGTTGTCATTACTGTTCCTCACAATATTTACATTAATATTGCAAACATTTTTAAGAAAATGTTTACCATTTTTCCCCCACAGAGAAAATTTGAATTTTCAATTATTCCCATAGAAGTAAAAGTTACATATAGTAGATAGTGATAGCATTAGGAATTAACTACTGCTTTTAAAGATTTCCCTCGACAGCCATAAATTACACAAAATATTCACTATATGGAAGCCGTAGTATTTTCCATATATATTTTGCTGTTTTATCAGGCATGATGCAACGTACAAATACTTTAACCTATTGCTATGTACTAATTTAATAAGAAAAGTTATCGTAAACATTAGAAACCAAAGTTGAAACCTTTCAAATACTGCAATAAAATTATTGAAAATTCCCATTTTAGTTCTTTTTTTACGATTTTCAAATTTTATGCACAAAAAGTTCCTCAAAATGGAAAACATTCAATGCCTTGTCAGCCCAAACTGTTGTAGAAATACCTGTTTATTTCAGGTGTTCGATATTTTACTATGTCATCTTAATTGACCTGAGTTGTCATTTGTCAAAACATGCAATTTATGCGTCTAAGAATGATGCTGTTTATTATTATTATTATTATTATTATTATTATTATTATTATTATTATTATTAGGTTACTAATGTGGTAAATATTTGATGAAAAAAGATAGGCAGCTTCCATCTTATTTGATGTCTGTATCAAAAGATGGCGAAAGTATATTAAAGCGTTAAATTATAGCAGGAAAAAATGAACAGCGTTATCTCGCTCTTTCTCGTCCAAGAATGCAGAAGTATTCTAAAAACACAGATTGCAAGAATCCTACTAGCCAAATATAGCACGAACGTAGTTAGGAAATATTTGTGTCTGAAGTTGCAATAGCGTTAAATGTGGTGGAAAAAGGCGTTTTAAATTGGTCATTATGTGCTTACTGGAAGAGAGGAACAGATTCCGTCGACTGCATAATGAGTTATTGGAAGAGGCCGTTAAGATAAGTGGGAGATCGATACGCTGGAGGGTTACCAACAATGCTCTGTTTTCCGAGGAAGGTCAGGAAGTGAAGGAGACCCGAGTGTTCTTATCTAGGCAACTTGTTTCATAGATGATTGGGGCAAAGACTTGTCGCTTCCGGACAACAAGGAAATCTATGAAATGGGAGTGTTTGGTAAGAAAGAATATTTGTTTCATTCCTGTCTGTCATACTTTAAATACCATTTTCAAGCTTTGTAATAGATGCTTGTAAATGTTTGCTACGTCAGTCATGTATTTTCTAGGGGTTTCTGTCGCTTTTCTTATTATTACAATTGTCCTCCGCAATGCAATTCCTCACAGAATTTTTTGTGAGGCAACTTCATTACCAAATGCCAGATAACGGCGAGAAGTTCGTTCTTGCGCCACTTGGGCTAATGTTAAGCCTAGATGGGGTTTTTAGGCATGTATTTAATGGATTGTGACAGCGCGCAATGTTCAACATGTTGTGAAATCGCAGGGACTGGCAAAAGGCATTATTATTATTATTATTATTATTATTATTATTATTATTATTATTATTATTATTAGTATTATTATATTACTACTACTACTACTGCTACTACTACTACTTCTTCTTCTTCTTCTTCTTCTTCTTCTTCTTCTTCTTCTTCTTAGGATGATATGAAAGCTCTGGCGCAAAGAAAGAAGTGCTTGTTTTTTTCCTGAGAAAACAGAGCATACTTGGCACTATTCCCAGCCTACAACAAAAACGTACTCAGTTGTGATATACCAGGAAAATGTCTTTGCTAGCGTAAAGGCCTGGGAATGTTATATTATCACTGCTATAACAATGTCTTTTCTCGATGATGTAATAATATGCCACACTAAGTGGGGTGTGCGGACAGGTACCCTGCTCATCGGAACAAGCCTCAGTGATTTTGGAAGTGCTTCAAACTCGGAACAGTATATATATATATATATATATATATATATATATATATATATATATTGTCCCTGAAGTTAGGCAATATGCCTATGCTATCTTGTGTGGATATATTTAAGTGTTCAGATAGAAATTTATTTTGCCTTTTTTTTTTTTTTTTTTTTTTTGCCTAATTTAAGATTCAAAAATTATTTTGCCTGTTTTGGATCGATATGGATTTTTTCTGCAATTATTTACGTATTTTAAAAAGCATATAAGTATTTCATTGTATGGGAATGAAAAAAGTTAACCAAATTAAATGACTTGTTCACCTTACAAAAATACATATTGAGAATCTTGCTATACATTTATTTATTTTCAAACAGTCAAAAGCTTTCTCCTCAACACATTCACATAAGCTCTTTAAATAGCAAGACTTTCATTAGTGAAAGGAACGGTTACCTCTGGCGTACGAATACCAGGAAATAGAGAGGATGAGGGAAGTACTGTAGTTTTGAATAGTCCAGGCGAATAACCTTATATTGATCTGTGCGAGACATTTCCAGTAAATTTGTGGTGGGATTAACTTCTCAGCTGTATAAATGTAACAAACAATTGCAAGCGAGAAAGATGAGAGCGGTATAACTATGCAATTATTCTGTTCCTACAATGTGTTCATTAAGGAAGTAAGAGAAATAACTAACCTGATTTCCCTGTAAACGCATAAGCAGAAAACAAACTCAACCAGAAACCACTGGCATCTTTTGCTCATTCGCCAGGACTATTCAAAACTAATTTACTTTGTCTTGATAACATTTCCATGATGCCATGGAAAGGTGAATGTTCTGTTGTAACTGGTATGAGTCCTTCCGAAATAGTTTGTTTTTAAAAATATATCATTTCTGTAGAAGTAGAACGTTCATTTTCCTGATGAAAATGTTTTCTCTGACAAGAGGCTGACTATGACATTTGGTACCTTGAAAAATCACATTGCTGTTGCTTGTAACCAAGAAAAGTAAGCTTAATTTTTTAATTATGTGATAAAGAAATTATTAAGTATCTTAAATACCTATTTTCATTAATAATGAGCGATATTATTGTCTGTGTCCACTTTTAATATATGCCTATTTTAATTATATTATTGCCTATTTTTAGTATTTTAAGTGCCTTTTTGCCTGCCTATTTTAACCAAAATAAATGCCAGAACTTCCGGGCTCTGTGTGTGTGCGCGCGCGCATGGTTCTTTTTTTTTTCCCTTATGTATTTTTTTCTACTTTGATTGTATAACACTTCCCATTTATGTACAGAAAAATCGTACTATGTTCTTGTTACATTGTAAGTACAAGCGAGCACAACACACTTGTTTAAATTGTATGGTAGTTTCGGACTGCAGGACTGTTTCGTTTACATAAATATCATATTGAAAATGTATGACATTACCCTCTTTGCTTAGTTGTATTTAATGTACTACTGAGTATTAAAAATACAGTGTAAATCATAGATGGATTTCTCACTAACTGTGCTTTGTATAAACACGAGACTTGCACAGACATGTTTAGGATTGTAAGTCCTTTCTGTTTATAAGCACAACAGGGCGGAGATTGCATATGACTAGGTGCAGCTTGTAGCACACTGTGCCTTCATATGTTTTAAGAGTTACCTCTACTTTAGCTCGAGATGCAAGACATAAGAGCCACAAGAGGATATAATATCGTTTATTGTTGTTATCATCATTATTATTAAACAGTGCAGGGAAATATTGAGACCTTTTTGTTGCTTCATTGAGCTCAAAATTATCGGGTGGTTGTAATGCGTTTTTTTGTTCGATTTGCTACTTTTAATCCTGGATTTTTTTTAGAGCCTAAAATTCTACAAAATGTCAAAACACCAAAATGCGACCGACTTTCAATCCTTAATACGAAGGACTTTGAGATGTTATTTATGAATGTTCCAAAAATGTCAGAGCAATAATTATGCTCTTAAACAGAAACCAGTTAAGTGTGCAAGGAATTAATTAGAATTGGAAGTTTCAGTTGATGGGTTATAGCGCTGAGGGCTTTGAATGAAGCGCATTATTGGCAATTCCCAGAGTAACATACGTATACCGGACTTTCGTTTTATTCTAGTAGAGCGCCGGGCGGCTGTCAATCCCAGAGTTGATCGACTGCAGCTATCTATGTGCGAAGGGCACACCATTTAATGTTGTCTGGGTCAAGGTTTCTGTGTTCTATTTTAATCTGGAATTTACCCTCACACCACAGAACAATATCTCTAATCGGTTCTACTCCTCGAGCTGTAGAAAATCAATTAAGCTGGTCTGCTACAATTGAAATTTAAATATACCGTTTTGGTATGGGATAGAATGTCAGGCTCAGCCTTCATTTTTTTAATGGCACAAAGGATCACAGCGTATCTAGGCATTTATAAATATATTTCGTCATCTTTGTTGTTATTCTTTTAACTTCCTGCACTCTGATTCGTCAGTCACTGGGGATTTGAACGGAATTCTTCTACACTTGAAACTGGTCTGATGCCATTGGCACATCTTCAGAGTGTGATAACATTTATTCGAATGTTATGCACAAGTTTACTATGGTACTATGGTACATGGTACATGGCTGTTTAAGGCATCTCTAATCAAAAAGCTGAAGATACCAAATAGAGGTCGAAGAGAAAATGAGATATACAAGAACGGTTTGGTTCGCATGCTGATAAGAGTTCTATAGCAACATATTTATATGTGGCCATTAAGTTTGCTTTCTATGTATCAATATTCTGTGTTTACAATCATCCTGCTGTTAATTCATTGTTTAGAAATTGGTTAAACAAAAGTTTTAATTAACAATGAAAAATGAGTAAAACTGGAATTCGTGGTATTATTCAATTATTTTTTTTTCAGAGTGGGGAAAACCGGAGCTGTAAATTATATATATATATATATATATATATATATATATTGTTAGAAATATAACGAAAATGATGTAGTCATTTTAGAAGAGTTTTATCTATTTCTGCTTCTCTAGTTCTTGTTATTTTAGTTAAATTGTTCCAAGGAGTGACTTTAATTTTCTTTTTTATTATTTATGTCGGCAAAACAATACAAAAAGCAGTTTCTTTTTAATCACTAAAGGACTTAATACAAGAATAACACACAATATTTACTTGATTGCATAGTGCACTAAAAGCTACTTCTTATAGTTTCTGCGATAAATGATAGACGTCTTAATAAAATTTCTTGTGTGAGAAGATATTTCGATGCCCCAAATCGTCAATAATATTTTTCCAGGAGACATGCATGCTCTCTGGAGTTTGCTATTCTTACTCTGTTTTCGGTCTTTCGTACGGTTAAGGAAGTAGAGTGGCTGAGGTTTCTGTCAATTACTGCCAGGAAATTTCCAGGTTCGTTGTTCCTAACTTCTTATTTTACAGTAGATAGCTTTTGTTTCACAACTTCCACAATATCCATGGATCCCTGCAAAGAAAGTCCTAAGATTCCAATTTTGTAATTTTATCTGAAGCCAACCAAAATTGCCTATAATGTATGCAATTGAGCACTGTAGTTTAGATCGATTGAAAGCAGCAACTACATGCTTTATAGATTCAAAATGATCAGTGTTGAAGTTCACTGTGCACAGCTATGCAACATTATTATTTCAATACCAAAGGAGAAATAAAGAAAAGGAAAATAGATATATTTACGAGAGAGAAAAAGAAAAATTGGCATAAACCTGGCCAAATTTTTACTTTCATGTAATATATCCAAACTTATAAAACGAAACTTTAACACTGCAGTGATTATGCTTCAATTCATTAACACTTCTATTTGGTGTAAAGGATTAAATGTGTTCCTGTTTATCACACTCCTGCGGTTCTGCAGGCGAATAAGGAACGTTTCAGATCGTGATCTTTCCCTTGGTTTAGCGTCAGTTCTTAAAGAATTTTAAATATCTAACATATATTAATGCCTCTGGTATTTTTACCATTTCTTTAATAAACGCAAAACACAAGAGAGTATGCGGCTTAGAGCAGTTCTCAAGAGGGAAGCAAGGTGGTCTTTCGCAATAACCAAAACTACAACAGTCTTTGTTAATGCCGAAGGCTCATTGGCATTCTTGGCATGGTACGTTCTCTTCCTGTGACGCCAGAGGAGTAAGCCCAGTTGAAGAAAATCGCTTAGCATTCTTCTCTCACATCGTCCATGAAGACAATCGCTAGTTCCCGGAAGAAATGCGTCTGTAGGAGGATACACCGGAAGTGACTCCAGCCATAAGTGTTCCTTCGAGAGCTGCGCGACCATGTTTTTCGTGGGTATCTGCCACGCAAAATGACTACCTCCGGCTCGAAATACCTGGAAGCAGTTCTTTTGTGTCTCAACAGCCTAAGAAAGGGCATGCCAGTTAAATTCAAAAGCCAAAGCATCTTTGCAGTGTTTATGTTAATTAACTATTAGTATGTGTCATCGTATTTGCAACAATGATGGGGGCAGTTGAAGTTTGTCGTTAAATGTTTTCACGATCTAGCGAGCAAAGTCTACACAAGCCTTTCTTTTAAAAGCGATTTTTCAAGATGGAAATCAACAGAAACAGCTATGAAGTACAATACACAAAGTAAAGCAAGAAAACGTTGTAATGATAGTTGTCCTGAAGAAACTGTTTATTTGTTTATTTACCCGGCAAGAGTTAAGGCAATGGGGGCCTTCTCTTGCCCTCTACCAGGCGAAGAACCGGCAAATACAGAATATAATATACATAGTTGTATAAAATACCTAAAGCTAAAGATAGCCTATTGTGTCCCTTAGGGACAAAGGCCTCCTAACAAGCTACAAGGGAAAGCTCGCTTTTTCCTAACGTGATGAGCTATTCCAGCTAGTTGTTCGTATGCTGTTAAGACACACTGACTGATTTGTTCGTTGGCTACGCAATTTCTCACTGCACTAGTTGCTTCTCGAGAGATTTCCATTTTTCTCTTCCTCTTGCTATTCTTGACCAATCTGATTCTTCTGGGTCTACCTTGTGACCTTTTTCCTATCCGGGGGTCCCTAAGTAGGTTCATCTATTATCCTGTATTCTTGCGACGTGATTGCCCCATTGCCATTTGCTTCTGGTAGCTATTTGTGCGATGTCTGTTGTCTGAGATAACTGATTTATTAATACTGTAGGTATTTTGTCCTTCAAAGTTATTCCCAGGATCTTGCATTGCTTTGACATATATGAATTTTGTTCTTTTATTTTTCTGTTAGTGACCATGTCTGGCACCCATGTAGTAATAGAGAGTATACACAGGTTTCGAGCGTCTGGAATCTGATTTTCTTAGTGTTTGGTCTAACAATATAAACTTAAGGGTCCAAAATGCTATCTAGGTTAATGAAATCCTTCTTTGTACTTCTTTTTCCATTTCATCATGGAAGGAAATCTGTTGTCCTAGGTAATAAAATACATAAAAAGCCAAATTAATAATGCATGTAGATATTACATATTTTAATATAGTCAGAAAGTTGATGAAGATTGCGTTACAGTTTTGTTCTTCAACATTTGATTAGAGTGCAAGGGGGGAGGAAGGAGGAGTAGGAGCAGAAAGGAAAGAAGAAGAAGAAGAAGAAGAAGAAGAAGAAGAAGAAGAAGAAGAAGAAGAAGAAGCGAGAGGCTAACTGTTGCGATACCTAGAGTTGATATGACAGTTTAATCTGCTTTTAAATTGCTTTATTTTCCGACAATCTGTAACTTCAGGAGGAAGGGAGTTCCAGAACCTGGGAACTGACACGCTGAATGAGGTTAAGTAGAAATCTGTTCGTTGATGAGAGATAGACAGTAAAGTCATATTCCGGGATCGAGGCAGGAACAGGTGTGCGAAGCGAGAGATACTGAGGGGTGGAGGTACGGAAGATTTTGAACAGGAGCGTGGAGAGTAGCAGTTACAGTTGATTGCGTAGAGGTGTCATATGATCAAATTTACAAGTGTTGAGGACGAATGAAACACAGACATTATAAACAAGCTGTAATCTTTCGATCTGCCAGTACTCAGATTAGAGTACAAGACACCTAAAAATCAAAATGAGGCATACAAGCACTTTGAATGAGATTCTTTTTGAGTTTGAGAGGTAGATCTTTTGCTACATGTTTTAATGTGTGAATCAAAGAAAATATTTTATTGCATGTATGCGTTACTTGGTTGTGTCATGATTCGCGGAGTCTTTATAAATACCAAGGTGTTTTTTTTTTTTTTTTTTTTTTTTTTTGCCTTGCTGGTATAATTAATCAAATTGTTGTTTATCATAATGGGTGTCAAATCGTTTGAGTAAATTTTACATAGTGCAAGTTTATGTCCCTCGGCTATAGTCTGTGATTAAAGTGGATTCAGTTTTATTCCAAATTGTTGTGTCCAAAGGAAGATCGAGATTAGATCCTCATTTGCTACAGTCACAGCATCATGGACAGAACGAGGGGCGGTCTGAAAGTAGTTATAGGGCGTCAGCATAAGATATTTATAAAAAGTCGTCCTGTTCTTGTCTGATTAGGCTTTTATTTTTACACATACAAATGAAAAATACTATAGACTTGTAAGCAGTGGTGGTTCCTGCACCACTGCCGCCGCCGCTCATTGAAAGAACGACCATTAATAAACGTTGTTAAGGAAAGTTTACCACTAGACCATAATTTGAATATACAGAAAGCTGGTAACGGCTTTTTGCATTAGAGCAATTAAAGCTTGCTTATGCAAATGAAATTACATATTCAGCAAATCCTTTAAATGGATTGCAACTTTTCTTACACACATATAAGGTAAATTGTATTTTTCGTGACATTTTCTTTTACAGAAATTTTGTAAACGTTGTTTGTTCTACTGATAAAGAGCAAGTAATTATATAACTGGCTATCCATTTTATATTTGAATGGTTTTACAAATCCAAAAGTCAAATTTGTACATAGATGCATGTGTGTTTAAATGATCATTAATTTTGCATTGCAGTAAATCTACTTAAAATATTTTTTGTGCTTGCGACACTAATGAAAAATAATTAAGTTATTCTTATTTATTCATATTTTGGTGTTATAATTATTGTTTTATTACTATTATTATTATTATTTCATTGCTTCTTGCACTGCAGTAATAGGCAGAAGTTCAGATCGTAGACCCAAGATCGCGGGTTGAAACCCGGTCCGAGTCGATGCATTTTTCAGGCGTAAAAATCCTAAGTATGTATTTAGTGTAGATTTAAGTAAAACCGCAAGTCCCATGTCGTACATTTACGGCACGATAAAGAACCTCAAGCCTGAAAGAAGAGGCCTCTGAGCAAAATTTATCGGCTGTTTCACGCCCTGAATTGAATGGGATGCTGATGACCTGAGGTGTTAAAGAGCGTCCATAAATAAACCAAATCAAAAGCTGACCCTTATTTGTTTGATCTGAACAATTAATATACCTTCAAAAATAAAATTAAATCATATTTAATGTACAGAAAGTTATAACTAACATAATGAATAACATGAGCATGATTTTATATAAGCCGAATTCATATTAGTTTGTGTTTGTTTACATATGAGAAACAATTTCTCTTCAGAATCTTTGAAATATTTTCTAATGATAATATCCAGGTTTTCCTCAATCCTCATAAATGGAAAATGTCCAAGAAGTACCCTAACTTGCGCCTGAAACGATTCCTTACAAAAAAAAAAAAAATCCCAACCTATCATTTCAACTCATATATAAATAATCAGTGTCCACCGTCTGCAGTGCCTCGGTAATAACAATGGATGTTTATAAACTATTAAAAAAACTGACTTAGGCATCCACATTATGATTAAGGTTACGAAGGTAGGCACCTGCTCTTGTTTAAAGATATTAAATATGAAATGCGCACCTTTTCACAGATACGCTTCTTGAACAGCAAAGCTAACATAGGAAGTTTTTGGAGGGAAACCTTGGACAAATACGTTGTGTACGAGCTTTCTCTGTGTAATGAACCAGGGAAAGAATCGCTGTTAAGCTCATTATAAAGCCGACACTAAGGTTTCGGTGGAGATCTGCACACAGCGACCTAAATATGCCTGAGTGCAATTTGAGAAACTTTCCCTTTTAGCTCTGCTCTGTTTAAATTCGAAGCTTGCTGTCGGACCCCGTATATTAAGAAGAAGAAAAAACAGATAATTATATACCAGCTAGAAAATTTAGTCAGGTGGCAATAACCAGAAGATACAAAAAATAAAACAAGGCAGTTTTATCTTTTAATTATTATTCTTCTCTACTGTAAGGGAGCTTTGTGTGTGTGTGTGTGTGTGTGTGTGTCTTTTTCTTTCTTTCTTTCTTTCTTTATTCGATCTGCAGCAAATCTATGTTTGTTTTGCCATGACAGTTTTGACAGTTACTTCAAACATTTTGTGTTGAACCATGTATTTATGGCGAAAAAGAAATTATAAAAAATGTGGACATTACTCCCTTTGAGGAGGGGGGTCATCTTTGGATCGCAGAATTCTTCTAAATCCTACTCGATACAGCGCGAGGTTCACGAAATAACCAACAAGGCTGTGTAGTCACTGCAGCAGTTAGTTATACGTCATGCACTAAAGACGCTGACTAGTGTGTGTGTATTCCGTTAGCTCTGTGGCCGAATGTGCAGCGATGCCGTGTTAAGAGCGCAGGTTTGCCTCCTGACATGAATTTTTTTTAATAAATCTTTATAACAAATTTTGACAAATTAGTTTTGTAACATTTTCTCCCATACACAGCAAGCTTTAACGTTAACATGTTATTTATTTTATAATATTCATTATATTTCTTTCGATATTTGTTCTATCTAAATGAATATGGTGCACATGCATTCCCTGCACACACTAGAAGGACAAAAGATGGGCACAAATTCAAGAAGCTTGGAATGTTGTAGCCTCTCGTCAACACTACTGTAGAAATCTTGACATCATCCAGGCCCCGAAAATTGATTGTTGATTTGGTTTATTTACGAATGTCTTTAACCTCTCAGGTCATCAGCGTCCCGTCCAATTCAAGGCGTGAAACGGCCGTTAAATTTTGCTTATGAACCTGTTCTTTCCGGCTTGAGGTTCTTGTACATGCCGTAAATCTACGACACGGGACTCACGGCTTTACTTCCCTTCCGAAGGAAGCCATACTTAGGATTTTTACGCCCGAAAAAAATCTATTGACCCTGACCGGGATCGAACCCGCGCTCTTCGGTTTAAGATGTAAGGTATGGTTAACA
This sequence comes from Metallyticus violacea, assembly GCA_030762175.1. NCBI lineage: Eukaryota > Metazoa > Arthropoda > Insecta > Mantodea > Metallyticidae > Metallyticus > Metallyticus violacea. The sequence continues at coordinate 54,187,524 of CM060831.1, forward strand.
TTACATCACCAGGACCGACACAAAGATTGAGGGCAGTTATACATGCTGAGGGTTCATACTCCCGATATAAATTTTTGTTTATTTCTAAGTGTTTTCTTTTTGGAAGATAAATGTTTCGGTTCATGTATTTATTTAGTTATTTGTAAAGAATACGTTAGTTTATGATTACGTTTTTGTGTGTGCAAAAACCTCAAAAGATACGTTAAAATATAATATGATATTAGGGAAACAGAATATTGTACACATATACATATAAAGGAAAAATAAAAATAAAACAATGGCGTGGAATTTGAATCCAGGAGCTTAAACAGAAGAGCAATGCCTTCTAAATAGTTCGGCCACCGCTACTCTACCTTATGTTCTCTTTCCAGGTGCTTATGTTTGTGACGATTACATTTACAGGCAAAGCTCCCACTGCAGTGTGCCAGACGCTGCATGCGCATTATGAATACATTCCTTACCAGCCACCCCGAAATTCTCCGATCGAATTAGAATCTGTCAATAACTCATTTGTGTGTGTCAAAGAGTACAATAAAAAAGTATAAGATTTTTACATGAATTTTCGGGCATTTTAAAAGTAAACGCGGTATAGAAATGTTTCTAAAATTCTATTGTTACTTTTATTTGTAAACTGTTTGTTTTCAAGCAATTTCTTCAACTTAATTAAACTGCGTGTCATTTCTAGCTTGCGATATGATGGCTCATAAAGTGAAACATTTCCTGCAAAATAATATTTAATATACACTAATAAAAAAATCTAACAGTTCTCCGGAAAACTTCCATTCAAAATGATACCGGACGGAAGTTGTAGAGCTTGTCTCTTTGGCGTCAAGCGAATCATTGTTATAGAGTTTGGGTTTTGTTAATTACTTTTTTTTTCTTTCTCCCATTTTATTTACATCTTGTGTGTAAACGTACTTCATCATAAAAACAAATAAATATTCTATTCTGCAGGATCGGAACGTCTCTCGCCTTATCCGATATGCTACACAGGCGGACACTCCTTTTAAACTGAACTACATAACACGATAAATTAGAGTAGTGCCATAAAATTCAGATATACAGATTTTTTTTTTTTTTTTTTTTTGCGATTTCCTACCTTTTAAGACGTTCTAAGACAAAATTTGTACCCCATTTATTTAATATTGACTTATCGGCTTCTAATTTCAATTTCTTTATCGCTACATAACTTCGTTATTTTACCTATGGTTCATGGATTTACCTATCTCAAATTTCTTGCCTAAGAATCCGTCTACATCTCTGAAATGATTGTGCTGTAGTTCATTAACACCTGATATATGTACTCGTTTATATTTTCATTTAAAATATAAACTTTTCATAGAAACTTTTTAATAGGTGACATTAAGTAAAAAATAAACATTTTATTTCAAAAGCTTTTCATTTATTTTTATAATTTTTCGTAATGTTTATCTATGTGTACTTTATTCGGCGTTTTCTCAAGCACAGCATCTGCTGAGGAAAAGGGTGTATTGTTTCTACAAATAAGAATCTGAGATTGCCTAACTTGATGCTTACTCCATCCTTACAGTAATCAGTAAATATATACAAAATTTTATAGAATCTGGTAAATGAGTCGAAAAGAAGTAAGAAAGATGGTCAAAATGATATGATCCAAAACTACACATTTTAAAAATGTGTTTCTTATGTTTGTTCAGTCTCTATTTAGCAATGCAAACCACTGTAAAAGTATTTGTAACTTTTACTTACCAGATGACTGAACAGCTTGCAATAGTTCTTCTCTCACAATGGAAAATATTTTCCATCTGTGAAATAAATCAGACACAGTAAAACGACGTCTGCAACGAACAGCTTATCTCCATTCTTAAATGAAAAGAAGATTCTGAAAGAGACATTGAAGCTTTTTTGATCTAATGAAAGCAGTATTTTTTTCTCTGATAAATATTAATCAGAAAATGACATGTTACGTTTAAAATATTTTATATCTAATAAAATAACATTGAAACTTAGGTTTGTATCACGTGCAAAAGAATAAGGTGATAAATCTATCATTTACTCAATAGTTATGTGAAACTCTCAAACAGATTATAGCACTTTTGTTAATTACTGCACGTTTGGTAATAACTGTAATTAATATAACGCTGTATGCATATAATAAAATTAATATGGCTTTGGTATTTCTCATTTTGAATCTTTTGTTTCAATTAGGATGCGGGTGAATGTGAAACCTCTCCTAAAGGCAGAAAACCAACAAGAAATGTGAACAATTGGAAAAGGAAAAATTATAAATGTAGTAGAAATACAATAGAGCTTATATATCTGATAAGCAGGACAAATTATTGTTGCTAAAATTCTAACTAGGTTTTGGATATTAAAAACAAGTTTTATTTAGGTTTGTTTTTTTTTTTTTAAAGACGCTTTTTAACATCTCAGGTCATTAATGTCTCATTCTGTTCAGAGTTTGAAACGGCCGGTGAATTTTGTTCCGAGGCCTCTTCTTTCAGGCTTGAGGTTGTTTTACATGCTTAAATCTACCATATGGGACCAAAGGTTTTACTTTTCTTCCGCAGGAAGCCATACCTAGAGGATTTTACGTCCGAAAAAAAAAAGCCATTGACCCTGGCCGGGTTTGAAGCCAGGACCTTGGTTAAAACAAGTTTTGGGTGAAAATTCAGGAATATAAAGAGCAACTATTTGACTACTTTTAGGGTCTAGGTGACTTTAAAAAACAAATTTTAAAGATTTGACACCTTTGCAAACAAATATTGCAAAGAAGTAGAAACATGACGGATGGCAGTTTCGATTTTCAGAAGTGACAGCTTTTAGATTTGCTGAAGGTATGCCATAAGAGAACATTTATCTTTACACTGGTGTTGAAGACCTCCGATCCGTAAATGTCACCATCAAAGGTTAAGGACACCAGGAATTGATTCCATTACAATTATCCTGAAAATTCTTAAAACTCATTCTAAGCTGAGGGGGAAAAACAACAGCAACAAACACTAAAGTGTGCAATATATTGCAGATGTCTCAAAGAGATAATTCAAGAGTCTGTTGAAAAAAGGAAGAAAATGAAGAATCTGATGCATAGATGATAGACATTTCAGTTTGAAGTTATTTGCAAATGCTTAGAATTAGTAAACTAACACTTATTTTAGAATGAGACATACCAAAGGCTATTATCATGCCACCTACTGACTAGTCGGTAACCATACTTGCCTTCTAAACCCAAGATCGCGGTTCAATCCCAGCCAGGATCGATGGATTTTTTCGGGCGTAAAAATCCTAATTATGACTTTCTTTGGAAGGGAAGTAAAGCCGTGGGTCCCGTGTCGTACATTTACGGATGTAAAAGAACCTCAAGCGTGAAAGAAGAGACCTCTGAGCAAAATTTACCGTCCGTTTCACGCCCTGAATTGAATTGGACGCTAATGATCTCTACAATGTTAAAGAGCGTCCGTAAATAAATCAAATCAACAAAACTTAGTGACTACATTTTTTATTAAGTGTGTGTAACTCTTTACAAAACATCTGTATGCAATGTATATCAAAGACATTGAAGAAATAAATTACATATGTTTGAAAACTAGAAAAAAGAAAATTTATATTTTGTAGCTTTGAGACACATTCTCAACCCTTCAATTAATTGACAACAATATGAATTTTCAGGGCAAAAGAAGTGAAAATGATGGTTTGTGTTACTCGTCGTAATGAAAATGAGCATAGAATACAGTTATTCTCGTACAAAAGAGCTATATAGAGATTTTTTGCAGGCTTCGATCTAATAATCAGTAACTCTTCCATTCAGTTGATATATTGTATCAATGACAGCACTTTAACATAAAAGTGTAGATGATTCAGTTGCTAAGGATGCATCCAAGTGGGTGCCATAAGTTGTAACTCAATAAAATGGTCTCCTATGGTTCTAAGGTAAAGTATTTAAGAATGCAACAGCCTCATTCGTGGTGTTTAGAACTGGATCCAAAGGCATGCGCAGGTTTGAATCTTTCTTGGGTCATGCCTTTTATCGATTTTTATTCAGTTTTCGCTCATCCCACAGTGCGAATGTCGGATTACTTCTGGTGCCTGGGCTGAGGAAAGGCAATATAATTTGCTTGTAATGTGCAGCCATTAATACAAACCCACATTTCGGTCTGAATAGAACTGTAAGAAATTACAAGAGAAATAAGACTGGGTTTAAATTAGAAACCATCTTAAAGAAATAAAAATATAGCGAGACACTGTAATGTTGGATTAAAAGAAAGGAAACGCAGGGGTATAAGATTGTAGTAATATTTTCAATGCCATATTTATGGGCAAAGATAATGAACACTTGGCTTGAGAGTCTCAAACGTAAATAATTGACATCAAAATTAGTGGCATATGAAGAACAATAGAAGACTAAGCACGCTTTATGAAATAAAAATAAATTCTCAGTGTTTGGGTTATTAGTGAAGTATATCTTGCTTCGTTTTGTTCATTGCAACTACTTATTCAATCGCACATAAAACTGATTTTCATGCACTGCATATACCAGTATTTTGAGTTGTTAGGGTTTATCATCACTTTTTGCTTATAATTAAGTTATTCCGGAGTCGCGGAAACTTTAAAGGCATACTGTACTACAACGCTATCGAAAAGGTCATTGCCCGAGATAATGAGGCATATAATTGCAGCAAGAGGCCTGAAAAGGCTGACTGACTTATCAGTTTCATGGCCGATGCGCCATGGTATTTTACTGATAAATTACCTTAAGCTTAGGTTTGATGAACTGCAAGTAATAACTCGAGCATTGAAACAAGAATTGTAGACGGAAGAGATCCTCGCTCTAATATGCATAGCCATATTTTCCAGGCCTTTAAAAAATTCGTTAAAAGCTGGAAACTGTTATACACGTGGGCGCTGTACATACGTACAGAGCAGCGTGGCACACGAACGGCTGGTGAACGCCTGTTTTATTTCTCGCACAGCTTTACATTTTCTTAGAAATGTCCACAGAAATCTTTAGTTATCTTGTTTTTTATTTACACATAATGCCATAAAACCAGAGGCCGAGGTCGTTAAGGCACGGACTGTAAACCAGAGCTCTGGGGTTCGATTCCCGGTAGGACCTTCCTCCCTGGCCGAGGATTTTTTCCAGGTTTTTCTCAGTCATAAATAGCAAATGCCAGGTATGGAAAGCTTCCGTCCCATGTATCAGCCTGTAATGTCCCAGTAGCGAAAAACAGGATGAATTAATCTTGATCCCTAATTTATATCTATAATATTTCTTTTCGCGGGGCTTTAAAGTATAGTTTTCAAAAAAACAGTCGGTCCTGTGGTCTAGTAATGCCTAACCATACTTACCTTATAGACTCGAGGTCGCGAGTTCAAACCAGGCCAGGGTAGATGGATTTTTTAGAGTGTAAAAATTATAATTTCGGCTTCCTTCGGAAATAAGTAAAGTCGTTGTCCATGTCGTACATTTACGGTATGTAAAAGAGCCTCAAGCCTGAAAGAAGAGGCCTCTAAGCAAAGATTTTCGGCCGTTTCACGCCCTGAATGGAACACTGATGATCAAAGATATTAAAAATTGTCCTTAAATAAACGTAATAATAATAATAATAATAATAATAATAGTAACAACAACAACAACAGAGCAGATATTGTATAAGACTGTGCGACGTATGTTGGGTGTCGAGATATAAGTGAGCGACATTTACTTATGTAAGTAAATCTTAGAAAAGAGTTTAATAGTTATGTACTATCACTAATTTGCACTACATCCTGATTTTGAAACCGCCGTGAGGAATGTAAAGTTGAAAAGTATATGCAATACGTCATAAAATATATAATTTGTATCCGATAAATTATCATTACATTGCACATTATTAAAGTACAATTGGTAACACTGAAGTGTTATAAAATATTATATCGCCGAGTGTTACAAAATGCTGTTTTTAGTTTGAGTGTCTTGTGTTAAAAGTACTAGTTAGTACCAACTGTCTAAAAATAATTGTTCTGCTTTGCTCACGCTATCCCCGTTCGCTTTCTGCATTTGATAAAAAATATTACTTGAAATTTCATTGCTTTTTTCCTTTGTTTAGTTTCCCTATACATGCCTAAAATAAACTTTAACATGCTGCAGTGAATTTCTTCATTCCATTTACATTCAGGGAGGCTATGAGGCAAACTGACTAACTAGGAGCGCGTTCCTGTTCTGTTTCTCTGTCAGGTAAAAATAGCTTCGATATTTCTTACTTTCTACAGGAAGCATTATAAAATTAATCATTAAGGCACATGGAGGTAACAAACGAAAATAAAAACATTTCGAGAGGAAGGCTCTACAAAAGCGAAAGAAAACTAAAGCTAACTATAATCATTTATGCTACAATGTTTTGATGAGGCGCGGCGCAATTAAATTCAGCCATTCCTGAAAAATTTGCACTGTGTTTTAAATTTATAAATTTCAAATAAACGCAAAGTAATATGTCTTTTAAGATACTATATGTTTTTGCTGTACAGAACATTCATCTTCTTCTAAAGTCCACCTTTGAATTGCCTTTGGCTACTGTTACTTAGTTCTCTCCAGATTATTTTTGTACAATTTTCCTTGACATTAACGACTGCTTTGAAAAAGTCGTTCATGCTGCGTAAATATATGTTAACGAAAAATGCAATCAAAGTCTTGAATATAAGATTACTTTACCGTGTCAGGAATTGGGTCATATTATAAGTAACTTCCAGCATACAACTTTTTACGACTTCATAAAAGAAGACAATAGGGGGAGGAAGAAGAGTTGGGAAGGAAGCAAAATAATAGAAATGCTACAGAAAAGACCGTAATTTTGACCATTGTGATATAAAGCATTTTTAGGAGGCATGTTATACAAATGGTTCTAAATATACAATGTATCTAACTAATAAATATTTCGCAAACAAACACAGTTTAAATAATCGATTACAAACCTTTCATAGAAGTGTAATATTTTGTGTTTAGGCACTTCTAAGTGTGCAACAAACGAAAGGACGATACTGGATTGATTTTCATTTGTAAAAATTCCAGGATTGTAACTCACCATGGTCCAAAAAGGTTCGCGGAAACTGCATTCAAACACCATCCAAAATTGTTATCATAGCTCAGAAATTACCGGGACTGACTGAGTCTCACTAGCATGACTGAAATGTTGTCGGGACTGAGTGTGGACCATGACATGAATTTCCCTGGGCTGAACTTCACCGTAACCCCAAAATCCTCGTTACTGACTGAGTTCCTTTTTGACTGAGAACTCAAGATTTGAACTCCATCGTGCTCAAAAATTGATTAGGGGCATGCTTTCACTAAGGCTGGAAAATCCCGAGGATCGAATTCCACCAAGAACCAAACGTTTCTTGATTGAGTTCTTCTACAACCCCGCAGCCAAATTACTCAAAGACAAAATTGCATAACAGATCATTAACATGAAAGTTTGGGAGTAAATTCCACAGTGAACCATATTCTCAGTGATTGATATCAACGATGACTCAAAAATGCCCAGAACGTAATTTTTGTCTTGGCTCAGAAAACCTTTTTTTCTGAATTCCAACAAGACCCAAACTTTCCACGATCCAACTGTTTTAGACGCTGGTTTTACAAAGGCTGAAAATTTCAGTGTCCAGAACTCCTGAAATTGAATTGCAACATGATCTAAAAATCTACGGGATTTAATTTCACCAAAATCTTAAAGTATCTTTGATTGAATGTTTTCAGAAAACTTTTCAGTATTTAAACGGATAGCGCACCTCTTTGGAAACACCCATCCTCGTTTTTCTCGTAGTTTGAAGTCTGATCAACATCACGAAATGCTGTTGCTGCCTCACTTGATTAGCTTTGCGTTTATTTAACTTAATGAACTTTTGCCACTGTTACCCATTTGCTGTAAAGTTACTACTGTGCAGTATAATAATAGCTTCGAGGAACCGAAAATGTTTTCTGGGTAAAACATATTACTTCCTTTCTAGAATACGGAAGAGTTCATTGGCTCAGCTGCATTGCGGAGGTCGTGAAGTTACTAGAACTAGCCTAGAGCAAACATATTCTTTACCCCCAGGGAGGAGTCTATATTACTTGGCAACGGCGCGTGCAGGATAAAACTGCCAAGTTCCATAACGATCCCTGTTTTACACAGAGCAAAGCACCGTGATGAATTCAGCGGGTTGTCCGCGGGGAAATTTCCTCAGCCTCACCTCCGTAATTCTAGTGCGCATCTAAGTTCTTGTGCTTTTAACTAATGCGAAGAATGAAGTGAGACTTGTTTACATGTCGTCATTAGCTTCAAGGATTAATTCATTAGTCTTTTAGGCTTGGAAAAAAAAAGTTTATCGGCGCTTCTCGCTCTTGGGCTCTCTAATATTACTTTTATTTTGAGATTATCTCAACATGTGCTTTTGTAAAGGATTCAGTAGATCTTTAGAAAGAATTCTGTGCGAGATCCATTATTGGCTAAACGACAAAGCGATGTTACATTAGCTATAGCGCATTGCATAACAGATGCTGCATGCAAGCAAAGCGTTATCGTTAACTCATAGTAACTGCATTTTGTATGAAATAATGTGCACTATAGATGAAAATATATTTAAACTTTAATTTATTATGAATATTCACCAATCAGATCATTATGCTCACAAGGAAATGTCACGTACATACATTGTCGTGGTACATCTGAAATACCTAATTACTAATGAGGTAATTGTTGTGGAATCACAAAACATAGGTGTCATTGTCAGCACATGGTTCCTTTAGAGCCCATTCCAATAACCCGGTAATATATATTTTATTTGCTTTCAGTTCACTAATACACTGCAGCCATTAAATAGCAACGCGTAAGAAACGTGTTAAACCCCAACTTTTCTCAGAAGGAACGAGTATGACTTGTCAAAAATACGACCGCAATACCAGCAGAGGGAGAATTATGGCATACCGAGAGGCAGGATGTCATTCCTAAAAACTACTGCTCGTATTGGACCAAATGCGTCCGCAGTGGGTCATGGTAGGATGAACACACAGACACGAAGGATCCAGAGAACCCGTCAAGTAGATATTTTCTCATTGCTATTATGAAAGCGCACAATGTTTTAATGGCCAGCAATGCATCATAATACCATAGTTTGTTGACAAGGGGGACACCATCTACCTGGACCATCCAGTTATGTTTACATGCAAACTTATAGGTGCTATTATGTAAAGAGTTGGTTAATGAAGTTAAAACATGATGAAAATGCAGTAGTTTTCAAATTCGAAAATAGTCCAGTAAATTCTTGCACTGGATGAATTATTAAGCTCTATCCTATATGATGGAAAACATAAAATACGTCTATAAAGTTCATTTCTAGCATTTTTTTCTCCTTTGGCCAAGACGTGCGTATGTTCTTGGACTTTACAGAATTAGATTGCACTTCCTGGAAGCGCAATCTGTTAACTGTCATTGATCTGGAGATTAAGAGAGGGAATGGAATAAGAGGACATACAGTTAACTTGTACAGCAAGCAGTTTATGCACGTGTCCAGACCACGTAGTTGGAACGAAAATGAAAGTACTTCAAAATTGTCATATCATGCAACATACTTGACCTAAGGACTTGTTTCAATGTGAGAAAGGTACCTTGTTGTCGTACTCTTGTCCCAGGGGCCAACACATCAGTTTAATAGATCCATCCATTCGTCTCATTGATTTCTTCCGAACGTAAAGTAAATTACAACGAAAAGAATTTCAGTAATAAAAACCTGCAACATGAAATCTCTCTTTCCTGACATCCCCAAATGTTCAAAATTTCACTCATCGAGCTAATACTGTAAAAAATCGACTTAGGAATTTTATTATTATAGAGTTATTGTTACCAGAATTTACATTTATTGTGCAATGAAAGTGTTTGTTAGTTTTTATTAGTTAGAGGCCATCGTTACAGCCTTATGCTCATCCTGCCATGCAGAAAACTACCAGCCCCCCCCCCACCTTGTTACAAGATTAGAGTACCATATGTTCCCTTTGTTATGGAAAATGATTGCAATCTTATAGCGGGATTTCTCGAAGCCGCTTCGGTTCGAATACTCCATGCACAACAGAGCCAAAAAGGAAAGCTGCATTTATTAGTTTTAAGAGTTCATATCCTGCACTGAACCTTGTAATTACAACATTTTTGCGTTGTTAGCTTCTGATATACATTTTTATGTAGTTTTCTATGTTGTATATGTGTTTTAAGAAGAGCTTTTGGCTATATATTGGCATTTCCTCCTCCCCCCAAGTGAAAAAATTTTCCCAGAGAAGGGTCTTTTTAGTCCTGTGAGTGTGTGTGTGAGTGTGTGTTCATTAGAAGTTAAAAATAAAAAAATAAATATGGTTTAATATGTCATTTATTTTAATTCCATAGCAAACAGAAAAATAATTCTCACAATCACATAGATGCTATCAAGTTCCTTCCTGTTTTGACTACAAACGTATAAATTTGTGTGTTTAAAGCGAACACGAAAGTTGGTCTCTATGGTCTAGGGATGATTCTATTCTGTGGACCCAAGGTTCGCAGATCTATAAGTTTACGGAAGATAAAAATCTCGAGAGCAAGTCCTCCGGAAGGACTTAAAACCTTGGATCCTATGTTGTAGATATACGACACGTTAAAAAACTCCATACTTGATAAACAGACACAATTACCGGTCATTTTACGTCCACGCGTCCATCACACTAGATGGAACTTGAAGCAATGGGCTGACTATTTATCCTGACTTAGGCAGATGCTAAGCGTAGTTAAATTTATTATAAGGGTCCAAGTTTCCTGCGGCTGGAAGGAATGCGAGTTTACGTTAAGTAAGAATGATATTAAGAGAGGGGAAAAGAAGGTGTGCGGCCAGGAAGCCACAGGTTTTTGGATACCTAAAAGTTAAAAACCAAAAGATGGTGAATAAGTGCTGGCATTTAAAACGACTGTTGAAACAAATGTTCCAAAGGGCATAGACCTATGAAACTTCTCCGGGCGTTTCTCTGGTTCTCAAAGCAAAATTTTAAGGGAGAGAGAGAAAGTGTTCTTTTTGGACAAAAATGCCACTTTTTCACTTCGGTGGCCCCTTACAATAAACAAAACGCGAAGTAAGCGTAGCAAAATTACTTTTAATGTACTTGCAAAACTTTTTATCCACTAATTGGTGGAATCATGCACAAGAATTGTATAAAAATGAGCACTGTCAATATCGCTGGATACCTAATATCAGTCAGCTGTTTCACCGAAATCATTTTTCAGCATCCACTTAGTAATCTTGCCATCTCAATATTTGCAGATTCTCGTTGCCAGTTTTAGGGCGATGTATGCGAGATTTGATAAAGAATCAGCCCAAAAATAACTTCAAAAGCCCATGGAAAGAAGATGGAGTTTTTAATTTCTCAAATATTCAGCTAAACGTCAAACTTGACTCTTTTCCGAAGAATAATGCTCTGATGCACTAAACAGATCGTTCTTCGCCGTGAACTGATCCGGTTATGAATGTTTCACTTTGCTTAGACTATATTAACGTACTACACTTTTTATATTAAAGGTTAGGTTAGCTCAGGCGGTAACGTTTGTGACTCGTATTCGGGATGTCCTGGGTTCAATTCCCATAAGGCCGGCCACCCTGTTCTTTTCCTAGTTTCTTCTGGTCACTTACGCGAATATTTGGATGGATATTTACTTCCCACGAATTTTCCATTCTCCCATTTCATACAATTTCATTCCGTTGGTTCTGTTAACAGGGCACAGTATGTGTGTGGTTGCGCTTAGAAAAAGTTTCTACCTTTTTTAACGGTTAACCTGAAAGTTTCCTTCTCCATCCATCACCAGATACATTGCTAGAGATAAACGTAATATTTATATAAAAACCATAGCTTTATTTGAAGAATCAGGCAGGGAAAACTGGACGTCATGGACGAGATTCGAACGGCCATGAATCTCCGGCTTCTTCTCAATGGCGCTACGCCAGTGTGAAACTTGGCCTGCCGCTGCGACTTCTACTTCATCTATTTCAGCCTTAAGACTTTATTGATAGAGGAGTATTTCAGGAAGACATGTATGTGATAAGCTTGCAGCTATTGCATATCAAGCGCCTCCGTAGATCGAAGAGTTCATCAGGCAGCTTCCCAATTCAGGAAGACCTGGCCCGTTCCAGACCTCCCTAACTTAAAAGATATTCCGGTATACTCAATCAAGTCGGAGCCGAAATTTTCGGCGAAACTCCCAAAACCAACATCATTATCAGTCTAGGGAATTACTGCATCTGTTTCAGGCAGAGATCTTGGCAATCCTAATCTGTGCTCAAAAAGGCATAGAGAAGATCTACCATGTAAGCACGTTCTGATCCTCTCGGATAGTCAAGCTGCTCTTCGAGCATTTTGTTCTCACCAATTTCATTCTAAACTGGTATGGGACTGTTTTCAAACAATGATGGCTCTGGCGAATCACAACGCTGTTGAGTTTAGGTGGGTGTCAGGCCATCAAGGTGTTGCAAGGAATGAAACATCAGATAAACTGGCCAAGAAGGGAGCATTAAATTCCTATATTGAACCTGAACTGCCTGTGAGGTTATAGATCCGCGGCAAGAACCGCAATCAGGTTATGGACCAGAGAGCAACACGAGAGACAAACTCTTGGCAAAAGAATTGTCAACGGACCTAATTCCACACTCACTAAAACACTTCTGAAACTAGGAAAGAAACTGTTCAGACGAGTGGTGATATTTATTACTGAACATGGCCATTTCAGGAAGCATCTCCAGGGAGAGCCCATCTGTAGACTTCGTAGTCTATTACACGAAACAGCGAAGCTGAGTGTGAGGCTCTGGATACCAACTCTTCGGTTCACAAATATGAATGATCCCCTTATAGGAATTGAGGTTCTGCATTTATCAAGAATACTGAACTCGAACTTTTATAAGGGATTTGGGGTGACACAAACACCTCGTGGCTGAAGTGCGGAGTCACAACTCTCTCTAAACCCTCTTTAATACCACTACAATTATTAGCAGGTACCGGGAATCCAACGGGTCTCCCGGCGGTAGTCAGCAACGGTAACCACTAGACCAAGGGAATGATCATGAATCTTCAGCTTAAATAACTCAAATAAGTGCTCAAATAACTCCTGTGAGGTTAATTAAAAACCTTGGCCAAAAGTACTGGACTATTCAAGTCACTTTCGTAACAAATCTCTTTAAGAAAGATAACTTTCGACCTCTTCAAAAGGTGCAGTCTCAATTGGTACGGCAAGTTGAAGATCCTTGTTCGATCCTTAACCGTAACAGACATAGGCTAAATCCAAAAGTGCTATCTTTATATTTAAATGCTTGCGTTAATGTTTTGTCGACAATGTAGCGCACTCGTTTCGTTTAATGACTGTTCGCAGCTGTTCGTGTTTGAGTCTTATTTATGCTTAGTTTTATTGTGAATGGATCCCACAGAAAGGAAGCTGGGCGAGGTCGTGCAGAACCTCATCAAGAGACGCCGTTCTGGGTGGTGTACTGAAATTGAAAGACCTTGTCCTCGTGCTCATTGAGCTGCATCTGAAGCTTCTCTGGTTTCACTTTGCGGTGTGTATCGCATTGTGTCATTTGATACTTTGCATGTGACCAGCATAATTTCGAAAGTAAGTTCATATACTTGGCGAAGAAGAAATTCATATGATACTTTTTTCAAATGTTGGTTCTTATTTATATCCTCTGTAATTAGATTATCAAGTAAGCAGACTCAAAATTTCAATATAGTACTCAAAGAGTTGGGCATCTAACTTTATAGTGTATGTTGTTTTATCATTTATTTTCGTTGCTTAAACTTGAACTTTCATTTTATACAAGAAACAGCTTTTAAACTCAAAAGTGCACTTTAAAGAATACAAGTTTTTACATTGTAAAATACTAAAGTTTTTCAATAACCTGTTTAACATGCCTTCCATATACAGGATGATTCATAATAGTGTAATGTAAAGTACTACTGACTTTTCTATACCTTTATCTATGAGACTTCATTATCGAGTAAGGCGTGGAAAAGTTCAGAAAAAGACATCTGCTGCCTTCTTAAAAATGTCCAACATTAGCTTCCAAACTCATTGCAGTCTCCTGCGCCATGAATGTTGGAAAATACTGGGCATGACTTTGCTGCTTGCCGGCATTCTGCCAACTGTACTGTGTTTCTCTTACTTTACTCCAGGTGTCAAGTGTCTTTACTATTCCTCATTGGCTGGTGAGCACAGAACTGCTTTTTGCGATACAAATTAGGTTGTTGTTAAATTTTATTCTTATACATTTGGAACTTCTCAGGAAATGCTCGTTATCATTAGCACATGAAGTACAATGCGTGATAGCGTTGACGCATCGTGAGCCAAGTGAGAATTTACACAGTTAAAGTTTGTTTCATTATGACATGAGCACGTCCGTCTTTCTTGTAGGTTATAACTTTATTAGCGTGCTTCTTGCATCTTTTTTTTGCATGATCCTGGAAACTGCATCGTCTGTTAGGCTGTAGAAGAAAGGAAGAAGACCGAAAGGGCATAGTTTTCTCTATTCGTGGGATAAAGTAAAAAGAAACGCAGTTTAATACAAAGCAACCGGTTTGCTGCAGTGATACAAATGTGTTTGCAGTTCGGATGTTGTCAGGCAGGAAAACCAGCAGCTACAACAGCAGAACTTTGTCTTTCTCTGCCATAAATCACCAGATCGGTCATCTCATTGTTTGTGCATGACTCCCCCATTAAATACTTGTACTCAACAGTTGATTGACTGTTGCATAACTTGTCCCCCAATCAACTATAGCTTGAAGGGCGACATATCGTACGCCAGGCAATGTTGCCAATTTTGATAACGAAGCTGTTACGCTTGTGTTTATATGAAACAGTCTTGTTACTTTTTGAGTATAGAAGAATCTGCAGAACTTTGTTTATAGATTTACGAGCACTCTGTATTTATGCTTACTTTATTATTATTATTATTATTATTATTATTATTATTATTATTATTATTATTATTATTATTATTATTAGGAGAGAAAACGTTACGCAATTTACATTTTAAGTGTGTGACGAATTGGAATCACCTTTTCAACATTGTTCTTTATTTGTATGTGATTAGTATATTTAATAACTTATTCCTGCTCCTGGTCCACTTGTAACGTTACTTTTCTTTATTTATAAATAGTTCATTCAATCTATAAATGGACCTTTTGCATATAATGAACCAAGTTAATCAGAAAAAAAAAATCAGGGAATAACAAAATAGAAACGTCAAAATATTTGTGTCTTTATCAGTTTTAAACCCTCTTAGATGAAATGTGACCGACTATCAGAGATTAATACTAGTTATATTATTTTAATAAATATTTTCAGTAATACTTGAAATATTAAAATTGATGTCCCTCTGCATACTCTGGTAGTTATAGTTAGAACGAGCTATGTAGTGAGAATAATTTTTAATAATTAAAGGCTCTAATGAATTCAAAAGTAGATTATATATTTAACCCTTTTAATATGATTTAAAATTCGGATCACTCAAGCATTCAAACCTTTCAGGAAAAAAAAAAAATAATCCATGTCCTTCTGCATACTCTGGTAGTCATGTTAGAATCAGCTATGTAGTGATAATAGTTTAAAGGTTTTTAATGTTTACATAAGTAGATTATATATTTAATCATTTTACTTGATTTAAAATTCGAATCATTCAAGAATTCAGACCTTTCAAAAATCTTAAAAAAAGAACTTTGATTTTTCAAAGTGTGGCAGGACCAAGCATCTCGCCATACTAGGCATACACAACTTGCCTACCTGCGGATATGCTTGTGCTTATTTTGTTATTTTCGCAAGGAGAGTGGAGCAGGGAATATGGGTGTAATGTGCGAAAAGCCGCCAATCTTTGGAATAATGGCCAACACTTGTAGCACTTGTTCTCGAAGAAGCGAGACTTGGAGTTTCCTTAATTTGAAATTGTAACAAGTCACAGGATTCCCGTCGGTCTTGCCTCCTAAACACAAGCTCCCGGGTTCGATCCCGACCAGGATCGATGGATTTTTTTCGGGCGTAAAAAACGTCAGTAAATCCTTTGGAAGGGAAGTAAAGCCGTGGTCCCGTGTCGTACATTTACGACACGATAAAGAACCTCAAGTCTGAAAGAAGAGGCCTCTGAGCAAAATTTGTCGGCCGTTTAACATCCGGAATTGAATGGGACGCTGATGATCTGAGATGTTAAAGAGCGTCCATAAATAAAACCAAACTATATATAAATAAGATCGCCAATTTATTACGGTATTACATCATATAGTGTAGCATTGAAAGATATATTTGAAAATCTTTCTCTGTAAAATTGTCATTCAGTACAACAAATCCAGAGGAATGGGCTCAATGCCCGGTCAAATCAAGCTGTTAGGTTAAAGTTTTGAGTTTTTCCTTACTCTGAATGCCGCGTAGCTTTAAGGTGCCAAGGGCTCCGAGCTCATTTGTGCCATCATTAATTCATTTCATTCATCTTTATTAGTTTAAGTATCCATAGGTTTTAGAACCCCTATGGTATACATGACTATATTATCATCACCTTCATGAAAACATTGGGCTGGCATTGAAAAAAAAAAAAAAATAATGAAATAAAAAGATGCTGTTGGCGGATTTGTGGTGATTTGAAAATCGTTCCCTCTTAACAGGAAGTTCTAGTAGGATTTACAAAACATTGCTTTTGGGGCATTTAGATAGCATATAGTGAAACATTGGTGCACCTCCTCCCTCCATAGAGAGTTATATTTTGGAACAACATAATGTTAAATATGTCGTTCTGGTAAATCCAAATTCCGCCACTGTGTATAAAATTGAGTCTCAACTTTTTGAAGAAGTGTTTGCATAAATCAGAAAAGAGTATACAAAATTGAACAGTGTGAAAGTAAAACATGGCAATATTCATTGCCCTACCCACTTAGGAAACTTGTGTAACATAAAAACAGTCATAAAACGTTAAGTGGTAAGGAACTAACACTCTGAAAGGGTCTCGGTGGAGTGCAATTGATTTTCTGGGTAACAATAAACCTGCAAATTAACAAATAGTATAAAACACTTGCACACTTCTCAGCAGTTAGCAGGTCGAACACTACTATAAGTAGCTTTCCCTATTCCCGCTTGGACTTTATCCCCGAGAATGTGGGGGCTGTAAGCGACGAACAAACCAAAAAGTTTAAAAAAGCTGTAGCAGGAATAGGATCCTCATAAATGAGTTTATAATGCAGAAGACAACACGATTTACAGGCGAAGAAGTAACTATAAGTATTAGACATGTTTTTAATTTTTATAAAAGCTTTACGAATGCTACGTATTTGAGCATATTGATTTTGATTATTTGAAATTGTAATCAATTCTTTCTTTTACAAATTAAACTCCCATTTTTTTATAAAATTAACTCATTTCCTAGCCATCGTGTCAGTAATATAATTACATTAATGCTATAATTAGCATTACTTGCTAATAAAATCGTACATCTGTATCTTTTTAGTAAAAATCTACCTCGCTTCTGTTGTTTGACCGCCACGGGTGGCCGAGGTCGTTACGGCGCGGACTTGTGAGCGGGAGGTCTGGGGTTCGAATCCCGCCAGGACTGTCCTCCCTGACTGAGATTTTTTTCAGGTTTTCCTCAGTTCTCATAAATGGGAAATGCCGGGGAGGTACCCTAAACTTAGGCCTGGAACGATTCCTTTCTTAAAAATAAATCCTTTCCCAGTATATCATTTCATCTCATGTATCATCAGTATCCAGCCGCTGTAGCTTCTGTTGGGCATAACTTTACGTGTTACAAACGGCTCACTGTTATTTTAGTGATCAAGCTTACCGATTTAGTTCAAAGCGACCTGATATCATTCGTGTAATTTAATTTATGATCTATGTTATTCACTGCATAGTCTGCATCAGCCCTAAAAGCTGATGTATGAAGAAAAGTAATTTGTATAGTGTTGTAAAACAAAAGAGAAATAATGCTTCATTTCAGAGGACGAGCACAGGTTCATTGATTGAAATATATTCTTATTGCTTTCAATGGTGCCATCAGTTTGAACGGAGTTAATTACAGAAAGTGCATTATGTTAATTCGTACAATATTGTCTGTCGATAATACCAGAAGCGAGTATGAACGGAGATGTTATGACATGAACGTAATTTGTGAAGAGCATGGGTTAATTTATGCATAGACAAGATGCTGGAAGAGTGGAGCCAGTGTGGAAACAGGGGAAAGAGGATACTATCAACATAACGTTGTGTGCAAAAGTTTTTCTTGTTGAAGCCGAGGAGTAGCGAGGAACAAATTTAATAGCCAGCAGCTAAAATTGCTGCTAGAGGGGGTGGGAGAGAAAAAGAAAAGAGTAACAGACGATAATGTGCAGAAACAAAATTCACACCTTAGTTGGTTAACAGATAAACTATTTTATAGCTATTGGCGATATTTAGAAAGAGCTTGAGAGAAAAATAAGAAAGGCAATTCAGTTGTGTTAATCACTCTTTTCTTATACGAAAATTAATGGAAACGAAATATATGACGTAACGCTTACTGAGCATGTAGCTAGAAATCTTGATATTCTTTTATTTTATTTAATAATAATAATAATGTTTTAAATCTATCTCTGAGATCTTATTAGTCTCTACCCACCTCAAATTTCCTATTAATTCAATTTAAAATTAAAAACACGCCAATTCAGATATAGAGGGGGAAGTTAAAAATCAATGTTTTTTACATTATTCATTTCACCCCTCTGTTATAACAGTCTCTTATGTTCTATCATTGCTTGACAATATGGATTATTATTTTTATTTGAATTTGTAAATTGAAAAAAATCAGTTAATTGGAATGAAAACATGATTTATTCTGTGTAATATTATAGTAATACACGCTATTACAGGATATGCTAAATTATTTTTGTAATGCTAATTCCCGGGCTGCCAGACAACGATAGAACACAAAAGATGTGATATTTTAATCCTCTAAAATTTAGGTTCTTAGAGTAGATGCGTTATTTGAAATTTCAAAGTGGGAGTGGCTAGGAATAAGGTGCTGAAAATTAAAATGTAATGAACATTTGTTTTAAACTTCAAGGTATCAAAATTGAAGTTTTTTGTTTTGTTTCAATTAAATTTATGTTAAATTGTTATTTTTTCAGATTGGCGAGTTTTGAAATGAAAGCTGTTATCCCATTATTTGTTACTCGTTTTGTTTTCAACAGTGAAAATTCACTTTTTGGAAAATTAATTATTTCTTGATTTACATTTTAATTTCTAGTCTTCAAAAACACTATCCTTAAACCTTTTAACATTTGTTAATATAAACAGTATATATGACAATTACCAAAGCAATATCTTAAGATCTTTGACCGTCCCTATTCCACAAAAGTGTGGTGTAATACATATGTGTATTAGAACAAGTCCTTGAAGTCTTGTAACTTTGTGTTCCAAGAAGTGCTACACTTGTAAAGTATTAGTAAAAAATTACAAGTGACGTCATGTAAGAACAAGATGGAGAAACAGCTGTTTGCCATACCTTTAATTAGGTTAATTGCCACGGGTGGCCGAGGTCGTTAGGACACGAACTCGTGAGCGGGAGGTCTGGGTTCGAATACCGCCAGTACCGTCCTCCCTGACTGAGGCTTTTTCCAGGTTTTCTTCATTCATAAATGGCAAATGCCGGGGAGGTACCCTAAACTTAGGCCTGGAATGATTCCTTTCTTAAAAATAAATCCTTTCCCAATATATCATTTCATTTCATGTATCATCAGTGTCCATCGCCTGTGGTGCCTTTGTAGCAAAAACGAGCGTTAAACACAATTCAATTCATAATTAGGTTATGTCCACTCCTTAGGGCTGTTTAACGTACAGAGCGGATTATTGTCATCACTGGTAAATGGGTGTTTCATTCTTTCTGAGATCTAATGATAATTTTAAATACTTTATTCAGTTGCATTTATCGATATTCAAGCGTAATAATCCACTTTGAGAGACGGTCCCATGTGGCTACTACTTCATTCGTTGAGAGATTGCAGAAGAATCGATCTTCCCGATTGCTCTCGGTCATTTATTTTTATTGGTCCATTTAATCATTTATATTTATTTGTGTATATTGCTTGTAAATCACGTTATCATTAAAAGAAAAAAATTGTGTCAAAGGAAATTATTTTAAAAGAGAATGAAGAATGAAAAGAAAATATTTTTGTGTTACGAGTATGTAGCAAGAACCTTAAAAATACATTAACTAAGATGCTGGTCTGAAATATGCATTTGAAACAAGAAATTTATGCCAATATCAGTCATAAACCGTACTTAAATTGCACTTGACCTAATTTTTTTATTGTACACAACTACTGAATTATTCTTTCTTTTAAATTTTCTTACTCTCATCATTCATCATATTCACTAATATTGCGCACATTTAGGTCTACTGAATCCTAAATTTATTAAAAACACGTTGCAATTTAGACTTACAGAGGGTTATACAAATTACCAGCGCCCAACTAATACTAATGCTTCTGTGGAACAGAACAACGAAATATCCGAAATATCAATTGTACACTTATAAGTTTGGAGTTGTAAAGTACAAGTGTCGGAGAAACCTTTGTGTAACCGAATTTTACTAATAACTACAAGTTACAAGTTCGTACACTTGTATTGTTTTAGGTCATACTTTTGTGAAACAGGCCCAGTACACTGCCTCCGAATATAGTAGGTGAAGGTGGTGTGATGTTTGGTAGCCTTTAGGAGGGTTCACATAAGGCTATCATAACTAAAATCCATAAATGATTTCTAGATAGTAGGAGTAATGCTCTCTTAGATATCGATGTCGTGGATGAGAGAGAGAGAAGGTTTAACGAGAACAAACTTTGATCTATTGATCTGTCGATATTATCTAGAAATATTGGAGCGTAACGTGTTAAATGTCATGCGGGTTAGTTTCTACAGCATTTTCGTTTATGGTTTCGATTTATAGTAATTGATAATCTACTTGTAATTCTTTTTATAGTTTTCATTAGTAGTTGTTCCATGAGCATTTTAATATTTAAAAATGCTACATAATTAGCATTATAGGAAAAATGGAAGGAAAAACGCTGGGTATCCACATTAAAATCACTTATCTATATACATAACGAGATCCACTTGCACGGTATCCTAGGTCGTTAATGCACGCCAGGACTGTACTCTCTCAGTCCTCATAAATAGAAAATGCCGGAGAGGTACGCTTAACTTAGGCCTAAAATGCTTCTTTCCTGTAAAAAATAAAATTCTTTCCCAATTTATCATTTCATTTGAAAATCAGTGCTCAACGTCTGTGATGCCTCAGTAATAAAACGGACTTTAAACCTTATTGAAACAATGATCTGACCTGATCAACTTGACCTACCGATTTAAAAGCCGTTTGTAATCCTCTAAATGATAAAATGTAAATACAGGGTGACCGAATGGAATATGACGGTTTTCAGAACCTTCTTTTGGGACACTCGTATAGAATTAAATAAAAATATTTTTTCAAGGAGCAAGTAGCACAATGTAATTTATTAATCTGAACTTATTTTTTAATAATCACATTTTTAAGTGGGCTCCATGACAAACACATTCGTGTAATCGCCTCGGGAAATTTACCATAACTGGCTGCAATTAAACGTGATCAGTGCCCCTGATTTCACGAGTTATTTTTTCTTTTAGCTGCATGACGGCTCGTGGCCTGTCACAATACACTTTACTTTTCAAGTATCCTCATAAAAATAGTCTGCAGCCGTCAGAACGAGCTGACAACATCAGCAAATCAAGAAATTATGCGTGCAGGAAACAGGATCTACAGAATGTTCATTGTTTCACGAGGGGTGTGAGCTGTGACACCATCCTGCTGGAACCAAAACTCACTTTCACCATTATCATTCAGCTCAAAGTTCAGTATTGCCAGCATTTCTGGCACGTTAAATTCTACTCTAAATCTTCTCTGAACATAGGAGATTGACTTAGATTCAATTCTACTCTAAATCTTCTCTGAACATAGGAGATTGACTTAGATTCAATTCTACTCTAAATCTTCTCTGAACTTAGGAGATTGACTTAGATTCAACAAATCTTGTAACAACAACCAATACACATTTTTCAACCGTCCAATTATCATTACTGTTGTTTTTACTAAATGCACAGAATAAATTGCATAGTTACATAGCAACCAATACCATAGCTGTAATGTAAAATCGCTAGAAAAGGCAGCGTTCTGAAAACCGTTATATCCCATTGGGTCACTTTTGATTTTTTTTAAAAAAAAGTTCAGATTAATAAATTGCATGGTTCCGTGAAAAAGTATTTTTATTTAATTCTACGAGTGTCCCACAAGAAGGTTCTGAAAACCGTCATATTCCATTGGGTAACCCTGTATAATACCAGTCGCAAATCCATGTAACACTGAATAATGATTGTTGCTTAAGACAGATATATCTAAATAAATATCTAGTGCAGGAAGAAATAAACCAAGCAAAGATGAAACTACGGGCAGGCTTGTTGAGTTAGTGATCACGATGCAAACACTGTACATCCAAGCTGTGTACTTAATTTCATAACGGAGCTAGTAAGTATTTGCAAATGCTAATGCAGGAAAAGTAGTTTTGAATCTCGGTCATTACTCGAAACGTTTTCTTGATAAATATAACACATTTTTCTTCTGTTAAGCTGCTTATAAATTTACGCAGCTAGATTCCGTTGAAATACAAACTACTGCACACATAACGGCTGCGGAGGAAATGCATGTAGTGTTTTATGAAGTGTAAGATACTCAATTGGGATATTTGTACTTCCACATGGAAATAATAAATGAGGGACAGAGAAGTGAATGATTCATTGATATCGATCCCGAAGCGTCCTGAAACACACCTGCTTCCGAAAGTATAGTACGAAGAACAAACTGATATTCCAATACCTTACTCATTTTCGCCATCAATGTCCTGTGTGAAGACGGAATGATTATAGCATTACATTAAGGACACGTTAATATTCAAAGTTCATAAGAACATGACATACGATTCTACTGTTATCATATACTCGCCTATTTCTATATCTAATAGAGTTTCAGTTATTAATGAGTGAAATCCGTCAAAAACGCTATGAACACCATAGTAAGTTAATTAAGTGTTAATATTTTCATAATATTGACTATGTTAAAACCATAGAAAATATAAATAGTAAAAGAGGCTAGGCTATGAAATTAGTAACTCTGTCCTGTATTGAATGACAGTATAATGATCTCAAAAGAGTGAAAAATTAACAAAATTTGAGATGTTCTCTGGTAAGGGACAAAAGAAGTTAAAACACTTTCTATCATAATGAATGTGTAATCATCTATCACATTCTCTGGTCTCAAGGCTGCAGTATTGGGAACACAAAAGGGTGTAACTTTGGAATCCATGACTAATGCTGCTAAAGAGACAGCATCGTTGACCGCCTGTGGTGCCTCAGTAGGAAAAACGGGCGTTAAATACCATTAAAAAAAAAAAAAAAAAACATCGTTTATGGTTATGACATTACAGCAGTAAATAAAATATTGATAAATTTAAGCGTTTATATATAAAACATCAAGTTTGGGCATGTTCAAAACCTACATGAAAGTTAAACTGTATTTGGGTGAGGAGAGATAAAATGATGCAGGTTTAATGCTTTGAAAGTTGGCTATAATGATAGGAATTAGAAATCGATAGCGAAGGACCACAGGGTTGAGAAAAATACGTAGAATATGTGGCCAATTAAACTAGAGTGAAAAATAGAAGAACCAAAAATAGGAAGGGGAGAAGAAAGAAAAGATAAGTGGTGATGATCAGATGAATACAACGCGAAAATGTTGTAAATATGAAGCATAACAGATAAAGATAGCGTGTTGTGTCCCTTACATGAAGAATCGTTATATACGTTGTAAAGTGACTGAATCCGTTTAAAAAAAGTATATACACATACTGATAATGTTAAAATCCAAACATTAGTAAAATATTTCAACCAGTATGCCAATAAGTAATGGATAATTGATATAAAATTTACAATATATTTGTATGGAGATTTCTGTTATATTACTAATCGTTCTTCTGCCTGCATTTTGTACAATCACATTTTTCTATCAGCTATAAATGCAGCTGATAGTTCAGTTTTCATACTTAATATTGAAACAGACATGTTAATGAGTGGTAATAGTTTCCTAAGCCTATCTGAACAAGAATCGAGAACATAACATTTTTAAACGAATACTTTTTACTAAAAATTGATGGGACATGTACCAATGTCAACAACAATGACAACACAACAACATAATAATAATAATAATAATAATAATAATAACAACAACAACAATAACACTCATTTGTGCACTTAAAACTTTACATACCCAGAAATTATTTGCACTCTATGGATATCGTCCGATTAAAGGAAACACCATTTTGTACAATCACATTTTTATAAGCGCAGCTAAGGTTCAGCTTCCATACTTACTATTAAAATAGGCGTGTTAAATGCATAGTAATAGTTTCGTAAGCCTATCCGAACAAGAATCTAAAATATAACATTTTTAAATTAATGCTTTTAACTAATAAATTGATTGAACATCTATCGATAATAATAATAATAATAATAATAATAATAATAATAATACATATTTGTGCATTTAAAACTATGTATATATAGTTATATATATATACTCGGATGGCTATATCGTCCGATTAAAGAAAACACTATATTTACACCATTTTGTACAATCACATTTTTTCTAATGATTTATAAGGGTAGCTTAGGTCAGTTTTCTCTTAATATTAAAACAGATGTGTTTAATGAATGGTAATCGTTTCGTAAGCCCATCTGAATAGTAATATAAAATATAACATTTTTAAATGAATACTTACAACTGAAAATAACAACAACAACAACAACAACAACAATAATAATAATAATAATAATAATAATAATAATAATAATATTTCTGCACCTAAAAATCTATGTGCTCAGAAATTATTTGCGGATATCGTCTGTTTAAAGAAAGCATTATATTTAAGTGCGCATTTATCAGAGTATAAAGAAGAAAAAAATCGCATGTTAGTATTGGCTAAATCGGCTTGTTACTAGAACTTTATTGGTAGTATTTCCAGAGAATAAAGCATGAAAGCAGCACAATTTATTTTACTGGGCAATAAAGTGTAGGAGAACTTTCTTCCAAGGCCTAGAACATAAGTAGGTAACTTTTACGAGTGCTCTCTCGGCAGATTTATTACACGAACGCTCACATAATAAAACTGAGAAGGAACAAATGTCTTTTGCAGCTGGTAGCCGTTTTCAGGATAATCGCAGGACCATACGTTTATACCTAAATAAAAGTTCGTTGTAATGCGGGCGGAGCTACATTTAATACCACTTTGGAAGGTTCTTTGTTCAAAATGTTTTCTCTAATGTGGCGTTGTCAAATTGTGTTTCCGCTGAACATCGACATTCTTTGACAGCTCATTATGGGAAAATAAGCAAATATAGAAAAAAGACGAGTATATTTTATAAATAAGAAATGTCACATTTGTTTACACGGAGAAAACACTATATGATCAATCTGAAAGACCAAAACTTTACATATAACATGAAGGGCCATGGTCAACATATAATCCAATTGGAACCCATTTCCAATAACTCAATATGAATGAATGCTTATTTTTCATACATCATCATACAAAATTTTAATTTTAAATATAACAAATAGGATCAGTGCCTTCGACAATTCCAGAAGACACTAAGTGCAATCAAATTAGAAAACAATTTGATTAGCTCAGCCCCCCAGTCCCTGGTTCAGCTACCTACTGGAATATCCAGGGGACCAGGCTCCGATCCAACCAAAAAACAATACCATAAATAATTTATACATTCAATACAATATTAAGTTACATTTTATACAATAATAAACCATCCTTCCTTTTGAATTAAATCCATTTGGTTAAATTTCTATCCTTAAAAGTTGCTTATTCCTTTGAACCTTATACACACCCCTTTCACTGTCTAACAATTCTACATTTCTCAAGCACTTTGCCTAAGTATTTTCCGCAAGCTATAATAAATTCTCTTCTCTTTTTACTAATTCCTCTTTTCATAAATTATTCATCTATCCAATTTTAGTTTAACCTCTGTTTTCTTGCACTTAAAAACTCAATGCAGAGTTTCCTCATTTTTCCCATACATTGGGCATATATTCATGTCATAATCCCCTCTTAACCTCCTTAATTTTAACACACCTGTTCTTGCCCAAGCATACCTATCCCTCCCTGTTTTATCACACAAATTCACACATCTCTCTCTGCCCCAATCTGCTTATAAATTTCTGTATAATATCAACAAATGTTTGTCTCTTAAGCTAATAAAAAAATCTTGTTTGTCAATACCCTGAATACGTGTCTTCACTTCTCTCCAGAAACTCTTTCTCATACCTGTGTTCATATTCCAAACATTTCCCATACCAATTTCTTTTAAAATGTTACCCATTTTCCCGTATCAACTGAATTTCAAATAAGCCTTTTCTTACATCAGTGAACATTCCTTGACAATGTTTCCATTGTCCAACATTTTCACTCTGTACAGATGACTCAGTAACATATCCTGTCTGTTCGATTTTCAGTGCATTAATACAATAATGTCATAGTTTGTTGACAAAGGGAACACCAAACCTGATTCTTCCAAAGAAACGCACCAAGATATTTGCATGCACACTGGGGTGTTTCATCATGGAAGATGAAATTATTAAAGTTGAAATATGCTGAACTGCAGCAGAAAATTGTACTGATTTTATTTATTTCCTGTGATTCAGACGGAAGGTTTATGAGGTAGTTAAAGAAAGTGCACTGAAAAACAAACAGAAAGGTTATGTTGCAAGGGTAGCCAAAGTCGTAAAGGCGTGGACTCGTGAGCGGGGTTCTGGGATTCAAATCCTGCCAGTACCGTCCTCCCTGACTGAGGTCCCCCCCCCCAGGTTTTCCTCAGTCCTCATAAATGGCTAATGCCGGGAAGGTACCCTAAAGTTATGCCTGGAACGTTTTCTTCCTTAAAAAATCCTTTCTCAATATATAATTTCATCTCATGTATCATCAGTGTCCACCGCATATGGTGCCTTAGTGGTAAAAACAGGCACTAAACACAATTTAAAAAAAAATTGGAAATCAGCCCTAATAGGGTCATTTGTCGACTATTACATCTCAGGTCTTGTTATTCAACAGTGATATATAGGTCTTTCAGATGAACCAAGTTTGATTGTGTAATCAAGTCAACTTGTTAGTTTGAATTAAAACAGTCGATTTCTCTTAACTGTTACTACCTATATTTTAAGATAAATAGATATTTGGAGTAAAATATATCTTATTCATTGTTGATACAGTTGCCTGTTTTGATAGCATGAACGAACTCCTGCACTCAACTGTAAAGCATTATCAGTTCAGAATAGTTACTTTGTTGCGTTTAAATATCATTTGGTTAACATAATGCATTTGCAAATGTTGATGTAGCGGTAGCTATAGAAAGGTTTTTAATGAAATATCTTAAATTTGTCTTCATTCTGCAGTATTAATTTAATGTTGACTTTGATGTTAAATTCTCAGTTGGAACTCTATAATTACTGCTGCCCAAATTTGTGGGTAAAATCATAACATATTCCTACAATTTCCCATTCTTCCTTATGAAAACGGGTTGTCGCTGTACTAAAAAAGGTGAGCAAGAATAGCTTGTGAACACTCAGCGTTCCAACAGACTCCATTTGTACAGGGTAGAAAATTACTTTCACTGCACTAACTCTGCAATTGATTAAAATTTAACTGTCAATGTAATGCGTTTTAGATAAACTTATTATATATAAAGTCGGTCGGTGTAGTGGTAACCATACTTGCCTTTTAAACCCAAGATCGCGGGTTCAATCCCGGCCAGGGTCTATGGATTTTTTCGAGCCTAAAAATCCTAAGTATGACTTCCTTCGGAAGGAAAGTAAAGCAGTGGGTCCCGTGTCGTACATTTACGGCACGAAAAAGAACCTCAAGTCTGAAAGAAGAGACCTCTGAGCAAAATGTATCGGTCTTTCACGCCCTGAATTGAATGGGACGCTGATGACCTGAGATGTTAAAGAGCGTCCGTAAATAAACCAAATCAACAACAATTATTACCTATAATATGATAAATCTTAAATCGCCATTAACGATTATGCATTAGTTTAAAATAGTACATATATTGTGCGTTTATTTTAAGTTCCCAGATTTTAATATGAACGCTGCGAACTGATAAATTACCACTCGTACATACTCAGATCTGCTCATCACGTGATTATTAACACGGTTTATATTATCTCCCAGTCCTGTTCAGTACGAGTACGAGTCACAAAATAGCGAAACAAAACACTGAGTATGAATCGTGGGCAACAACACCAAAGCGATAATAGTCAAAGTATATGCCGCTACTAAATATGGTTACCAGCAACTAAATCGCTTCATATTTGGCGACTAATCTGTCAACACCGCCGAAACCGCTTCAAAATTGGCGCCCAACTGAGGCTACCATCGTCGAAACAGCTCCAATCTACAAGGAGACATTTTCTGGTCTAATGCATTATGCTGTTTGAAATGTACGCCCCCACACTTACAGTGTTCTCCACTTATTTCCAGCTGTTAGCCATTCATTAATTGGATATAATTGGACTCGCCAGCCTAAGAACATACTTGTCCAAACCATAACGCCATTACAGAAGGAATATAATGTAGCATCACGCAATTATTACTAGTCCGGTATACTTCTGATGTCGACTGTCGCCAATAATGCAGTGTCTTCTACTCCCTGATTACCTCATGTTAATCTTTGTCTGAGATGGGTTGGTTAACAGTTTGCATGTCAAACTATTTTCGCACAGTCTGATTTGAAATATTTAATCTAATATTAAATGGCCAAGAACATTCTGAAAGCCTTTGATGTAGTGGTAGTAGTATTTGGTTTATTTAGGGACGCTCTGTAACATCTCAGGTAATTAGCCTCCCATTCAATTCAAAATTTTTCTCAGAATCTTCTTCTTCTTTAAGTTTTGAGGTTCTTTACGTGCCGTAAATCTACAACATGGGACCCAGACTTTTCTTCCCTTCAGAAGGAAGCCATATTTAGCCCGAAAAAGTGCATCAACCGTGGCCGGGAATGAACGTGCAATCTTGGGTCTACGAGGCAAGTACAGTTACCACTAGACCAACAGGACCGACCCTTTGGTATAGGAAATTATGCTCTTCTTGCCTGAATGATAACGTAACGATCGTATCAAGAAAGAGTTTTATGAGTTGATTTATTGCCAGATCTTCTGGTCTCCAAACTTGTTTTTCGGGATGGGGGAGGGGGAAAGGTATCCTAGAAGTCTCCTGCTACGATGTATCCATCAAATCCGCTATATCGACCTGGCGCACGCCGCGATGTAACCGAAGTGCTATTTTAACCTGATCCCTTGCTGCCTCTGAGTATTAAATTAGAGAAGAGTCATGAAAAACAGAGGTCTTGATGTTAAAACACTCAACGAGATTAAAACTTGGAAATGTGAAATTAGGTGTAACACAGTTGGATTAATTAATTTAATTCTTGTTGCTGGACTACATTAATTTTTTCGAAAGCTGATGTTGCACAAAATATAGGAAAATATCTGGAATATTTAACATTGTAGCACCCCCATTTATAGCAACACTATTAGAGGTTAATTAATTAGTTAAGTCATAATATGTAGTATTAACTTTAACAACGAAACAAAAGTTGTATGTTTGTATTGGATATGTTTTGATTCATTTCCTAAGTTTTTGTGTACTGGATTTCAGTTTTCAACTCGTGATCTTGTGACATATGTTTTCATTGCATTGCTGCTATTTCTTCATTGTTCTCTGTGTTGATTTATTTTTAAACTGTTTTTTGGGAGATTTTTCATCCTTTTTATAAGCTTCTAACGTCTTCTGTGTCGATTGCTGTTTGGAGACGATGAATGGAATGAAATTGAAGTGGATAGCAAAGTAAGGCCTGAATCCGGTTGGGGCCTGAAGTTACTAGGCATTAGCTTTTTGTCAATTAGGGAAGCCTCAGCCATACCCGGCCAAGCTCTCCAGCTGATAAAGCAAACACTCTAATGACGAGCTATGGCGTTGATGGGTGCTAAATGTTCCCCCCTGTTTTTTGCTTCTCCCCTCACTTGGAAGTTGATAAAGACATAATCGTTGTGTTCGGTCGTTTATGTTTCCGCTTGACTCTTAAACATTTGAAATGAAAATATAAAAGCAAACATTCCTCTGGAAGATGTTACCGATGCTGTCTTTAAAAGCTTTACTTTTGTTACACTGCTTTATTCTGATTAGTAATTTGCATAACTTTTCAAAGTGTACATATATACAAGGGAGAGATCATTAATCATAGCAACTATACTCTTAAGATATATTATTGAAAGTGTATGGAATGTACCTTCGTATGAAGTCACCAGATGAGGTAACATAGCAGAGCTGCGAGTCTCAGCACTCTCCAAAGTTCAGTTGGTGAGCGACAGGGTCAGGAATGGAGGTCACGAAGAGTGAACAAGTGCATATGTGAAAATAGCATTTTTTCCGCGCAGGTTCATACACCCTTGCCCGCGTTCCATCAATTGCAATGATGCGTTTCAGCATGGCATCTCCTTCTTCCTGAAATCAGGCCAGATTGATGACTGGTTTCCTAGCGAGTCCGCTTCTGCACGTGACTCAGTTGATGAGGCACTCACTTTGCACACATCTTCCGCATATTCAGGTCCTCCCGTAAAACGAGGTGCACTGTTTTTGCCGGAATTCCTATTTGCTCTTCTAATTCCAGCTCTTATCATACCCCAAACACTGATTAACCACCATCACTAGTACATCCTTGTCCGCGGACGCAGAATACCCACTGCGCGGTAAATGACTCGACATTCTACTCCATTTGAAGGTCTCTGTACACCTCGCCGCTGTTCGATAGGGCAGTGCACACACATCCCAGTGCTTTCCCTATCTCTGTACAACATTCTGGCGCATTCCTGCCGAGAAGAAATGCTATTTTCACATATGCACGTTGTTTACTGTTCGTGACCTTCCGACCACTGTCTGAACTTGGGGACGTGCTGAAACAAGCAGCTCTGCTCACAAACACCATCCGATGGCTTCATTCAAAAGTTCATCCCACATACTTTCAATCGTATATCTTAGATTTTTCGTGTATATATAGATTGTTCAGCACTTTTAATAAAACAGCCACGGGTGGCCGAGATCGTTGAAGTGCAGATCTGAGCGGGAGGTTTGCGGTTCGAATCCCGTCAGGACCTTCCTGACTTAAGTTTTTTCACATTTTCCTCAGTCCTCATAAATGACAAATGTCGGGGAGGTACCCTAAACTTAGTCTTAAAACATTTCCTTCCTTAAGAAAATTCTTTCCCAATGTATCATTTCAACTCATGTATCATCAGTGTCCATCGCCTGTGGTGCCTCATAGTAAGAACGGGCGTTAAACACCATTAAAAAAATCTTAAAAAAGAAACACAAACTAATAAAACACACTAAAACATTCTACATTTCGAGTATAAGCTCTTTATCAAGAGAAATCAAAAGGCAGATGAGAAATTACCGGATAAGAAGCAGGGAGAGAAAAAAAATGTTAATTTCTCAGCGGTATACTTGTGATTTCTCTTGATAAAGAACTTCGGGTAGAAACAGAATATTTTAGCTGTTCTATTAGTTTGTGTATATCTTTTTTGTTTTAATATGCTGGGCAAAATTTTCATTTAACCTCTTTAAGCTTATTTTATTTTTCCCCGCGTATATATCTTATGAAATTGTAACCACATTCATAATTATGTTAATTGAGATAGTGATAATGATGTAATGCAAGGAAACGAAAGATTACCATAAAAGCCATTGATGTTGAAAAGCAATCAAAACCTGATCATAAAAGGCGCTGTAGAAAGTGAGAATTTGAATTAAAATGATTGGGATTGGGATACAACATGGATACAAATAGCATTATTGAACGGAAGTACTGAAAGAATGGAGCACAGGCATTACTGAATAGACTTTTGCAAATTCACTACCTACATTTTGAACTCCGGATTTAAACACATCAAGTATTCCAAGAAGAACGTTATATTAAAACAACTTGTACAGAATGCAGATAGATCTGGGCAGCAGAATTCAATCTGTTTGCCTCGCGAAGTAGCTGATACGGAACATTACGTTTGCATAGCTACTCAAATAGAGAGGGAAGTTGCCGACATTTGCACAGAGCTCCAACGAAGCATACGGCTTTTCCAAGAAACCTTGCATTATACCTGCCTTAGAAGAGAAATACGCTAACGGTTGTGGCGTGCATAAAATCAATACTATCCCCCTATACACTCACTTCCATTCATCCCTTCGAGTACACACCACCCTCGCCCAGACAGCATCCATTGTGCCACGTGCTGTGTAGACGCCTCTCCCAGCATTATTACAGGCTAGTGCTTTCGCAAAATTTGCTTTCGAAACAAAGCTGGGTACTTGTAACATCTAGTTTACATATTCCACTCTTTTGTGTCTACACTGGCGAAAAACAAACTTATTTGAAAGTGTTGTTCTGAATATAGCTGTTTCGTGTGTTATGCATCTATTTCACATTTTTCCTGGTTTTATTACCCTGTTAATGGAAGTCTACTGCATAACTCTACTAGTAAAATATTTTCTTGCATTTTTGTAAAATAGTTTAAGAACAGGCTTCCAATAAAATATATTAAATAATTTAGTATTTTGAAAGAACGTAGGCTTTCACGGGCGGAGTCGCAAATATAACTAGAAATATCTTCCGGGCTGTTATACCGTAATCTGCCGGAGATAAAAAGTTACAGACGTTTCGTCCACAACTGCGGCGGACATCTTCAGTGATATCTTCTCCGAGGAGACTTAATCCATGCCAATAAAGATGTCCGCCGCAGTTGGGGACGAAACGTCTGGAACCCTGTATCTCCAGCAGACCAGGGCATAACAGCCCGGAAGATACTTCTAGTTATAATTTAGTATTTACTGATGATCGCATTCTTTTTAATTGATTTAGAAAACAGTTTATAAAAAGTGAATAAATTATGTATGTAATATTTTAAAATTCATGAAATATAAAACTTTAGAAAAGAAAATGAAATAGATACTTTTGTGTGCAAAGAACACGCCAAGTCTAAAATAGCGTAAAAGAAAAATTATAAAAAGTAATTTTTAATACATTAGTACTTATTAATGACCAAGAAACAAATATAAATAATTTCAACAAAACAAATTGAACGATAAAAGTAACTTTTGAGATATATTGCTAGA
The DNA here is from genome assembly GCA_030762175.1 of Metallyticus violacea. Lineage (NCBI taxonomy): Eukaryota > Metazoa > Arthropoda > Insecta > Mantodea > Metallyticidae > Metallyticus > Metallyticus violacea. Next base: position 54,220,828 of record CM060831.1, read on the forward strand.
AAAAAAAACGCTATATTGTTTTTATTATTTTATTTCTCTCCCCCTTGTTTTAAAGGACCGCACGGTATAGATTCTGAAGAAAGAAGGTAAGAATTAAGGCAGCAGAAATGAGATTTCGTTAATCGATTGCCAAGTATTCTCTCATGAATCAAATTACATAATTATTATTTAAACATAGTAACTAAATATTGACATCAATTTGGAAATAAGTACTAACAAATGACCTTAGAAAAATCTGGTCAAAAATGCAAAGCACTTGACTTCGAAAGCAGTTATCAGTCAATCAGTTTTTTTGGTAGTGTTTAACGCCCGTTTTTACTGCTGAGACACCATAGGCGATCATTCAACCAGTGAATTATAAATAAAGAAAATGGACAGCAACTGCAATTACCATAATGTAAAGCTCTTACAGATCTGGAAGTACGTGGTGATAGTACTTGTAAGTGTATATGGTAAGCAGAATTACAGTTTCAAATGTAAATTTCTCTAAACAACTTCCTAAAAGTTCACGTGATTATGTACAAAGGTAAGCAGAGAACTTAGGCTACCTATGTACTTCCCATTCCAGTTGTTTCAAGATGAAAATTATTACACTCTGTATAACATACAGTGAGGTTATTTGTGTTATGGGCCAGCAGAGCACGACTGTGTACTGGGAAATGCCAGTTAAGGCCATTTTATGCATTTGCAGGTAGCAACTTGAAGTTAGCTTGAGGGAGGGCTTGGTTCGTGTGTTGTTCCATTCTTTTATTGTGTGTAAATTGTGTCTAATTGTTCTTGGTTAGTTATACCATTACATAAATAAATTAGTCTTTAAGCACGCGTTTTGTGCACGGTATGTGTGTGTGTAAAACGAATAATTGCAGAGAAGTGGTAAGGAGATTCGCAAGAAAATGTGTCCTAGTTAGAGAATCTGTTCGCCAACTTGCTGAAATGAGTTACGAGAGACAGGACCTCTCAATGACAAGAAACGAGTTCCGAACTGCCGTGTTCTTACAGAAGAAAAGTTAGATGAAATACAGGAATTTATACATTTATTGGAAATGTTTTCTTTCTATTGAATACCCACCAGTCCTGCCACGGTAAACCAGCCTACAGCCAAGGCCACGGGGACCGGTTTTTTGTGTGCTACCCTGTTAAACTCAATCAATATTTTATTTGAACTGTCATTATAGGATATTGGTTAAGACATATTGCATTTTTTTTTATTTTAGGCTCATAGGCAGTGAGAAAAAATAAACAAATTAAGAAATTAACTAACAAATCACATCTGGATAGCTAGAACGTTCATGAATAAATGATAGAGTTTTTGACATATTTTCAATGCTTTTTAACACTGGGAACTGTAATTTTCTTGTGTAAGGATATAAAGTACATTAACATTTTAGAAGGTTTTGTATTAAATTTAAGTTTACATTAAATGTTAATTAAATGAATAATCGAATCCCGGAAAGGCATTATCTTCTGTTATGCCGAATTTCATCATGGTTTATACTCGTTATTGTTAGAAAGATGCTAATTTGTATTCTAAAAAGAAACTTTGAGTAAATGTAAAGGCTATAGGCTTTATATATATATATATATATATATATATATATATAAATTAACACTAATAATAAAAAGTAGATAAAACACATTGCAATTTCAAGTGTGACTCTTTCTCTGTGTTTTATCTTTATCTACTTGTATTATTAGTGTTAATTTGTTACATTGTTAATAGTGTTTCTTTATTGTTATGTTTCATTAATATTTATATATATATATATATATATATATATATATATATATATATATATATATACTAATTTTGTATACTCTAGAACAAATCTGTTCAATTCCGTATGAACAACTTAACGAGAAGAGCTAACATTTCAGAAGTAGAGTTGCAATGTGTGAATATACATTTGTTTAAATGCTACAGTGTCTCCCTCTCTCTCGGCAAACGGTGGATCGCGTTTTTTAGTTTGACCAATCCATATTATATTATTATCCATACATCAAGATTCAATGCGCTGGAGCTACTGGTGTGGTAGAGCTGCAGTCCCAAGCGACAGCGGAGAAAACCGATGATAGTGTGTCGAAGGTTGACAACAAACATAGTTAGATAATAAGTCTTTCAAGCGCAACAGCATAATAGCTCTGACGGTTAGAGTGTCGTGCTATAGTTGTGAAGATAGTGGTTTCGAATCCTCACGTCCTGGTGCTTTTTTCTACCGTAGTTAAAGGAGATTTGCCACCATTACAATGAGTTATCCGTCCCTATCAATTTGTATGAATAAAACGGAGGCGAGCGTAGGCCGTTAGGCTGTAGCATAACTGGTCTACCGGTTTCTAGGATTTACCCGAGGTTAGCGTTAAGTTAGTGTGTGTGTGTGTGTGTGTGTGTGTGTGTGTGTGTGTGTGTGTGAATTAATTGCGAATTCCAGTAATACAACGCGTGGTAAAAAGTGAAAAACTCAGTTTTGTAATAAGGAACAACATATTGTAACCAGAAAGTTACGTTTAGCAAAAAATAAATAATTAAATGCATGTAAATTGACCGTGTTGCAAGCGGCCACTCAGAGTTCGTTATCTCCCGTTCGGGACTCGCTCTCCCACACCAGCAGCCCCAGCAGTTTTGGATATTTCTTGCCATATGGACAAGTGATCTTACTTGCCGAACTTGAGCTGGCCGGTGTGACAGGGGTTCAATGTGGACTGCCTCCTTCGGAAAGCTAGGACCAAACAGTAAACAGTAACTTGTTACAGAACCATTTGAGTTCCGGAAATGAGATTGTTTCTTCGTCGATAACTCCTGATATACCCGTCGTGAATGCCGGCGCCTGCAGCGTTAAAGCACCGAACTAATCGCTCTCCAGCTAAATTAGAATATGTGTTGGTGGGGCATGGAAAAAGCCAACTTCATAAATAAATACATTGGTTCATATTGGAAACGGTCCCTTTTTATTTATATTTTGATTATTTTTTTTATTACTTCCTCCTTATAACCAATAAAGCGAAACTTAGATAGCTTTAGAGGTTTTGGTCTTCGGATTCATACAGCACGAATGTCGTTAGTTCTTTATGTTTATGAAAGTCATTCTGTAATTATACATACTCATATAAGAATTCATTGACTTTAAAATAATCAATGGGGGGGGGGGAATAAGACCATCATAATATTATTATTGTTAGTATGAAATTTACATATTGTTCTTTATCTTTTTACATTGATATATTTGTTATAAATGTTAAACTTTGTCTTACAATATAATCGTATAAAGGGAGTGGTAAATAAAATGTAGAGATTTCTTGTATTTAGCATGTTCACTTGCAGTTCTGGATCTGATTCAGATATGTGGTGAAGATGACCAACTATTATTATTGTAATGTATCATCCTTTAGATGGCACGCTGTAAAGTTTAAGACGCGTAAGTGCAGTCACTTGTTTGTGATAATCGTGTAAACAAACTAGTGTTAACATTTTCTACAACATGGATAAAACTGAAATATGAGCTGTGATACAGTACTTCGTTTGAAGGGTTTAACCCCAAAGAAATTAGATTCCACATTAAAGGATTCTTCCCCTTCGTTTTCGACGATTAAAAAGTGGGCTGCTGAATTTAAGATTGGTCGTACTTTCATTCAAGATGATGAGCGCGCAGGGCGTCACAAAATTCCTATGACCGACGTGATAATTTCCAATGCCTTGCTCAATGTTCGCGGATTGAAGGTACGCGAGTTTGCTGACATTCTAAAGACCTCGATAGGCCGTTTTCACTACACTTTACACGAAATTTTGGATATGAGAAAGCTTTCCCTTCGATAAGTGCTGCGTTTGTTCACTCATTCAATGACCATCTCGCAAGAGTGTTTAGACTTGTTTAAACGCAGTTTCAATGAGTTTCTCCGACGTTTCATAACAGTAGACAAAACATGGACTCGTCACTACACGCTAGAGACGAAGGAGCAGTTCAAATAGTGGGTGGCAACAGGTGAAAGTGCACCAAAGAAATCAAAAAACAGTTCCATCTGCAGGAAAAGTCTTGGCTACGGCTTTCTGGGATTCTCATGATGTGGTCCTTGGATTCTACCTTCAGAAGTGCGGAACCATCACCGGGGAGTATTACGCTTCACTATTGGACTTGATTCTATTCAAGTTACACATTCTCTTTCATCACGATAATGCGCCTTCACACATGTTGCTACATTTGTTGCTACAAATCTGTATGGCCTCTTTAAGTGTTTGTACATCCGCCATATTCGCTGGATTTGGCTCCCAGCCTTTACTTTTACTTCCCATACCTGAATAAATGGCTGAGTGAACGAAGATTGACATCAAATTATGAGGTTGAAGCTGAGACAGATGCTTATTTTTCACAGTTGGACAAATCTTTTTTTACAGAGGTTATTAAAACGTTGGATAGTCGTTGATCTAAATGTATTGATTTACAAGGTGACTATGTTGAGGGGGGGGGGGGAACCGAGAAGAATTGTATATTTTTATAAATGATTTAACTTCTTACCATGTTTTATAGTTACTACTTTTTTAAACAGTGTTTCTCAATATTGCATTTCTAAACGATTAAGATTGTTTTAATTTATATAAAAAAGAAGCAAAATAAAAGTACACCATTAAGTAGAATCGTTTCTGAGAAAAGATACATTGACGAGTACAACTTAAGTTTGCAGAACATTTCATAAAACAAAAATGCTCATTTAGTAATATTGGTGGTCTCGTCTTTAATTGTGTTTTCATTCGTCTTCTTTGCTCTTAGCTGCTCTTTCTTTTCCTCTCCTTTCTTGCTGGACATTTTTTTATTGTTCTGAAGTCTGTCTGTTAAAGCTTTGCTTCATTCACTTTTTGCAACCTTTTTTCTTTTTTCACGCCAAGTCTCGGGAATAGTTTTCATTTTCCGTTGAATTTTAATTCTAGTTATATTCCAATCATACCGAGCAGAGTGACTCAGGCAGTGATGGTTGAGACTCGCACTCGGAAAGTTCATGGGTCAAGCTTCAGGCGAGGCGGGATGGTACCTTGTGGTGTTGCGGTGGCTTGCGCTTGCGTCTGGTGGGTTCTGTCTGGGGGCCTCCTCGGGGTACCTCGAGTGAGACCTTGGTGGAACGGGTAGTTTTCGCGGCCCCCCCCCCCCATTGTCTGGAATTTATCATTTATGGAAACGCTAGGGATCCCGCCTACGTCCGTGTGTTGCCTCCTCGGTTTCCTGGACGCCCGGTGTTTCTTCCATGTCATCCCTTCCTTCCGAAGGTTCCCCCTCGGGGCGTATGTGCAATAGGCTCATTAGCGGCCGCGTTGCGAACTCCTCATTAGGGTAGAATAAGAATATATTGCCATCATTGAAGCTAACCTACAGCTGTTTTTACTGTTGGTTTGGGTGCAAAACTTGTCTAAGGGTTGGAATTCAGAGGTTCATATACATTTTGACTTTTCCCATGTAAACAATTTTTCAAAAGCTTAGGGATACAGAGATCCATATCATATCAGCGAAGTTAGGCAAACGTGAAACATACATTCCTAAAAAGGCACTAGATAATGGACCCAAAAAGACAGCAATTTAAGTCCTGTAGAAAAAAATAAGCATGAAGTGTGATGTAGTCATTTACATGGTAAGTGCTTTAAACTTTAAAAAGCTGTGTATGGTGAAGATATTCATTGAAATATTGTTTTAAATTACACAAAAATATTCCATTTGGGGGGGGGGTCATGATATCTTCTTGTTTCTGTCTCAGGTTATGCACATATTTTTGACAATTGTTATGCAAGTGAGACCCCTAAGTGATTGGATAGCTAAATTAAACGTTTTAGTAGTAGTGCAGTAGTTAACTTTCGCCTAATGTAAAGAGATTGTCGCAGACGAAAGATAAGACCTGCTTTTTTTTTCCGAACTCTTGGTCCAGCTATTTCTTCACATTTGGAATCTATTTTCTAAAGGAGACTTGAGTAACTGAAGTTTTTTGTTGGCAAAATTTCAGTTAGAAGGAAATGCTGTGAATGGTCTGTATAACAAGCTGTGCACACGTGTGCGGGGGACATGGGATTGCTATTGAGTTGATTATTCAGAGATAAAACGTGAAGTGTTGTAGGTATAGGGAGGGGATTCGCTGAAAAAAGTTACTGATTAAAACAGCTAGAAGTACCGATCAATATAGGCGGTGTAGTGACTAGCACACTTGCTTTCTGACAATGCAAATCCTTGCTTTGATCCCAGGCGACTAAACCTGCTTACGTAACTTTAGATGGCTTTTAAAATTCCGTGCGTGTTTCATATATGATAAGACGTGATTTAACGGCATTTTAAAAAGTGACATTTTTGATAGCAGATGCTACGGATGATGCGCTGAAAACGGGATGAACCGCATCCTCACCTTAGATAGAGAGGCAATTTATCGAATACGGCAAGTCATTTGTTTGAAAGACAGCACCTATTAGTTGTTCGATTGAATGTAAATTGTTCCCGTCTGCCAGTCTGAAGCTGGTGTTTTCTGGTGATAGGGCGAAAATGTACATCTGTGTGACAATGAACGGAAGCCATATCTAAACAGCTGCTTTAGCACTTTAGTGTATCGAAACTTTTTTTATTACCATCTGCTATGAAAATAGGCTACAAGCATTAAAAATACAAAAACTCTGTATATTTAAGTTTGTATTCTTCGTTTAATATAACTTTTTTTTTTCCTGCATTTCCTGTTGAATTGGAAGGTAAACAAAAATCCATTAAACTTCGGGTTACTGTGCCGACGCTCTACCAACCTAAGCTACGTGTTTGTGATGGCATACCAGGTCACTAGAGGGGATTCATGGGCAAGAGTCTGTCTGCTGTTGCCGAGGTCGTTAAGGAGCGCCCGGTCACCAGGACTGTCCTCCCTGACTGAGGTTTTTTCCAGGTTTTCCTCAGTTCTCATAAATGGCAAATGCCGGGGAGATACCCTAAACTTATACCTGGAACACTTCCTTCCTTTAACATTCCCGCCCCCACAACTCTCAATTTATAATTTTATTTCATGTATCATCAATGTCCACCTCCTGTGATAACTCAGTAGTTAAACACTATACTTGTGCAGCAGAAATATGTCATTGATGACGTATAAAAGCATTGTTAAAATTATTTCCATCCAGTTTTATATAATTGTATTAGTAATACATTTGTAGGGTTTGCGATACTGAATTAGAGGCATAGGACACCAGTGCCTTTTTTAATGTTTTATTTGTTGTCGCCTTTATTTCATTAGTCTTCTCGCGACGTTTGTAGAATGTGGACTGAATACTATAGGAGTAAGCCTGTAGGGATGAATGAAATGCATTGATTCAATAATGGTGTAAATATACTCGGAATCCTTGACACTTTAAAGTTATCAAGCATAAGGAAAAACTCCGGAAAAAAAACTTACCTAGACAGCTTGACCTGACCATATATATGAACCCAGGACCTCCGGACTACTAGTCGCAAATGCTACCACTAGACCAAGAAGGCGATCCCCCCTTTTTAAATGTTTTTCTTTCCTATATATAAACCCGCTTAGTATCGTTTGACCAGCACTCGCATTGTCTAAAACATTATTCCAGTTTTAATAAAGTGAATTGTTAGTTTCTGTTCTTTGGTTTCCATGCTCCAACGAAAGATGCTGTCTGGATTTTGCATTCATTCAGCGTCCGCTCACTTGATATATTCTCACTTCAAAGATGTTACAGGAAGCAAATACATCAAAGCAAAGAACCGTCTTATAAGAAGGTCAAATGAGTTTACTAATTTTATCAGTAATCTTTCATCTAAAAGCACAATTGGTTCAATAGACATGATCTGGGTTGATGTCGCTTTATATACAGAGTGAAACACTAGAACACATTTAGCTAAACAAAAATTGTTGTGTAAACTTAATAATTTCCGCAAATTTCTGTTTTATGACTTTTTTAAAACTATTTGATATATTCGTATTGTCAGTTTGACTGCATTGGTCTCCTTGCGATATCTGTAAATTGCGGACTGAATACATAAGTCTGTAGGGATGACCGAAATGATAGCGCAAATGACCTCAAAGTACTTGGCGCCTTTAAGCTATCTGGCATTCAACTTCTTAGGGTAAGGAAAACTGCGAAAAAACTTACCCACACAGTTTGACCTGACCGGGAATCGAACCATGGATCTCCGGATTAGTAGTAGAAGTAGAAAGTAGAAAGTAGAAGACTATACCACGGAAGCGGTATTTTATGATTTATAACGAAAATATTACTTTTATTACTTAGTTTACCACGTACGTCTTATAAGTATAACACTATATATATATATATATATATATATATATATATATATATATATAGTGTTGGCCCAATCATTTAATATTATAAACAAAACTCGTTTAATCAAACACTGAGGACGGTAACAACTTGCTAAAGAAAGCTGTTTAAATATTTTTGTTCCATAGAAATTTGTTTAGACTTGCGATTAGTGACCTTTGAGTGTATAGATTTTCATTTCATGCGCAGCCAGGCACTCTTAGTAATTAATGCAAGTGGATGCAAAGTTGTGCATTTATCAGAGAACGTTCCCAGATCGGCAACAGGGACATCGACATTTTCTGTAAAATCTGATCAGTAATACCTCAATTTGGAGAGTGAGGAATACTTAAGAGTTTCTTGCACATATCTAAAGCACGTTCTCCAGATATCAAACAAAGGGCGTGCACGCATAGAATCTTATCAGCTTCAGCGTGTGCAGTGTTTGACGACTAACCGTATTCAGAAAACTGCTAATCCATTGTTTGTCTCGTCAAGATCTTTACATGTGAAGTAAATAAGAAAGATTAGTGCCACAAAATTTTACAGCAGGCAAACGAAAAGCTACATGGTACATTTACGTTAGACACCAGTAGCAGTTAAATGTATAATAAGCTATTAATGTGGCTGTCTGTCCGATACACGCGTCTGCATATTCTACTGTAATGCTTACAGACACTGTCTGCAGGGAGTTCCTCCAGAACTTCTAGGTAGCATGAGAAAAGCCTCGTGGTCTATGCATTACAATGCTTCTACACATTGATATCAATAATAAAAACTGATTAGACAGAGCAACTTTTCATAGCTCCAAGGCTCGTATGACCTTAATCCAATATACTTTCATTTATAGGGATATTTAATGTTCTAGTTTACACGACTCCTATTAATAATAAAGGGATGTTTAACCACTGCATCTTAGATGTCTGCAACAATTAGCAACTTCCCTGGGATATTTGTAAATGTGATTTGACACATGTGCATTGAAGCTGATGGAAATCACTTTGACCGTTTGTAAAATGTGTAAAGCAATGTGAGCCGTAAACAACTATGCCATGGAAGCAGCCATATTGTTCCATTTTATTGCATGTAATGGTGGTTATCGTATTCCGTATGGGCGCTTAGGTATTATGAAATAAAAACCAGTAAGGTAGTACTACCGCACTGGGGTAATAAATGCACGAATCGAGTTTTCCAGAAGCAGGGAAAACCACGCCATACATTGATGGCAGAGATAAGATTAATTCCAAGGGTCCACCTGAAGGGTGAGAGATGTTATCACCCATAGTACCCTCTGGTAATCTTAACGTTATCACGTTTTATTACGCGATGCAAAGCCATTTTGCCGTTTACAATTAAATATGAAAACTTTCAAGGAAACGAGAGATAGAAATTACCTTTAGAGCATACTTAAAAAAAAGCTGAAAAAAGAATTATAACAGTTTACATTAGTAAACATTAAATATTTAGTATCTCCATTGGAATTCAAGAACAATGCTTTTTCACTTCATATTGGAATATACTAAAAACAGGTTAGAGGTAAAAGATTAGTAAGGCAGTTTGTGCCGAATAGGCAAGCAATGCACATAATAAAGTAAAATTTCGGTGTATTAAGAATTTAATTTAAAAAATTAGCTATATACTGAATTTTATCATTATTTGATACGTTTCATGCTAAATATTGCTTAACATGAATGCTTCTATACCTAGCTATGTCTAAAGAAGGTTAAAATATCACATTTAGTTTGTAGTACTTTCTTTTATTTAATTTTGAAAAGAATAAAAAGTTATTTTTTCAGTTGCACCATTGAAATGCTAATTGTTTAAATAACTGTAGGTCTTAAGGATTGCTTTAAAATATTCTTTTAAAAAATTATAGTTTTCATATCTAGTAGAATACGAATCAACATGTATCGTTTAAATACATTTTTACATTTAATATTGCAAGTTTTTTGCAATGCCGAATTTAATTGTTTTACTTTATTTCCCCTTTCATATAAATATAGGCTACATTACCGCAATGTTATCCAAAATAATTGTTTTCATCCTATAACTGACTTATATTTTACAATGCCCGGCAACGATAGAAAACAAGATAGTAAAATGTAATCCTCTGTAAAGTTTAAGTATCACAAGTAAAAGAGTAACATTTGAAATTTGAAAATGGGAGGCTGAAACCTAAAAAATAATTAAAACTGGTTTTAAACTTCTCCTGAATATCTAAATTGAAGTTGTTTAATTTAAATTTATTTTAAACTTAAACGGACAAGTTTTGAAATGAAAGCCCTGCTAATACAAATGTATCCCTTTTCTTTACTACTACTAACTACACAGAAAATAATTGTGATACATGATACGAAATGATATATTGGGAAAGGATTTGTTTTTAAGGAAGTAAACGTTCCAGCTCTAAGTTTAGGGGTACCTCCCCGGAATTCGCCATTTATGAGGACTGAGGAAAACCTGGAAAAAACCTCAGTCAGGGAGGACGGTCCTAGCGGGATTCGAACCCCACACCTCCCGCTCACCAGTCTGCGCCTTAACGACCTCGGCCACCCATGGCGGATTTGATTTATTTATTTATGGACGCTCTTTAACATCTCAGTCATCAACTTCCCATTCAACTCAGGGCGTGAAACGGCCAACAAATTTTGCTCAGAGTTCTCTTCTTTCAGGCTTGAGGTTCTTTTTCGTGCCGTAAATGTACGACACGGGACCCACGACTTTACTTCCTTTCCGAAGGAAGCCATACTTAGGATTTTTACGCCCGAAAAAATCCATCGCTCCTGGCCGGGTTCGAACCCGCGATCTTCGGTTTAGGAGGCAAGTATGGTAACCACTATACCCATGGCGGCATGATGATGATGATGATGATGATGATGATGATGATGATGATGATGGTAATAGAGTGAGAGTGGAGGTTTCTAAATTCTAGACCTTAGAAATAAATAAAAAACTAAACAAATGGAATATCCCAGTTTTATGCGTAGATATTCTTTTGCAGTTCTCTAAGACCCACAAATTGACTCATCTGTGCCTGGAGAGAAATCTATACTTGATTTCCAAATTATGGATAACTTAAGTGTAACGAACTCGCAAACTAGCTGTGAAGCTAACCATGATCGTCTCGTCGAACTTAAAGCAATCTTATGGCTCCGAGTATACGGAGCACCATAGTCTAAATATTCTACACACTTGGTTTGTGGGCTGTTGGTGATCAAGTGTTACAGAAATGTCACATCACGTCACTGTGTGTTCATTGCGGCGAATCATTCGAGCATGAACGGAAGGAAATTCGAGATGGCTTCGTGTATTACACGTCCCCTCTGATAAAGCGGCAGAGACGAGGCGAAAAAATACAAACTTGTGGAGTGCATTTCGTAATTTATGATATTGTACTACATAGCAAACTGAGATAACTGGTTTGGGTGCCATTAAGGAGCTTCATCTCTAATGGAAGTGTTTGATAATTTAACCTCCCTGATGGGGAACAAGGTGCCCAAAATATGTAACACTCTATGTATAAAGGCAAATTTGTGGGAACCAAAATCAACTCTCTTTCAATTTAAATTGATCATTATTTCCCTAAACCTTGCTTTTTACTTTATGGAAGATAAATTTATTAGAGATGGGTTCTTGATACCGCGATACTCAAGGCGTATCTATATCGAGCTCAATATTTGTTAATATAAAAATGTGTAATATTTTCAAGTAGCGCATTTTAAAGTGGACGCAAAAAATACATATCTCATTCTTAAACTTCTAAATAGCAGTTAACAAGTACTAAAAAGTTGAACGTTGTTTCAATCTCATATTTTTGCAGATGTCTGATATACTCTTTTCTTTAAATAATCACATATCAGGACAATAAAATGTGTTGATACAGTTTGAAGTAGATATTTTCCAACGTGCTACTACATTAATTTCTAGGGTGTTTTTCACTAAATGAGAATGTGAAAAAACCATGCTCTGCCCTCAAAATACATAAGTTCTAAATCAATAGTAATAAAAAAAAATGGTAAACATGTGATCCGTTAAACTATCTAATCACAGGTACTTATTGTAACAATATTATATTTCATCATCTTTAGCGTGTAAGCTCATTTATATTACTATCTTATTATTTGTTGTTATTTTGAAGTGACAGAAGATGGTGTGTTTTGTGCTCCAATTTTTTTTGGATAATATGAGCAAAGTTTGCAATATTTTTGGTTAGATCATAAGAAAAAACAGTTTTTGTGATATGAAAATTCTCATAACACTATATTCTAAAGAATCATGTCCCCTCTGTTCATAAAATTGTTTTTCCTGAACATCCCAACTCCGTGAGTAGGAAATTAAGAACTATTTGATATATTAACACTTTCAATATAATAAAATGAGAAATTTGAATTTTATTTGATAAAAATATGACAGTATCAAGGAAAATTTGGTATTGGTTAATGTCTAATAATTATTCTGTTGCTATATAAGCCCTCACTATTATAGATTAAGATTTTTATGTTGTTTTTAAATTGGTTTTAATGCTAAGTTTCTCAATAAATGGAAAATTCTTTAAGCTCTATGTCATATAGGAACATTCTGTTTTTATTGATTATAATCATTGCTTCATAGCATTGGAAGCTTTTGTCATTTTTTTAATTAATTACTTTATAATTGGCCTGTTGTAGATCTATCAAAAAACCGTTTTGGGGAGCTGCCAGTGGAAGTAACAGAATTCTATTTCCTAGAGAGGTTGCAACTTTATCACAACAGTATTAGGTCAATACCAGATTCTGTGGTATATTTGCAGTCTCTTATATATTTGGATCTAAGGTATGTTAACAATTATTATTATTATTATTATTATTGTTGTTGTTGTTGTTGTTGTTGTTGTTATTGTGGTTGTTGTTTGTTCAAATTAAAATAATTTATATGTAACACAACTGGAATATCACCCTTTTTGTTGCATAAGACCCCACAGGTTTTGTTATGAAAAATAATCTATAATTTTTTAAAATGAGTGAATGAAATATGCAGAAGTTAGTGTGTTACAAATTATAGGAACCATTGCGCTTTAAGGGCACAAGTAATACTGCAAATGGAATATAATTGAAGCTAATGATTTAATGATAGTCTATATTTTCACAATTTTATAATAGTGCTGCTGTTTATTGTTACCTAGTGTGTCATGTGAGCTGAGCATTAAAATTGCTGCTTATCCAAAGTGATACTTTGCATTTCCTTAACTCTTTCTATTTCTCTCTCTGAGATTCAACAATTACCTCAAATGCTGAGAAAATCTCTTTTCTAGGAACCTCTGTGGTAATTTATCTCCATCAGAGATTCAAAGCTAAGCTCATTGTATGGAAAAGAGACCTGCAGCTGACTTTTAATTGTGGCCTCTTTGGTGAAGTGTAATGTTGAAATGTTTTATATGGAAACAGAAGGACAATAAAATACCATATACTTATGCACCAGTTTGGCATCATGCAACCTGCTAAATGCAGAGGAGAAGGTGTATGGGATAAGGGTGAAAAATGGAGGAGAAAAGTAAAATATACAAAAATAGAATTTTGATAATTTCAGAATAGTGTGTAATTACGATAAGGTCTTTTTTATTACCATCCAGATAACAAAGTGAATAGAGCTAAATAGGATGTTTAAAAATATGGATGCATATTTTTCACTTAGTGCATGCAAAAATGGAAAAGAAAAAAAAGGGGGGGAGCTACTGAATATAGATCCTAAAATAAAGAAATTGCTGAGAAATGTGTCAGTCTTTATCATTATTTGGGTAATTTATATGCAGTGTTTTTTCATATATACTTTCAACTTCAAACCACCCCTCTCTGGAAAAAATTTAACACATAATACAAATTAAGCTTAAAGTTCTTGCAGGTGTGTTAATGTATCAATTGCTCCAAGCATTAACAAATGTAAGTTTTAACATGTTAGCTACAATAGACCAAAATAAAGCTTTAGATATTCCTTCAATCAGTTGTTGACCTTGATGCTGGTTGGTTGTAAATAATGTAATCTATTTACAGAAATACTGTTACACATCATGCATCCAGTGCACAGGATGATTAATGATTATTTTTCTCTCATCATTTTCCAGCTTTTTTTACTATTCTACATTAATATTTTACTTTTTAAATACATAAATGCAATTTTTATAAGGAAATCCCTCAAATTTCACTAATTTTGTTCCACTTGGACATGTTTCCAAGGTTGTTGCCTTCATCATTAGCATAGGTACAGTCACCTGTCCAGCATGGTATTGTTCTATGGATTTTACAAATTTATTGATGAGGTTACTGTTTTTGGAAGATGAAAATTAACTAAATTTTCTTTGCCTTTTGTTTATGAATATATATTCACACACTGTTAATTCTATGGGTTTTTGAAGAGTTTTCAAGAGGTTTGGTTCATTTTGGAATCTATACAAATTCTGTAAAGATTTTCCGCTTCACTCAATTTTTTGATTTCACTCTCAACTTTTTCCATGCTGCTTACTTCTTATTTGATCACCTCCATGCCAATATTTGTCTTTTCTTTCTTCATGCACCCTATCTGGTTCTTTTTTGGTAATATATCCTTGTTATGTGACCTATCTACTTCTATTTTTGTTCTTTAATTTTTGTATTTATTTATTTTTGATTTGTAAGATTTAAAGAGCTGTGATTTGAAATCTTCTGTGGCTATCTTATTTTTAAAATGTAATATAGACAATTATTTACATATATTTTTAATTCATGTATTCTATATCTAAATACTTCTTAAGTCGTATACTATTTTACTCTAGTATAAAAAGTTCTTAATTTAGCTTTCATTTAGGTTTTGGATATTACTTTTTTGACCTTAACAGTACAAATACTGTCTTTACTCTATTGATTCTCTTTCTGAGATCCTTGTTTGTTCCTTTTTTATTAGATACTATCTCCCAAAGTAATAAATTTAATCGACTTTTCAATCCTTTTATTCTCTGTGTTAAAGTTTTTATGTTCTTTTGCTGTTTATTATTTATTTTGTTTTTTATTTATTTATCTTCAAACCTATTTTAAATAGGACATACATTTTCGTCTCACATTGGGAAGTGATCACAGTGCACTCAAGCTTTTTGTCAGTTCCACACTTGTCAATCTGAGTTATTTATATTTTCACCCTTATATAGTTCAGTTACTTAGCAAGTTAAGATGTAGCTGGGCCACCCTGTCTCCAGAGGCTATAAATATGAAGACTGTTCCTTCAGATTGAAGATTGGGAGTGGGTTTGACAAAATAAAAAAATTATTGTCTTGGAACCTGCAATGATTCAAGCTG
This sequence comes from Metallyticus violacea, assembly GCA_030762175.1. Classification (NCBI taxonomy): domain Eukaryota; kingdom Metazoa; phylum Arthropoda; class Insecta; order Mantodea; family Metallyticidae; genus Metallyticus; species Metallyticus violacea. The sequence goes on from CM060831.1 coordinate 54,236,401, forward strand.
GAAGGATTAAGGAATAGATGACCAGGCAAGAACAGAGAACTATGATTTGGAACATGGAGCATACCACGTGATAAGTAAGTTCCTGTGACTACACAGGTACTCCTTGGTACTCAGACATTTCTTGCATTCATTCCTTCTTTCAAAATTAATTTTTAGTAGCGTTGCTAAGAGTTGGAGTGTGTGCTTGTCTTGGTTGTTGCAAAATGAACAGAATATCCATATGCTTGATGGTCAATGCTGCTACCCACATTGACTTCCCTAGTGAAATCTCAGCTACACAAGGGATGCAGAGCAACTTCTCGATGACCTGATACTTATACTATATAAACTTGGCACCTTAAGAAGTTTAAATGTTGCAATAAAGCATGGTATGGACACATTAGCAGTTCAAGAAGTTAAACAAGATCTGATAACATGGACAAGGAAGAGTTCACATTCTGTAAAATCCACCACAGTTATCACCAGCAATAACCTGCATATTGAAATTCTGCATGGACTGAGGGTGCCAGACACATTATTTTGGATCAAGGAAACATTTTAGATCATATAAAATTAAATTAAAAATTAATATAAATTGTATACTGATAAGAACTGCTTTACTATATAGCATAGAAACATGGGCAACAGCAAAGGATGATGTAACAAAATAATATTTGAAAGGAAGAATCTCAGGCAAGTATGCAGACTAAGTAAAGATGAAAGTAGATGACAAGCTAAATATAATGATAAACTGTATCAGCCACTTAAAGAACCAGACATAGTAATGCAAATTAACTCAAAGAGAGTAAGATAGTAGGCCATCTGTTTAGAACAGACAAACAGTATCCATGTAGAAAACTTACTTTTATAACCCATTTAATACTATGAAATATGACAAACAGCAAACAGATAGCTTGATTGAATGGAAATTGACCTTAGGGATGTATAAGAAGATAGAAGGTAAAAGCATTGGAAAAAGATCACTGAGGCAATCAAGGTGCTAAAACAGATATTCTACCCAGAATAGATTATCCATTTTACTAGCTATAGATTAATGCATTGGGCTAATAAACATTTATCATCATGAAATCAAATTCCTTTAATCTCTCAGCTAAACGCTTTAAGATCTTTTTTTTTTTTTTTCATTATTTTATTGTATTTCTCAATACTTTATCTATTGGTAATATAAACAGCATTGGTGAAAGAATAACAACTTGCCTCAAACACACACACACACACACACACACATATCCACAAAATAAAAATTAAAAATAAATTAACTCTTGGAACAATGTAGCTAAAATTACAGGAATAGTAGAAGACAAGTCAAAACATAGCTATCTTTGTGTTACTATTTTTAAGTATTTGATCTATTTCTGCTCTGTAGTTCTTGATTTTATGTATATACATTTTGATAGCTCCATGAAATCCTATGAAATTTCTAATAAATATAATAAAAACAATGAATAGAGATTATGCATACTAAGTGAAAATTAAACCCATTTTTCATTTGATATGTGTAATTTCTATATATTATTTTTTATTTTATTTATTACTTTATTTGCAATTCCATAGAACACATACACATGAAAGTGTTGAGAAAAATGGCCATAATTTTCACTTTGGTATGTATAATCTCTAAACATTATTTTTATTATATTTATTATTTTATTTTGAATTCCTTAAGATTTCACGTAGCTATCAAACTTTTTTAATAATCAAAGAACATTAAATATGTATTTGATTGCTCTATACAGGATTTACCTTCTCTGAATTCTGCTACTTCTTTTGTTCATGGATTGTTAATTTCTTTATATTCTTTTTAATATTACTCTTAAAAAATATTACTAGTTAATGTTAGTAATTTAACAATTTTCACATTTTGATAGGTCACCTTTTATTGGTAGTTTTATTGTAATCTATTTTTTTACTTTGAAGTAATCTTTTCTTAATCCAACCTTTTTTAATTAATGGATCCAGTAAGGAGCCTGTAAAATCTAAATCTGCTTTTAAATGTCAATTCTGCAATTATGTCATTAATAGTTATTTCCCCTAACTTTGTTTCCTTCAGTGTTAATATTATTTTTTGCTTTGTGGTGGGTTGACATTTATATATTATTCTTTTCTAGAACAATCATCTTCATTAATTTTCTTCACTATATCTATTCAATTTTTAATTTTAATATTCTTTTCTAAAGTTTTGTTCTATTTCCTTCTCATGCTACTTTTTCTCATTCATTTATTAAATGATCTATGAACTATTTTTTTCTTGTTCGTAATTTTTTTCACTTCTTTATTATCTAAATATTCCATCATTATTATTACATGAAGACATTATTACAAAAACAGCCCTTGTCATTTTTTAACAAAAATTAGTTAAGAACACCATCATGTGCGGACATGCTTTTTCTACCATATGAAATGTGTGTAGACTCCAAAAGTGATCCATATCAAGTGAAATAGCTATCAGAAAAAATACCAGTTGTACAAAATCAGTCTTTGTCATAATTATTTCCAACAAAAATTACCTTTGTCAGGTGACATGGGTTGTTCTTATGTTAAATATTTTAGCACAGAATTACTAAGATATATATATCTTAGTATAACAGTATATATACCTGAGTTTCTCAACATTGAGCAACAGTGGACTTTTTTTTGCTGAATCCTTTAGATATTAATTGAAGCTAAAGAAATATGTAGGATGACAGAAAATCTCCACACATAGAAATAAGGGCCATGGAGATTAGTGAATATCCTTAATAGAGTATCAGTACCTAATGAATTATTGTATGCCCTCCTTTACAATAAACCTTTGAAGATCAAGCAGTTAAAATTGGACAACCCATAAAAACTGTATGGATTACCATCTCCAGAAGCCAGCAGTTCTTTAAAAATCTCCAAAATCATTCACAATCGGTCAGTTTCATACACATGATGCTGACATTGATGGATCAGATACAGCAGTGGAGAAGCAAGCTATTAATCTGTTTTAATTTTGTAATACAATCTTTTTTTTTTTTTTTTTTTTTTTGCATTAATGACATAAAATTTTCATTAGTATTATTTTAGCCCAAAAATAGCCCATGTCGCACTCCTACAATTCTGGCCTGTAATATATAAACATTAAATATTTCTATCAAATATCTGATTCTGTATACTGAATAAAGAGTCTATATGTTTTTTATTTAAATGTTATGATTTACATGAGCTAGAGTATTCTTTCCCCCTGAGAATATCAATTTTTCACAATGGCTGTTTTTATATTATCTTGAAATTTTTCTGTGTTTTACAGTAATTCTATTTTGTTGTCGAACATTTTCTTTCCATCTTCTTTCAAGTATAATTTGAGAGAAAAACTTTCTGTTCTTAAATTCCAAGTATATTTTTACTAGTATCATTTAATATGGGTGCATTTAATTTTTTACCAGCATTGATTTACCTCAAAGGTTGTTAACTCATTAAATGGTGAGAATCTATTTTTTATTTCTGCAATTTTTTTTTTTATTTCTTTGTCATACACAATAACATTGGGACAGTAACTCAGCAGAATAGTAAGTTCATGGAAGACATGGAAAGCAAAGTGAAAAAGACATATTACCAAATTAGTAGTGTATTTTAGAAAGTGAGAATGTCAAAAAAGACAAAAATAAAAGTACAGTGAATTGTGATCAAACTGATTCTGCTCTATGGTAGCAAAAAATTGCAGTATATGACATAAGTAGAATGACAGCACAAGAGATAATGTGGTGAGGCACATAATAGGCAAATTAGACTAATTTTGTAATGCTAGGATCAGGGGAGAGTTGGGTCAGGAAGATGTGAAGATGATTAAAGTGGTTTAGGCACTTTATTAGGTCTTCAAATTAAAGAAAAAAAAATAGTTTGCTCAGCTAAAATCAAAAGAAGATGGCAAAGAGAGAGACTTTGGAAAATATTTAAGTGGATAAAGAAGATGGGAAGAAAAGGAGAAAATGAATAGTGAAAATAAGGATTAAGAAAGATGGAAGGAGCTTGCAAAAAATACCGGGGCGCTGAATGAAACAAGAGGTCAAGAAGTAACTTGAGCTTATATCTATTTTTGATGCAGCAATTTTTAAATTTACAATCAACATCAGCCTATTTTAATTCTTACATCTAATAATACAGCTACATGATCTGTTTGTTGTTGTTTTTGGAAATAACTTTGTTAAGTGCTCTCCATTTTCAATTATTGTTTATTTGCCATTATTATCAGCACATGTTCTAATTCATGATTATCAGAACCAATTTTGGTATCAAAATCTCCTATTATAAAGATTACATCTTGTTTTTAACATTTTCTAGAACGCTCTTTAATTATGGTAAAAAACATTTTTGTTTTCTTCATCTCATGTTTCTGTAGGCATTTACAATCAAGATTCCTGTTTTAGTTCTAAATCTTGCTGTTATTATTTTTCTTGGTTTCCAATTTATTAGAGCTTTTTTCATTTCCTTTTTTAGGATATTCCTAGTTCATCTGTAATACTCAAAATCCCTTACTGAATATAAGACAAACCATATAACAAATTATTTATGAGGAAATCAGTCAAATTTCACTAGTTTTGTTCCAGTTACTAGGACATGTTTCAAAGGCAAATTTCCTTCATTGTAAGCCCGTTCCACTGTCAGGTTTCTAGCATGGTATTAAGATGTCGCTCTTTGGATTTTATAAACATTTTGATGAGGTTACTGTCGTTTGGAAGATCAAAATTAACTAAATTTTCTTTGTTTTCGTTCAAGAATATATTTTCCCACACCGATAATTCTATGGGTTTTTTGAGATCTTCCAACAACATAAGTTTGTAAAATCCAAAGAGCGACATCTTAATACCATGCTGGAAAGCTGACAGTGGAACCGTTCTGATGATGAAGGAAATTTGCCTTTGAAACATCCAAGTAAGTGGAACAAAACTAGTGAAATTTGAGTGATTTCCTCATAAATAATTTGTTATATGATACTATATATCACTCTGAAAATCCCAACCGATTCAAATCTATAAGACAAACCTTCCATCAGATATATGAATTTCTCCAAAAACTAGTCCATCTTATTTCCCTCAACCCAGATAATGTTAAACTATATCTGTTCATTTAATTTACAGTTTAAATCTGCTTCCCAGCATACCCATATATTACATATTTCTCAGAAAACCTATTTTTGTTCTCCTTTACATGCCTAAGGTTGTCAATAGTGAATCTGATCAGTTTTGCTTTGTATCAGTTTCTTTCATATTTGAAATTTAGGTTAGTGTAGGTTTTAAGGATATAGCTATTCCATCTGGTGGATAGAATGTCTGTAGAGTCCGCAGACCAGCCAGGCTGCTTTTTGGCTATCCCTTAATTTTAAATAAGGCTTAGATGGTACCAATTCAGATCATCAAAGGAGTGGACATTCCCGTCATCATTTCTAAAGTATTGCAAACTTGAAGAAGAACTTCTTCTTCTTCTTCTTCTTCTTCTTCTTCTTCTTCTTCTTCTTCTTCTTCTTCTTCTTCTTCTTCTTCTTCTTCTTCTTGCATAATGTAAAACAGTATAACATTTAATTAAATAGTTTTCTGAGGAACAACAATTCAAAAATCATTTACTGTATATTTCAAAAAATTTGTTATTTTGAAATGTTAAATTATAGTATTGTAGTTATTGTTCTTTCTTCCAGCCGTAATCAATTAAGTGTGCTACCAAGTACACTTTGTCAGCTACCACTGGAAGTATTGCTTGTTGCGAATAACAAGTTAGTGGCACTTCCTGAAGAACTGGGTCGCATAAAGACATTAGCAGAACTTGATGCTAGCTGCAACGAAATTTCTCATCTTCCTTCACAGCTTGGAGAGCTTCCTGTTCTCAAGTCACTTAACCTACGCCGTAATCACCTAGTTGAACTTCCCTTAGGTAAGTGTGGCTTGGCATATGCAATGAGTATTTATTTTAACCATGCTATCTGTTTTGATTTGTTTAGCTTGTATGTACAGTGTTCGAGACTGGAAAAAGGAAAGAGAATAAAGATTCTAGCAGTAAAATATAAATAGAAACATTTTCAGAAATAGCTATGGTATGGGCATTTGTTGTATCTTTTTAAAATGCCCATTTCTTACCAAGTCCCTTATCAAGTAGAGCACTAAAAGTCTTCCTTGATTTCAAACCTTTATAAATTACTTTTGGCAGACTAGGCTAATAAAATAATCATTATCAGAACTAAAAGATTAAAGTTGCAGTTTATGTAAAGGCAAGATGATACATTACATAAGAAATTGTGAGTTTAAAACATTCATAATAGCACTGAAATCTGACCAGCAATTCCTACCAGCTAGTTCTGGCTAGTCTCCGTTATATAAAATCCATAACATTTCATGACTATTTTATGATTTTAAGTGTATTAATATGAATAATGAAGTATAAAAGGCTATACATGTAGTGATTAATTTGTTTAATTTTTAACTGTAATTTATCAATAAATAAAATGTAATGGTTCCCTTCGAAAGGATCCACTTACAGTAAATTAAATACTGCTATTTAAATATTTGTTTATAAATTACTGAAAGTGAAGCAATATAACTTGAAATTTGAAGTGTTCAAGTGTAACACAAACTTTGCCTATAAGTTTTTAAATTGGGACATGTTTGAGGAACCTTCATTTTCATCATCAGCCGTTTTAAAGATTTTAATAAACCTTTGTAAACACCCATTAATGGGAACAAAATTTCCCAAAACATATCCCTATTTAGATACTTTTGAGTGGAGTTCTTGTCAACATTGGATCACATTCAGTTTTGGGGACATATGTTCCAAAATCATGTGATCTTTTCCTAACAAAGAATTTATGAAAAATTCATTCTTATTGCATGTATTGTCACTTACTTGTGTGAAATCCAGCACTGTTGATCATAAATCAGTTCTTATCATAAAACCTGTGCCTCTTCCATTTTTTTTAGTTCCACTATTAAATAGGGAAACTCCTTTAGTCTAACCATTCCCATGCTCTGCATCTTATTTCTTGCAGAGCTACCACATTAATTTTAATTTAAATGTTAATTTTCTAGTTCTACTACTTCCCATGAGGGTTCATAACTTTTTTTTTTTTTACCTGGAATGGGTTGTTAACCCTAAGTCCAACCCTAACTAGGAAGATAAGGTTTCCATCTCCTAAGTTCAATTGCTTCTACCAAGATTCAGAGTCTGATCTACTCCTTTATTTTCTGTTGGGATTTACTCCCTTAGCCTTTAAAGATTCTTTTTTTTCCAAGGCAGCTGTTTTCTCTATATCATCCTTAGAGAAAGGAATTCGTTATTTGCCAATTATGCCATACCGTAGGACTCCTACTTTACCATTCATGCCTTTGAGGTCTGTATTGTCACCCTGGCAAGGGGCCTTTATGGGGATGGTATCTGATAACATAAACAATTAACTTTGTTTCAGAAATTACTTACCTTCGACTGGTGAGGCTGGATATCAGCGGTAACAGAATAACAATCTTACCAGTTGAACTGCGAACAATGACAACATTAGTGGAGTTACATCTAAGTCACAATCCTCTCACCTCTCCACCATCTTATGTAAGTTAGTAGTAGGATTATCAGCTTATTGCTCTTTTTTTTAGCATTCTAAAATACTAGTTATTGCCACACAAGTGGTATGCAATAATAGATAACCATACATTTGTGTATATTGTGTGGCAATTACATTTTCATTGCTAACAAAGAATTGCAAAAATGGTATCAAAAGATATTTTTTGAAAGAATGAGGCAAAGGAAAGAAACTATTTTCTTGGCACTTATCAAGAACCATAGAAAAACAACATAAACAAAGATTACTGGACTGAAATATGCATTTGAAACTAAAGTCCAAAATGAGCAAAAAATCATACTTTAATTGCTTTTAACCTAAAATTTTACTGTGAAACTGAATTATTCTTTCTGTATACACATTTCTATTCTCATCATTATCATTACTTTTGCTAATACTTCACATATCCAGGTCAACGGATTTTCTAGATTATTAAAAAAATATTAAAAATTATACTAATATTTGAAATTCTGTACACTTTTAGAGAAACCTATACAAATTACAAGGGCATAACTAATACTAATTCTTCTGTGGAACAAAACAAGAAAAATCACTTGTACACTTGTAAGTATGTAATTGTAAAGCAGAAATTTAACAGAAATCTTTGTGGAACACAGCTCAACTAATAGCTACAAGTCACAAATCCATAAACTTGTAATGTATTAGAGCATACTTTTGTGGAACAACCCAGGAGAAAATAGCCTATGAATTTCATCAAACTTGTTCATAAAATTGTGCATTGCAAGAACAACATTATTTGAAGTCACTTTAGTTAGCCTTCTACTGTGCTGTTCATTATGCACCTTTTCATGGCCTTCTGTGAACCATGGTATGTCACTGTCAACCTTCTCCATAAACAGAGGTTATCTCACGAATAACAGTACACAATTCACTATTGGACACACATAGGGGCACCTCCATAGTGTATAATTTATTACCACCAAAACAGTGAGCATAGGAACTCTTTAAATGCTGACAACACACTCCTACTAAATATGCCAGTTCACTGACATAACTAATGCAGATTGTGTTTCAGAAACAAAATAGGTATTCTCTTTTTGGATGACCCTCATATTTACAATAGCACTGACTAATTAAATCCAGTACTAACATTCTTAACCTTTGCAAAAAAATGTCTGTGGAGTCGAGTGTCCCAGAAAATTTTGAATCACGTGGCTCATTGCTAAGTGAATGATCCATTTTGACAATGTGGCTATAGTGTAATATTGCTAATAGTATACTGGTGAGCAATTAGTTCATATAGTGGCACTGTAATTTCATAGAAACGTTGATGAACGATGCAAAAATAATTAATCAGAACATTTCAATGTCAATCATATATTTCATACCTTGGTGTTATGACTAATTAATTTTTTTTCTAAAAGCTTCTTGCACAGTTGCAAATGACCCAATCTGAGTCCTCCAGATTTCTTATGTCTCCAAGACTCAATAAATGAAGTTTTGGAGACTTAGAGGAACTTTTAAGGTAGCTACCCAAAGAGTTTATCATTTCAGACATCTACAAATTAAATATTTTAAATACTGCTTGTGATATTAATAATTGAAATGAGAAATATTTAATTTTTTTTATAAATACAGCATGTTGTTATCAAATATCATAACTGTTTTATAGCCATATGTAGAATTTATAGAATAAATTTATAGGAAATAAATTTTCTAAATTAAAGTAGCTCATATATTTTCCTCAGGTAATGTAATAATAATAATGATGATGATGATAAATCCTGTTGAATCTATCGTATGTAATGTATTCACACTCCATTGGATTTAGATTGAACAGGTTAAATACATTAATGTAGGATATATTATCATTGCATTGTCTACAGCTTCGTAAGTACAATTTATTCACCTGTTGAATCTATTTGACTAATTCTCATATTGGGATGTTTTTTAACATTTTAAACCTTGCTTACAGTTATGCACAAGAGGACGAGTACACATATTTAAATATCTTGAGATCCAAGCTATTAAAGAAGATAAGAAACGAGGTTTCATAAATGAGGAGCTGAGGCGGACACATCGAAAAGCTGGTCATCTCTCAGACCTTCGATTTGCAAATGGCATCTCTGCTGAATTAAGACAGAAGCGGTATACTGTGGATAGTGGTTATAGTACAAGTGATGGAATGGATAAACGGTGGTCGCAGGAAATTAAAGTGGTTAGCATAACATACAGTATATTTTCTTACTTTGAGTTTCAACCATCATAGGACTGCAGAAAGTTTGCTACGTGCATTTGTTAAATTTGTTAACTCTGTTGTAAACATTTTATTTCTTTTTCTATTCCATAAAAAGAAATTCCATATTTGTGTAATACATTTTTTCTCAGTTTTATGTACTACAATTTTTCATCATCGTCGTCGTCATCATCATCATCATCATCATCATCACATCATGAAGTTTTGTTTTTATTCTTTCATTTTCTTTTTGAGTTAATATGTTCTTGTATTCTAGTTTTGTGTGTTTGTTTTGTTGATGGGATTGAACCAACTCTCCCAGCAGTTTACCTCCAAAACCTGAAAATGTTACTCAATCTGTTTTACCTGCTTACTGTCTTTCTTGTTTATTCATCAGAGCATAAAGAACAAATTAATGCTTAAAGTGTGTATAACTGCTAATATAGGTAGCTTTGAAGATAGTGACAAATATGGTTTTGCTCATGAGAATACTTTTACAAAAAAAAAAGAGGAGAAGGAAATATTTGCAACGATGAGATTTTGGCTTCAAAATATTTATTGGAAATTCAAACTAGTATGCATTTGGTGGAAGAGCATGTTGAGTTCAGTTGTATTTAAATAGCAGGTGTAAAAAAGGAAAAAAAACATTATGTTCTTCATGCAATGTGAGCATACCTGAAGTGCAATGAATCACTTATATAACTTCTTCTTCAATGCCATCATATTAAAATCTTCTTCCTTCAACAACCAAGTAATGGAGCACAAAATTTTATAGCCTTAACTCTTGTCAAGAACAACTTTTATTTTTTTGATACCAATAGACCAATATCACCGGAACATTTTTAATGTGTGTTGTAACCACATCAGTGACTTTTTTTAAAGTTAATTTTATCTCGAGGTGTAACATGAATTATGGAATTTCTGATGTTCAGTTGCATGGTTATTAAAAGTTCTGATAATATTCAATAAGTATAAGAGTGTGAAAATCACTGCTTTTACAGAAATATAAGAAACTGACCTAAAATAACAAAAAAGATAAATTTATTCAAAATGATAAGATAAAAGACCCAAAGTTGAAAGGAAATTATATAAAATTAAAGAATTGGTAAAAATGACTAAAAAATTATCTAATGAATTAGCATTTCGGAATCTGGGGGACATGTCTGATATTTGTGTACAAGTTAACTATTCTATGATGTACCAGTTAAAAGATGACCAATTTTTAAAATATGGTCCCTGGGGATTACTTAAATATTGATAATTCTAAAAAATGATTTTGTAGACTGTTTTGAAAAATAGAAGGAAAGCTGGGATAAATAAATGAGGTTCCAAGAAAGTACTTTGAAGGGTATTAATGTGCCAATATGCTAAGTAAGTTATGTTGCTCTAATAATATTAAATATTTGGGTACTCTCTGGGCAGATCTTGTACCACATTATTGAAATTCTTATTGGTTAAACATTTGTTATTGACTGATCATTTCGTGGCATATTAATTTCATTTAACCAAATAAAGTTAATTAGTTTGAAATATGTTAAAATATATTCTAACGATAATACCTGTAATTCATTATTGTTCCATTAGGTGGGTGATGATGAAATCAGTAGGCTAAAGGCACAATGGGCAAGGCAGGAAAGTGCACCAGTCATGGTAAAACATCCTCCAGATTCTCAGGCAAATGGTAGTTGCAGTGGTGCTTCAACACCATCTACTATAAGTCCGGGTGATAATGCAAACCTTGAAGAAGAAGTAAACAAGGTAAAGTTTGTAGTTTCTTGTAAACTGTCAAAAGAACATTTATTCAACATTAAGAAATAAATGGCTAAACAATATAGTGTTTAATGGATATCATTGTATGATTAGTTGAACTACACACTCTTAAAGCTTCACTTACTTTTTATAAATGTATGGAACCGGTTTCGAGAACATTTGTTCCCATCTTCAGCCATGCTAAGGTTCAACTGTCGGATCATTCGTTGAGCTGTGGGAATGTATATTCTGCTCTGGTGGCGGTGTGATAAACTTGTAGTTTATGTTTTCATCCCCGACAATGTCGAAGTTCATTATGCTGTTTTTGTATTTGTAGATGTAGATTTTCTCCCAGGTTGCTAATTCCGTAGGTCCTTGTACTGATTTTAATAATTTTGTTTTATTTATTATGTCGTGATTTTGTGTCCAAAAATGATATGCTACTGCTGATTTCTCTATTTGCTTGTACTTTATGTTCCTGAAATGTTCCTTTAACCGTGTGCCAATGTTTCTCTTTGTTTTCCCTATGTAGATTTTTTCACATTCTGCACAGTTTATTTTGTAAATACCTGATTTTTTCTTCTTGTGGAATACTGTCATTAACATTATCTATCAGCAAATTTTGAACATTAAATCTATTAATCGGTGCCAACCTGATATTAAAATCTTTAAGAATATTCTGAAATTTTTTTGTGGCCCATGGATGATATGTGAATTTTTTTTAAAAATAAGTTTATCTTTTTTTGCTGAAAGTGTTGTGGTTTCTTTGATATGTTTTTGTCTCTTGAATTTCTGCACCTTTTTATGTACTAGTTCTTTTTTAAAACCATTTTTAACTGCTGTTTCTTCTATTTGTTTGTATTCTTTAAAATATTCTTCTTTGCTAATTTGTAGGTTAACTAGCCGGTGTGTTAAACTGTTAATTACTGCATGTTTGTGTGCTGTAGGGTTTAAACTGTCAGCTTTGATGTGATTATCTGCATGTGTATTCTTTCTGTATATTCCAAATTTAAGTTTTTCTTGGCATTTCATTATTTTAATATCCAGGAATGGCAGCATGTTATCTGTTTCTATTTCGTATGTAAATAAAATGTTTTTATCTTGAATATTTAGAAGTTTTAAGGCATCGTCAATGAGTTTTCTGTCAACTATGGCAAATATATCATCCACATATTTTAAATCCATATCATATGGACTTCAGAAGTTCAGGCATGCACAAATACTAATTTAGATATAACAGATTCAAGAATTTGAACTATCACTAGTTTTTCAAATTTTAGGTCTTCATCATTAATTTTTAATCTTGCTCTCTTAAGTGTTTTCCTATGGTTTCCTTATATGGAGTAATTTGTATTAATTTGCTCTTTATCTTCTTCTCTCTCTTTGGGTGGAGAGAAATATTGGTCATTTGAGAGCTCTGTATAGAACTTTGGCAAAATTTACTGTAAAGTTGTTAAGTTTATTAAGCTAACTGACTTGAATTCATAATTATGTGACAGGATCAGTAAATATTGTGTAATATCTGTTATCTGAAAACTATATCTGGATATCATGGTTTTGATAAATTACCATAGCTGTTAGACCCATTAATATGATGCAGATGAGCTAAAGTAGCTTGGGTTGTGTCACATTTGGAATTTGTTAATTATCATTAATATTACAGTTTCTCATATTCAGATACGAGAAAGAGGAAGCTATCTGAAATTCTGTTTAAAAATACTGTTAAGGTTAAATCTTAGTTTACACAATAATATTTATGTCTACTTAATGTTTTGTACAATAATATATAAAAATATCTGAAAGTCAGCTTTTAAAAGACAACTAACAGTCAATATTAAAACTATTTCTTGGACCTTTCATTTTGTTGTGTTTCTGATATTTTTCTAGTTGAAATATGCAAATACATCCCTCTGACATTACCTCTTATTCTTGCCATAGTTGCATTGTAGCACAATGAGATATACTTTTTTCTTAGTCTTGAATCATCTGTAATTGAATGCTTGATATAACATTTCAAAAAGCTCTTTAACTTTAGGTTGTTTCAAAATATTCATAGACACTAACATGGCATAGAGCTCCTTTAAAAATTTGAAAGCTGTACTTGTTTTTGTCTCTGAACTCTGAGATAGTAGTAATACTTTTTTTTCTTCCTTTTAATTTTGCCAGCATTTTGCACAGTATACTTATGTTTCTTGTACCTGATATGTTTCTGCACTCTAAATCTTTTCTCAGTTGCCACCTTAACTTCAAAAAGTTTCCAAAATAGTATTGTTCCATCTGTTGAGAACACTTCCTCCCCAAACTCACTATGTTTTTTAAATAAGTAGATTTTGGCATTTTTGTAAAAATTAATAAGCTATATGAGCCACTATGCAGCTTTCCATCCCAAATGAAATGCAGATATTCAGCTTTGATGCATGTACACAAATAGTGACCCCCACCCACACCCTGCTTGTTTTGAGCTTATAGGGGACAAAACAATCTTCTCTCATATCATTAATTTATTGGCATGCATCAGCATGCTACTGTTGCATAACTTATACTACAATGGTCTTAAACCTAAGAAAGGAATGTATTTTCTCTAACAAAAAACTGGGGCCATATTTAAGGACAATTTCTCTTAATAGAGACAAAGCAAAACAAAATTTGAGACACTGTGTCAGTTATGGTCATCGTTAAGCTAAAGGTCGGAGAGAAAAACAGATATGTAAATTTGCACTTTCATGCCTTAAGTCCACACACCGTAACTGCTCCTTATTGACATGCTAGCAGAAGATTTCATATAAACAACTCACCTCACAGGAAAGGTAACTCATCAAGTCATCACTTCATCATTCCAAAGACAACAGTGTGCATGTATGCAACCACACTGAGAAGAAAGTGGAAGTATTTTTGACTCCCTTATTCATGGTTAAAAAACATATTTTAAAACTTCCTTAAAATTGCTAAAACTTATATCATGATAACCTTAAAGTTTTAAAAAAGTTACCAAAATGTATGCCCTTAAAACTGAAAAATGTACCTAAAACTTTAACATGGCAAAATAATAACATAAAAAGTGCATTTCTGTAACCAGCAGTACAAATACAGGATTTATATATTTATAGGCATTGTATAGGATGCAATAATAAAAGATGATCCATGCCCTATTTATAAGTATTATTGTCTTGCTTCTAGATTTTGAAAAATGAGTTTATTGTTTAACATTTTGCAACGGCTCTTCTGATTTCTAAAGAATTTATGAAGCAATAATAGCTTATTAAAAACCTTACATTTAATCAAATCATTTATGCAGTAATGTAATATTGTTTGATATTTTATTATTCTTTAATGTTTAATATTAATTATATATTTTTATAGGCAATAATTTTCCATGACCACCTAGTACAAAAGCGTGTAGATCAAATGAGTTCTGATAAAGAAGAACACATACGGGTAGCAAATGCCAAAGAGAGTATCAGATCTGCACATGGAAGGTAAGGTTGAACGTGTTCTAGTAGACACAATTGTAGAATTTTTAACAATAATTTAAAGGATGTTAGGAATATTGGCAATTATAAATTAATGTGTGGTACTCACTTGAAAACCATTATATAAGAGATAAGTATTGCCTTGCATGATGTTAAATTATTGTTATGTTTAAAAATCTAGAGCATGTGAAGCCATTTTTCTTTGAGGTGGTGTTAATTTGAATGCTTGTAAACTGAATGCTGATGATTGCATAGGTAAAAATTCCCTTTTGAAGAACACTTGTGTGTCCCCTTCTCTTTGTGGCTTGTCATGCTGTAGCAAAAATATTTAAAAATTTCTTACCTACAACTTCACCTCAGAGTTACAGAAATTATTGTTATTGAAATTTATATGAAATAAATCATTATATGCTAATTATGCAAAATAGGCAGAACCTCCACATTGTTGTAAAAAATAATTATTTAAAGTAAAAAGGCATGTTGGAAATATGGAA
Source organism: Metallyticus violacea (assembly GCA_030762175.1). Lineage (NCBI taxonomy): Eukaryota > Metazoa > Arthropoda > Insecta > Mantodea > Metallyticidae > Metallyticus > Metallyticus violacea. The sequence continues at coordinate 54,251,869 of CM060831.1, forward strand.
AGAAAGCAGAAAGAGAACCTTAGAAGAGATGTCTCTTGTCTTCAAAATTTCTGTACTTAAAAATAAGATAGAGAACAAAGTTCTTATGGTCAGTACACCATAAATGCTTGATGTCTAAGTGACGTCAATGTCTTTGCTCCTGTAAGATCATGTGATAAATAGCACTAAAGTGAAATTTACTGCTTTAATATTAATACGCACAATTTATAAGCAAGGATCGTATGTTAAGATTAAACCTATGAAGTGAATGGAGAGAGATATGCAGAAAAATTACAAATGATAATAAGTTAAAGAAGTAGATAAGGATACAAAGCATTTTTATGATTTAAAGGATAAAAGAGATCAGCTTTTCCAGAGAAGGATCATTACACATCAAAATAATTCAAGCAAACAAAAAAACATCCTTTCTAGTATGCTGTTAATTTCTAGCAAGACAAACTTAGCAAATAATGTACATTAGGCCATTCCTTCATAATCTTTTTGTTATGAATTTGGCATACAAAGAGGAAAATAGTGGTTTACTAGTAAATTCTAGAAGCAGTGTGAAGAATTGCTCTTGGGGCATAGTATATGAGAAGTTTTAAATAGGCATATGTTATATGGGAACTGGAATATCAGGTCATTTAATTATCTGATAACTGATGTGGTGATAGGGACTGCAGCATCCAATAAATCATTGCTAATAACCAACTGGGCTAAATTAGAGTTGTGTTGGGCTGGCATAGCAGTACAAGTTGCTGGTTGAAGCAATAGAGTGACAATCAAATAAATTCAAAAAGTTATATATTCACCCATGTCATGCAAGGAGATGCTGGCACTGCCTCCTGTTATATTCCATACGTTTCTAGCACCTGCTTCTGAAATTACCCATTACCTTTCTTAATTATCTTTGAGAAATTAAATTTATTTTTTTGTTTATCTAAAAAGTTTGGATACTACTAATTTATGAATTGCATTATGATTTGGATCTTTATCACTTTGAAATTTTGCTTCAAATAATCTCCTAAAGCACTAGTAGACATGGCATGAAAATATGAAATATAAATAAACATTAATAATGGAAGAATAATTAGCTCAAGGAATTGCCATTTAGTGTTCTGAGATACTTGGTCTCTTGGATTAGAGACATGTTGCTTCTTTCATTGTTCAAATGATCTGACTGAGTTACATGATACTTGTGGCCTTCTTCCACTTTGCGTTACTAAATTGAAGTAAAGTAAAATGCTTTCTGCCATCCCCTTCCAATGGAATTGAGTTGAACCACAATGAATGGAACAATGAAACTGAATGCACTTGCAGTTTCAGAAAATGCATTGCATAATAGCACTAGCTAACATATGTGTAGAGGTAAAGAAACAATAAAAACTAAAGAAATGTAAATACTGGGATCATATTGTTTTTAACAAGAAATTTGCATGGCAATTTTGCATGTTTTTAACTTCCTGCTCTGGGATGCAATAAAATTTATGCAATATTTTTGAATGAGCATCTCAAAAATTAAAGCAAAAATACTGGGTTCACATATTTTTAACAAGAAATACACATTGTGAATTTTTTATGCTTTTTAATTTGCTTGTTTCACCCTAAGCATTATCATAGGTGTATTTATTGCATTATATATTTATGACATTTATCATATAGATGTGGATAGCTCTAAGCAGAGTTATTAATTTTCTTCATTTGTTCTTTAACTTTAATATATTAATGTGTTATTTTGCAGTCTAACCTACAATAAGCAAATTGTTGTGCAGTTTTTAGATTTCAGTAACCAATGTTTGATTTCTTTGAAAATTCATGATTACAAATGACTTTATACAAAGTTTTTTGTATTGGGGATTTTCACAGTGAAATATAGTATAATATGACAAATTATTATTACAAAATCACTCAAATTTCACTAATTTTGTTCCACTTACTTGGACATGTTTCAAAGACGTTTGCCTCCATCTTCAGCATGGTGCCACTGGCCGCTTCCATTGTGGTATTAAGATGTCACTCTGTGGCTTTAACAAACTTATTAATGATGTAACTGTTGTTTGGGAGATCAAAATTAAACAAACATTCTTTGATTTATAAATATATTTTCCCATACTGTTAATGAGTGATTTTGTAATTATAATTTGTCATATTAGACTTTATACAAATTCCCTTTGATTCAGTTTGACATGTTTCAATTTGGCACATCTCCTACTGTTAGTTCCCATATACATTGCTAAGAGAAATTCCTTTCAATTTGATTGTGATAAATGGGGGTGCTTTAAGGCCATTGCAACTATTTGATAAATCATGCTCACCTGCCCTGACTTATGTAGCCCAGATGGCCTTAAACAATGACTTATCAGCCAATCCAGCCCCCCCCCCTCTCCCCACTGCATTGGACATTAGATGATTGGATGACCTGATAGTATAAGTATGTCCAATGTTTTACTTTTAAACATTTTTCCCAGAAATCACAAAAATGACATCAATAGAATGAATGTAAGATATACTAAAAGCACGCTACCAAGTATTGAGTAAAATTAATGAATTGAATTGTATTGAATTCGTATACTGTATGTGTGGCTGTGTATATGATGTTTTAAAAAGTAAAGATATGAAGTAACTTCTGGGATCAGTTGGTTGGGGTACCAGCTGAATTCAAGCAGGAAAGCATAGTTGAAATTTGATTTCACTATTATGAATGTGAAACAAAAGAACCAGTTAAATTAAATGCACCTTAACAACTTTGTGCAAGAAAACATCAGAAACCAATCTTATCTTTAAAAACTGAAGAAAAATATCTGGAGCAAAGATGGCTTTTGCATCTGCAACTTCTGTAGAACACAATAAATAACTCTGATGTTTATTAGCAAATGCTCAGAAAGTTCAAAGCACACTCAATAAATGTTACTCTTATAAAGAAATTGGATGAAATTCTATTTTACGACTATGTCTGACCTAATAAAAGTTTGCACACAAGAGAACAACAACCAAAATAAAATGCAATGCTCTTCATATGTATTCTTAGTCCAGAAACTTAATTATTCATATTTTCATTTTATAAGTAAGCAAAATTTATACACTGCCTACCAATTATATCTTTTGATTTTCTAGCATGAGGTGAATATGTGATGCAAGAGTGTTACCTTATCTGTTCCCTGTTCTTGTCCTGTATCGAGCATCATTATTTTTTAAATTAAAAGGAACATTATTTTTGGTCACTGTTTGTTGCACATTCATTATAATATATATGTGTATTTTAATGAAAGAAATGCTAGCAATACTTGTCCCTGTAAATGCAGTAAAATTCTTGGTGTAAATTTTATAAATCTAAGTTATCATTAGCATATGTAGTATATTTTATGTTTATTTACTTTATGGGCATGTTTGATGAAGTGCCTGCCCTTCACAATTCAAAGAATAACTAAATAAAAAGGCACTATAATTTTTATAAGATTTCTTATAATCCACAGGTTATATTGAGGTTCTTGCTGTAATAAGGCATATACTAAAACAATACTTTGTGTTATAATTCCATCTCTTTAGCTACAGATAACTAATATAATGCTCTGTTAACTAAGAGAATAATAATTGCAGAAAAGTGAATGGTTAATTTACTTACAGTAGTGATGTTATTGTTATATTTTATTTAATCAGAAAATGGATAATTTTACCTGATGATCTTTCTGTATATTCTTACGCTTTAGGCTGGAAAGCAAGAAAAGAAATGAAATATGTGTATATATGTGTGTGTGTATGTACAGTGGAACATCAGTAGATCTGAAGTAATTAGCAATGAGGGGTACCTTGAATTTGGAATAAATTAGACTATCTGTAGCATTACAGGAAACATCATAAGAGAAGAAAAAATTTAAGAGTAACTAAAACTAAGGGAATTTATGGTAATTTTTAGTGTCATGGCTCAGAGTGAATGTTTTAGCTAAAAGAAACAATATTCATGCTCATTTTTGAAGCAGTCCTTAAACTACTTCTGCATCAGGAGGTTTTTGCTTGGCAGTATCATGCCATCACTTGAGTAACAGGCTGTCATGCTGTGTGGCCTTTGATTATTGTTCTCCTTACAATTAGTATGATGTTGCCTCCAATGTAACAAACCTCATTGATGTATTGTGCATGACACTAAATTGCATTTTGGCTAGGCATTATTAAATTTTTGCCAATTTCCAACCACTGGCTTGGACATGTTTGGAAGGCAGTTGCCTTCATCCTTAGCATAGATTCATTTGCTAACTTTCCTATGCTGTCTGCAGGTTTTACAAACTTGGAGATGAGTTCATTTGGTTTTGGAATCAAAATTAATTAACTCATCTTTATTCTTGTAAATAATTGTGCATTTTCCCAAACAGTTAGTTCTATTGGTGGCTCCTAAATTACTTTTAGAAGTTTTGATTCTTTTTGGGATTTGCCAAAAATGTGCTATTGCTGATTTTTCTGTTTGTTTATATTGGACATTTCTCTGTGCTCTTTGAAACAAGAAGTACTTTTTTTTTTAAGAAAAATTTGAGGTGCCCAATGTTTCTTAATTGCTGGGCATAAATTAATCAGAACATCTCTTCAGGATGAAATTAATCAAGGAAAGCTAAGGATGCGAATAATACTCTAAAGAAAGAGCAGACAACTTGATAGCAAAACAAATGAAAAATGTAGCAAATTATTTATAAGGAAATCGCTCAAATTTCACTAATTTTTTTTCCACTCACTTGGATAGCAAGTTTCAAAGGCCTCATCATCAGCATGGTTCTACTGTCAGCTTCCCAGTGTAGTATTAAGATGTCGCTCTGTGGATTTTACGAACTTAGTGATGAGGTTACTTGGTTGGTAGATTAAATTTTAATAAATTTTTCTTGTTTTGTTTATGAATATATTTTCTCATACTGTTAATTCTATGGGTTTTTGAAGAGCTTTTAAAAGTTTTGGTTCATTTTGGAATTCATGGATTTTTTTTTTTTTCCCAGAAATGATATGCTATTGCAGATTTCTCTGATTTTAGATTTCTCATGTGTTCCTTAAATCATAGGGTAATGTTTCTCTTTGTTTTGATATAAATTTCTTATTGCAGTCTTGCAACAAATTTCATAAATGTCTGATTGTTTTTCTGGTGGAATTTTGTCTTTTGTGTTGGTTGTTAGGAGGTTTTTTTAAACTGCATTTGTTTACATGAGCCAAAATAATGTTGGCATCTTTAAAAATGTTCTGAAATTTTTAGTGTGCCCATGGATTACCATGGTGTGCCCATCCTGATATTTAAAATTACTTATTAAAATGCCAGTTTATTCAGGAAAATCAAAGATTCCAAACTCCTAAAAGCTCTTCAAAAACCCATAGAATTAACATTGTGGTAAAATGTATTAATAAATAAAAGTAAAGAAAATTTAATTGAAATCATAGTATGGTTGAGTCCAACTAAACACTCTTATTGCTCCACAATTTTATATGATTCGCTTCACTGTACAAGTCCCAATTAGCATCTCAAGTCAAAGAAAATTTAGTTAATTTTGATCTTCTGAACAACAGTAACTTCATCACTAAGCTCAATGCCTGTGGTGCCTCAGTAGTAAAAACGGGCGTTAAACACTATTAAAAAAAATCACTAAGCTCGCAAAATCTACAAGCAACATCTTAATATCATGCTGAGAAGCTAACAGTGGAACCTGATGATGAAAATAACATTCTCTAAAACATGTCCAAGTAAGTGGGAAAAAATTAGTGAAATTTGAGTGATTTCCTCAAAAATAATTTGCTATATTATTTTATATTTCACTGTGAAAATCCCCACTATTTAAAACTACTTATTAAAATTAAAAATAATTTGGAAGCTCTTTATTGGGAAGTTAGGGAAAAAATGATAAGTACGTATCTTGTAATCTTAAAAGAAGTTAGGAACAGTGAAGTTGTATACGTATCTTGTATCTTTTGTTGCAGTCAGTACATTTGATTTCATATATGGCTGCTTGTGTACTGGGAGGAATTTTATCCTTTTTGTTAGATTTATGAGGTTCTTTATCTTGTCTTTGTTTACTGGGGCCAAAACAATATTATAATCTTTGAATATTTTTTTAAATTTCCAATACACCCAAGGGTGAAAAGGAAACTTCCTATATAAGTGCTCTTCTTTGTAGCTTTTCAAAGTGGTGACCATTTATTTTTTCCAGTTTTCGAATCTGTTATTTTCTTATTGGCACATTTTCTTGAGTAACATTTTTCATGCTATGCATATCATTGGCACTGTTTCTTCAAACTCTTCATCCAATTTATTTACATTTCAAAGATTTAGGGCCTGTAAGTTCAAACTGTTCATCATTTTTCATCTACTAACACCTTTACATTCTGGAAGCAGTACAATTAGGTTTTATAAGGGTATGTCATTATTATCATTATTCTTGGCTTCAATCCCAGCATCACATCTTTTCCGATATTTTTCCTTGGTTTCAAAAGTGTCTGGCTTCACTTTGCCCTGTGAATCTGTAACCAATACACAACATCCCTCATGACTATTAAATATAGGAAATGTTTGATATGGGTTTTCATCACTTTTTTTTTGCTTGTAGGTGTAGATAAAGCAAACAGTGACAATATTGTTTTTACAAACATTTCAGACTCTGATCCATGGATTAAATAAAATTTGTTACTTGGGGAACAAGAATTAAGCTTGGATTCCATCATACATTGATTTTGCTCCTCAGATGTGCCAACAATGAGACTGTTTTACTAGGCAATCTGTTCTTCTGCAAAAGCCCTTATAATTTTGGCATACATATTTTAAAAAAAAAATTCTGAAATATATCTATGATTATCAAGGACTACTGATTTTTATAAGAGGTGGACACTGCTAACAATTAAGTGCCTTTAAGAGCTCTGGCTTAATGGACTTGCATATGATGACAAGTTTTTTTTTATGATCACTAGATGCATTTGATTTGTCAATTTTTGTTTAGCTTGCATGTGACCAGCAGCATGAGTTTCTTCAGTGAAGCAAGTGTCTTAGGTGGCAACATTTTAAATTTGAGCTCCAGTTTTTCACAATTGTATAATTGATTAATAGGGCTCAGATTTTTAGGGCTTAAAAAGTGGAGGGATTTTATTATTATCATAATCATCATCATCTTAATATGCAATACCATTGGAACTGCTTCACAGTGAAGCAAATCATATAATTATTAATATATTGTGATGAGTCAATAAACACTCTTGTAGCTTCACTAATTTACTATTTCACTAGTACATGTTTTTCTCAGACCCTTGTCCACATCATCAGCTATTTGTCAACTGTCAGAAGAAGTATCATAATCTTTGGAGGATGTAGTATAGGTCCAGCAGACATCTGATGTACTTGAAATTTGTATTTTCTTTCCCTGGATATCAAAGTTCATTAGTCAAGTTTTGTATTTGTGGATGTAGATTTTTTCCTTGTGTTCAGTTCTGTAAGCGAAACTTTCTCTCCCCAATTTATAAAACATTTCCTCCAAACTCTTTTTATCTCTTGATAAATTCTCAGCAAACTCTTCTCTCTAAAAGCTCACAAAGATCTATTGTTTCTCAATATATTCAATTCCATTTCTTACACCCTACCAAAACCCCCAATATATATATTGCTTATTTCCCAACAATCTTCCATACCAATAACAATATTTGGGATTCAAGCCCCAATGACCTTTTCCATCTAAACTTCTCCTGTGCACCAAGACATTCCTTGATAATCTCTCCATCATCTAACATGAAAAATCTTATAAATAACAGACATTCAGATAGTATACCAGAAAAGAAGTTAGGAATTTATTGTATAAATTGAGCACATAAAATAATGTATTGGAAAAACAAATAGAAGCATACGTACTGATGGAAAGAGCACAACAGGAATGAAGTATAATCAAATAGAGAAAACTGCAGTGGCAGCTGATTTTTGGACAAGAAATCATGAAAGTGAAGAAAAAGGACAACTTTACTGAGTCAAAATATTTAGAGCACTCTTTATGGTTTCACTTATATGAGATTTACTTAGGACATATTTTGTGGAGCAACTGTCCACATCCTCAACTGTTAAACGACTTGATCAGCAAGGAACTTTTTAATTTTTTATGAGCTGTTCAGAAGTTTTTTTTACAGTAGCGGCTTGCAGCTTCAGTGTCGCCAGATAGTTTCCACAAAATATTTCAGGCTATTCTACACTGTATCTCTGTAACAAACCTGCACTTATGCTGTATTATTGTCCCTCTCCTGTTTTTCCTGTAGCATTAGGCCTAATATTCTCTTCTGTCTTTGATGCAGAACCACATAAACAGTCTTTTGCTATACTCTGTTTATTCTTAGAATGGGTCTTAATGTAAACATGAAGCATGTGGAATTGATTGCGTGACATTGTACTTACACAAAAATAGTACATAGTGTACATACATATAAAATGGGAAACAAACTGTACTTATACATAGAATATTTTAATATTTGATATTCATAATAATCCATGGTCTACTAACAGACCATTCATATCAGAATAAAGACATAGCTGTATAGTTAAAACAAAATGGCACATCATGGTGAAAGTCCAATTCCAATAGTTATTAATTACAAGAGAGATTAGGCTTTAAATAGTTGTGAGAAAACAATAGTTAGTTATAAATGAGTTTAACAAATTTGCCTAAAAGTATTACACACTTGCAATAAAAAGTGCATTGAGCATGTTGTGACTGGCTAATAATCCTCGTGCACAGAACTTGTTTTTGGCAGATGAATACAATTTGTTTACATCATGATCCATTCTAAGAATGAAATATAATATAATATGAATTTTCTGACACTTATCAAAAGAATTCTTTTCAAGATTATGTTTTTTTTTTTTTGTCACCAGTCTCTGGTATTTTACCAAGTCCATATTCAGCTGCAAACTTTTTAATTATCCTTCATTCATCAAGTCTTTTCAAAGCTTCTAATTTCATCTTTAGGAGAACAAACTTTTACTTTTAAGACTGTTAAACTGCCTGTGGTGCCTCAGTAGTAAAATAAAAAACTATTAAAAAAAACTGTTAATACATATAATGTAACAGTACCATGCACAACCACAGCAAACGTACACACTAAAAAGACTACAGAAACATTGACAACATACTTTGGCACAAACTTAGTGGGGAGGCACGGTACAGAAACAAGCATATGTGGGTGGGTATGGAATTGGCTCAGATTTAATGAATCATTGTATTTGTCAGGCACCGATTAGTGAGGTTCTACTGTATGTGTATATTTATGCATGTGCTGCTTATATAAATATGTAGTTTTTAAAACATTTTTACATATTTCCCCCCACTTTAATGCTAAGGTCCCATATATGTAGGCTTTGAAAACACATAGACCCAAAAATTGTTGAAAGTATCTGTTTCATAGTCTCAGTATTGAAAGGTGAAAAAGTATCAATTTTCTCTGATATCTGTAATTACCCCAAGGAGTTTTTTCTGCACTCATTTAGTTAGAAATTGAGTGAAGTTTAGGACTAGCTGACACCCAGAAATGAGAAAATAGGTAGAGAAAAATTTCCAACATACCTTCCAGGAAATGCATCTATGAGGGTAGTCATAAAGTTTTAATATTACCCTGAAGAAAGAGAGAAACAGATGCAAACTTATTTTTATGTGTTAGTCTTTCCCTATACGTGCCCTCTGCAAAGCCACACATTTTTCTCAATTATTCATTTGCTACAGGATACCTTCATCATGAAAGATGTCATTTTGAGTATTTATGAAGTTTTTCAATGTAGAAATTACATCATCATCATCATCATCATCATCATCATCATCATCATCCAACCACTTACCACCAAAGGACTTCAACCATGGAAAGAGGAAGAAGTCACTTGGTGACAGATTTGCTCATTATGGTGGATGAGGGAGAATATCACACCTCAAACTCGCAGCAAGTGTTGTAGCTTCAGCAGAATGAGCTAGTACATTGTCATGAAGAAGTCTTAACACCTTTCTTGAGCATTCTGCACCACTTTGTCTTTATTTCCTCATATTATTTTCTCAGACGGTTCCAGTAATATTCATCAATGCTCTTTATTGCATAGTTGATGACACCTTGTTGATCCCAGAACATGATCAATATTATCTTTCCTGATGATGGCTGGGACTTGACCTTCTTTCATGGGTGTGACTTTACATGTTTCCACTGCTTGCTCTCTTCCTTTGTTTCAGGGTCGTAATGATAAATCCAGCACTTGTCCATCATGATGAAGCACTCAAAAAACTCCACTGGTTTTAGCTTTACAGAATTGCAATAGTTCCATTGTCACATCCACATGGTGTTGTTCCTGAAATGGTAATAATGATTGTGGAATCCACTGTTTAGCAACCTTTGTCATGTGTAATTGGTTAAAAATAGAATCATAATTAATGTGGAACTCTTCAACAGCAGCTTGAATGGTTATGTGCTTGTCAGAAAGGATCAAAGTTTCCACTTATGCCATAATTCCTGATTCTCCTGTAAGAGAAGGTCTCCTACTTCGAGATTGTTTTCAAGGGTTATCTGTCCACATTAAAAGAACCTATTCCACCTGACAACTTATCATATGATGGACACCTTCCTAATATACAATGGTCTTCTGATCATGAATTTCCCTGGCAAGTGCAGGAATCTTATTACAGCGTAAGTATCTACTTGCTCAACCAATTTTGCTTCTGCTCATCTGGTGGCCCCCTCTGTCTATTTGGTGCAAGAAAAATTTAATATACAGCTTAGGAAATTGGCTATATCTGCAAAGAAAAATATTCTGATATTTTTTTTCATGGTGGTTATTAAAAATTTATGACTGCCCTTTGTATCATCATCTGACTGGTAACTTAATGTTCTACCTGCCTGAGCTATACTAGCCCAGTTATTCTCTTTCACTGTAATACATTGTATAAAAATTCTCATAATTAAGCAAGAGCCTCAATATATGTTTGCATATATAGATATTGTTGCTATGAAGAAGTAGTACTAGAAATATTACAGTAGTTTTAGCGGCATGCCAGAAATAAATGTTAATTGAATTGGCTTGGCTGCTTTTAATTGCTGTGCTTCGTTTTGGTGTGTGTCAGTACTGATGTTTCCATTTACAGCCCAGGATTTTCTTCGAACAATGTTAACAAAGTTATCACAAATGGACCTGGGCTATCACCATCAGCAGAGGTTATAATGAATGGGAATGGTATGGAGGATAAGAGACCTTTGGAACACATTCAGACTTATAGGTTTGTATTTTTATATTACATGAAATGGAAAGTGAAACATTAATAGTTGTCTAAGGTAAACTACTAAGATAATACTTAAATGTAAATTGGAACTAAGATAATGTTTTAAGGTATTTTATTTTAATTTGGATAATTTCAAATCAAATTTATTGTCATATATAGTACAATACTTGTACATATTACTGAGCATGATGAAAATCTACTTGAGTTGACGTCTATTTGCAAATATATTTACATAGTCTGGCCATAAGTTCTGTTATAAAATTTCATTGTATAATAACAATGTGCTTCAGTAATATTAATACAATTTTTATGTGTGGTACTTGCATCTATTCTGTACATACATCTTTTTTCAAAATTACCTGTTTCTGCCCTGACAAATGATTGAAGAATGACTCCTCATCATAGCCTGCACTAACTCCATGGGGAAATTTGTCATTACTGCCTCCAAGAATCACTTGAAACTCTCAATATGGGGTACTTTTTCTTACATACTATACCCTCAAGCAATGACTAAATTTGTAATTCCAATTGGTTGAAGTTAAGTTTTTTGTTTGTTTTTTCCTTTCTCTCTCTGTAACAGTGTTTAATGCCTGAAAGGTGATGAACAATAAGGATACATGAGATGAAATGATACTTGGGGAAAGGAATTTTATTTGGGAAGAAGATGTTCCAGGACTAAGCTTAGGGTACCTCCCTGGCATTTGCCATTGGTTAGGACTAAGGAAAGTCTGTGGGTGGGGGGGGATGAACTCAGTCAGGAAGATAGTGTTTGTGGGAACTGAATCCCTGACTTTCTGCTTACAAGTTCACCTTGCCCATCTATGTTAGTAAATTGTGTTGCTGGAAAGTTTGAACAACAGTAAAATTTCTCTTTATCCACTTTTGACAGAAATGCCACAATTGTAGCTCACTTCTACCAAACTATTATGAAGCAAGATGGTGGCCCCTTTGGATCCTTTGAACCTTCTCACAATCTATTTGAGAAGTTGAACCATATATCCTATCATTTCAGAGGTTGTAGCTCTCTTTATTGATGAATATTTCTTCATTTGTAAAAAGAAACTTGTTACCATAATACTCGAGAAGGCATCTGCATTTCATCTGCCTCTGCTTCTTCAGGCTTGAAATTAAAAAATATCCAGTACTCTGGCAATCAGCCTTCAGACCATAGACTTTCCCCAGCAATCTGGAGATTGATTTCACGGAAACGTTTGTCTCATAGGCAATAACGTTTTGTTTCCATATTGAACTGTGCCAAATACTTTTCACCACCCTGTCGGTTTTCACAAGGTGCAGTGCCTGGATGGTCATCCAAATTTTCAGTTTCACTGAGGCAGTGAACTGTGTGGTACACAAACAATCTACTAATTTTCAGCCTCTTAAGGATGTGGAGAATCCTACGTGGCAACTTCCCAAACTCAACATAGGTCAATTACATCAGCACAATTCTTGTAAATCATATTCCAAGACTAAACAGTACTCTTTTTAAGTTGCAGTTGACTCAGAAATGAGCATGATAGCTTAGCAGGGAGTGCATTATCTGGTTCCCAAACATTTGGTACTGTTTTTAAAATGTGTGTAACAGTATTTGTGGCTAGACTATGTACTGATTCTAATGCATACAAGAAAAAAAATTATCTTATGCAAAGCAGGTTACATAAAACATGTAAAAACTTACTTAATAAATTATATTTTTCTTATAAAATATTGTTTTAAATTTATTGAATCAATAAAACAGTTATTTATGATAAAATGTTATCCAAAAATATATAAATTGCTTCAGATTAAATTTTAGAAAGTATTACTTTATTTTCCTATAATGACATCTATATATATATATAATTTTTTTTTTTTTTGAATATTGTTGATCCATGCATGTTCTGCTAGGCCATGAATTCAGATGTTTGTTGTTATTACCTTGCTGTATTTAAGGATTATAATATTATCATGTTTACACTGATATTGACATGACTCCTTAAGTTGAATACATGAAATGAAATTCCTGTACATAAAATAAAATACTAATAAGTTTAAACACTATCTGTTGGAAGAATTATGATGAAACTATTTTGAAAGAGCTAAAAGGAATTGGAGCATGTAAAGAAGGCAATTTCTGGGTAATAAAAATATCAAAAACTTTTGAATATCACTATTTTAAAGCTGAATCCAAATTAAATATTGAAATAGCACTGGAACTTTAATTTTTACAAAAAAAGAAAACCTTAATTTTCTTATGTGAGGAAATCTTAAGTATATGAGCATTCTGATATGCAGATAATGATTTAGGATTTATGCATTCAGGGCTCTATTTTACAAAAATATGATTTAACACATTATAAGTGTATTAATAAAAGTCCTTATAAACTATTGAGTTGTAACTTTCTGTTCCATCAAAGAATGTTCAACATTTGAAGTATTAGTAAAAAGTTAAAGTGACAGCATGTCGGAACAAGATGGAAGAACAGCTGTCTGCCACCTTGAATTGGATTATGTCTACTCCTTAGTAATAAAATTGTATTTTTCAATGTGCAGAATGAATTATTTTTATTTACTGCTATATTGGCCTGGTATTTTTTATGAAAAATAATGATGATTTAGATACTTTATTATGTATTGAGTCAATATTTCACTTTCAGATGGTTTCGGTCCTGGTGGTGTAGTGGTAACCATACCTGCCTCCTAAACCCAAGATCGCGGGTTCAAACCCGGCCAGGATCGATGGATTTTTTCGGGCATAAAAATCATAAGTATGGCTTCCTTAGAAAGGGAAGTAAAGCCGTGGGTCCCATGTCATACATTTACGGCATGATAAAAAACCTCAAGCCTGAAAGAAGAGGCCTCTGAGCAAAATTTGTTGGCCATTTCACGCCCTGAATTGAATGGGATGCTGATGACCTGAGATGTTAAAGAGCGTCCATAAATAAAACAAATCAATATTCAACTTTCAGATGATGATTGTATACATCATTTGGTCATTTATACATTTTTTTATATTGTTTGGCAGTCACATTTTCATTGCAAGCAAACATTGTTAAAATGGTGTCGAAAGAGATTAAATTAGGTACTTATCTTAAAATACAATGAGGAAAGGAAAGATATTTTCTTAGCATTTAGGGAGAATCTTAAAAATAACATTAACTGGGTATTGGGTTCAAACAAGCATTTGAAATAAGGCAGGCCAATGTCAGTCATAAGTCAACTATATTTGCATTTAAGGTAACATTTTCATTGTACTCAAATACTGAATTATTATTTTTTATACATATGCCTACTCTCATCATTATTATCACTTTTGTAAATACTTCACATATTTATTAAAAATATATTAAATTTTTCCATAGTTTTTGAAATCAATAATATTCCTACACTTGTAGAGAAATTTAGCATAAGCATAATTAATACTGATGTTCTGTGGAACAAAACAATGAACAATTTCTTGTACACTTGTTAGTATTGAATTGTAAAGTACAAGTATAGAAGAAATCTTTGTGAAACAAAATTATGTTAATATTGCAAGTTACAGTCCATAAGCTTGTAATGCATTAGACCATACTTTTGTGGAACTGCACCTTGTACCATGATAGAAATGTTAGTGCATCTACTTGTGAACTGGTGAGCTTGGATTTGTTCCCCAGTTACGACATATTGCCCTAGTAAGATCTGAATTTTTGCATTATTCTAAAAATAGTAAATATTGGGTAATTTTCAATGCCAAGGACTCTGGACTCTTCTGCTTCATCATTTAATTCTTTATATTTATAGCCATGAAAGTGAAAGACATCCACTGAGATACTATATGCTCTCTCTGTCACCCCCCCAAAAAAAATATGGAACATAAACAAAACTGATTAATTTGAGCTTAGCATATAACCTAATGTTATATTCTAGATTATTCCTCTAGGATAACGCAAACGTGTGTCCAGTATTATCTTGCTCACCCAAAATAACTTATGATGTTAAAAACATGTTTGTTTGAAACAATTTTTCATTTGATGCATCAGAAAAAAAATATCTTGACTGAGCAAGAGAAATAGGATACCTGTAGATCTTCAGATTAGA
This sequence comes from Metallyticus violacea, assembly GCA_030762175.1. Classification (NCBI taxonomy): domain Eukaryota; kingdom Metazoa; phylum Arthropoda; class Insecta; order Mantodea; family Metallyticidae; genus Metallyticus; species Metallyticus violacea. Next base: position 54,267,147 of record CM060831.1, read on the forward strand.
TTTAGTTAATTACGAGTTCTTTCATTAATTTTAAGGATCAAGCCATAACTACTAATATATAGCCAATCCTAGTAGACTTTGTGAACCAAATAGATAACAGATTTAATAAAATATGAGAACATAATTAGCATTACAAATAATTTAATTTATAACGCAGATTTTTGCAGCCAGACTTTTATAAAAATCTTGTTGTAACAGTTAGTTAGTGATGTTTGCATGCAAGTTGATATAATTGTAGGGTTAGATGTAGCCCTTTTTGCCTTTTACTCACTAAGAAATATAAGCCTTTAGATGAGTAATTTTGTTTTTCCCTATAATTGCTAAAAATATATGTAATTATAGATCATTATATATGGGTATTTATTGCAACATTGTAGCATTTCTATTATTACTGAGTTTTAAAAAGATAAAATTTTGTTAATGAGAATGCATTGATGCTTTTGTTTTGGGAAGATCTGTTTTATGTTGCAAGCTTATAAGGACAAATGAAATGTGATAATCCTAATATTGTGAGCAGATGAATTTGCTGTATGCTGTCATGTAAATTTGTGATATTGGTTGTCTGAGGAAAATATATGCTGTAAAAGCTTTACTGACTGGGACCACTATAGTAGTAAGCAAACATAAAATTCCAGATTCCAGGGATTGTTGGGTGTGAGGAAGTAACTTTGCTGTCAAATATTTCTTTTCCATTATTTTTTTTCTGTGAAGAATATCAAATATAGTCTGTTTTCAAGCAAATGTTTATGAATGTATAAAATTTACCCAGAGCTTTAACTGCCACCAGAATTTAAAAATCTCCAACCTGTCCAGTGCAAATAAAATAGATCAGTTGAATTGAAGAATAGCCACATCATCACTCTAATTGGCAGGACTGTGGGCCTTTATCCTAAGATACAATAGTATGTGTGCTTAGTTTTAATTACAATTTAAAGTTTTTCATGTTTTATCTATTACACACCATTAAAATATCTGTCACAGAATCAGATATTTACAATCTTTACATCTAGGTAAAGAGTTACGGCTTGCATATGAAGTAGAATAAGAATGTATTTGAATATCAAATATTTTGTGTGACAAGTATATTTAATTTGTTATTATCAAGTACATTTTGTTCTTATTACATACAAAATATTAAAAATGTAGAGCCCTCATATAAAATAACTTACAGAAACTAGATACTCAGATTTAATAAATTATATTTGAAAATGGGTACATAAATTATGGTATATTTCAGAAAGTTATGCAGCTTTCTTCACAGACAAAGAGAATGATATTGTATGAACTATACTGCAAAACTTTCAGAGATTGTAGAGGGGTCTTAGGAAAGCAATTTGGGATAGTGAATCTATTGTCCGTTAAGGAAAATAACAGAGCAATTTAGAATTTAGCCTATAACATTCCTTGAGGGTTACAGCCTCCTACCCAATGGCAAAGATAATAATTGCAGGCTGTTGAATTGGGAGACCAAGAAGGCCACAAATTCCTATTAATAACTCTGACTTGTAGGAACACATTATAAATTGTTCTGATGGAATCATTTGCAGTATGACCTGTGGCAAAGTTCTATTGAAAAAATGCATGATCATGCTCCCTGTTGGTTAATTCTGTAAAAAAAGGGTTTAATATGGTATTCACATAAGTAACAATCAATTGTAGGCTAAAAAAAATTGGTCCTATGATTTTTTCATCACTGAAGGCACACCATACAATGATCTTTTCTTCATGCATGAAGTTAGATTTATCACTACTCCAGTAACGATCGTTTTGAGACATACATAACCATGGAAGTGGAACCAGGCCTCATCCATGAAGAATATTAAATATGGGTCTATTTGGCCATTATACACATTTTCCAGAATCCACTTACAAAATGTGCACCTACATATAGGATCCTCTGACTGAAGAGAGTGTGCCAGTTATTTCATATGGCTGAAAGTGCAATAATTTAGTAGCCTTTTGCACAGACTCATATGATATTCCAAATTGTTGTGCAAGACAATGAGATTTTCTAGGGGAATTTTCTAAACGATTGCGAATATCATGTAATTTTTTTTTCAATGAGAACGCTACACTGCTGTTTTTATTTACTGCATTGGACACTTTCAGTTCCCTGAAATTTATTGTACAGATTACGAACTGTTTTACCATCTAGAGCTTCTACACCAGGAATCTTGCTTGAAACAGTCTTAGAACTTCATGAGCTGACTGAGTTAACGCATAAAGACACACTGTGCCATTGTAAACACACAAGGCAAATACACTTTATGTATGCTGTTGAATTAAGAAGTGAACAACACACCACACACCCAGAAAAAGCTGTGCTACGACTGCAACTTTCAGCAAGATCAACAAGTAAACAATCATGCTTGTTATCTCCTCCATGATATGACAAATGAGTGGGGGATCACTCATAGGATAAATCTTGCGCTGCAGGAAAAAGCATCACTGACTGCATGGTACTTGGTGCATTTTATTTGTTTATTTTTCTTGTATGTTCTACATTTGTAATTTCCTGCATAATTTCCTTCCTTGCCAAACTTAACAACAAAGGAAAAAATAAAATGACTTGCTGGGTTTTTTTTAAAGAAAATAACATTTCTGTCAATTCCAATATATTTAACATTTCAAAACCTTTTTATTATTTAAATTTTTTTATTCCTTTCGCTTTTTTCCCCCTCCTCTGTGCCTGTCTTCCCAAACTGTGCATTCACTGAGTGCTTTAATTATATTTATAAATACTTAATAGTTTTCTGTTTAACTCCCACTTTTTAAATTTTCTATTTAACTCTCACTTTTTAAAATCAGTTGTATAGAAGAAAGTAAGAATTGTTATTAATCTTTGGGATCTAAACCACTCAAATGGGATAAGTGGATTAAAATACAAGATCAGGACATCTTGAGGTAGTAATAATTAAAGAAAGCTTTAATCAAAATTGGCTATACAAAGCAGTATGGTTAAAGTTTTATGAGCTTTATGCGTCTTAATGAGAAGATTGCATGAGAGAATTTGGGGGGAGGTGATCGTACATTAACCTGCTTATGAATTTGAGTAATGTAATGGAAAATTAATGAGGCAGTTTCAAATATGAAGTAGGAGCAGAATTGAAGTAATTGGACATTTAAGGCAGTTGTTTTAAACAGATTTCTTTTTCCCTACAGTTTAAATTACACATAAGGAATAAGATAAAATGGTAAGCATTTTGCAAAATGCCTGTAAATACAGTGAGATTCATATCAAATTCACATATTTCTGTCTTTATTCAAACAAGAAAACATTTCAATTGTTGTTTTATTTTCAAATTGAATGGGCATTTTGGGAGTTTGATTGTTTGTTACAGATGGTTGTTCAGGTTTTGGAGTTTGCAACTGTTTCTGCCATTTTAGTAGCTGTGTAAATGCAGCACATACAACAGCAATTACTTCTCCTTGTGAACAGGATTGGATCTTGAATTTTATTAATGTTGTGCGAATTAGAGGGAATTTGGCATTCCCCCTGAGGAAAACACAATACTGACTCTGATATGCAAGTTGGAAACAGTAGGATTTCTTGTGAGTGAAACTGACAAGCATCATTCACCTGCACTGCCAATAGTTGCAGGAATCAGATAATGTCTAAATGAGTGAATAATTGCCATTGATTTTAGGTTTTCAATGTGCCAAATAATGGTATACTATTACATGATTCTATTTGTGTGGCTATGTCAGTTCACAGACACATGCAATTGGGGCACCCAAAATCTGCATACCATTCATGAAGTACCTATGCATTCATTGAAAATCAGATTTGCTATGCAGTATTTGCACAGAGAATGGGGGTCCAATTTTTTTCAAGGACTGTAAACACTGCAGAGTACCAATTATTTTCATGCTACATGCTATATGTATGAGTTCATGGAGCTCATTGAATGCTTTTAAAAGATTGGATAATTTCCAAGAACCTGTGACTACTAAGATCTCCAGACTTGATAACAGCAGATTTGTTGATATGTAGAAATTTGTTATTGGCATCATCTTGTTTGAATAAATAAAAATGTGTGTGAGTTTTATAGGAGTCATCCTGTAAAAAAGATATGTTTTAGATTTAAACACAAAAAGATATTTTAGTTTTAGTCAACAGTCATTAAGGTAAACTGCATCATAAATCTATAAGTGCAATAGCATTGGCATTAATAATGCTTATTTAGAAATCCCAAATTAAAGGATTGTGATCATTGAGCCTTAGAAAATAATGCATTTATGGGATGCAACTTTTAAATTTGATCACTTCTTGCAAAGAGCCAGTAATCTCAAAGTAACCATTCAAATATTCTGTATAGATTTTGCTCAATAGGGCTATTTTATATTGTTGTTTATAGGCTGATTCTTCATTGTAATATAGAAATTTAAATTATGCAATCATAGAACTGTGACATCTCTGTTGACACATTTTGTAGCTGTGCCTAATTGCAGACATTTCTGAATTATAGCTAATAATAGCTATAATGAAGGAGGATAAGGAACCAGCAAAGTACTGAAAAGCAAGCTGATTGGACATTACATAATTGGCTTCTAACTATAGAAACCTGATTGTGATTTTTAATGCTTTGTTTGATTTTATTGAATTCACACTCACCCGTGAATAAAAAATGAGCACCAAGACTTGCAGCTCAATATTAAATCTAGAACTTAGAAGAATTGAATGCACATAAAAATTGCTGTAGTTCCTTGAAAATACTACAATTAAAGTGTTATGTGTTCATTTCTTTTTGAATACAGAGAATACAAGGAAGCTTTGAGACAACAACGATCACAAGATGTGTATAGACCACGTACTGGAGGAGATGGCTCACAAACCATGTCAACTACAAATGAATCTGTTAGAACAGATTCAAGTCCAGGAGGATCAATTTTGCCTCAGAGCTTAAATCACACAAATCAGGTAGGCCTCTTAGGATAACTAAAAAAGAAAGTTAAGTTAAACAGTGCATTATTTAGAGTATATAGAATTGCTTTATGAATTTTTTTAAATATAGTAAATTCATACAAGTCAAAAAACAATGATAAAAATAGGGTATCGGTGAGAATAGAAAGACTTCACCTTACCTGAATTTTTAGTAGATAAATCCGATATTTATAATTTTGTTTCATCCTTACCTTCTAGAAACTGTAATGTTTCTCATTACTGAGACAATTTTATTTCTACTATTACTTTTATAGAAAGGTCTTGCTTGGTATAGCAGATTCTTCTATTCCATTCAGTTGCTACCAACTAGTGAAATCATTATTCTATTTTTCATTTCTTTCTTTCTTTTTCTGGATTTTTAGTTTATTAAACATATTTTACATTTTTAACAGATTTAATGAAAAGATTAATTAATAATTAAATAAAGTACTAGAATTGCAAATGGATTTATGGTACCGTGCATTTTATTTTTATGATGAGCAAAAAAGTGAGAAATAATGCTGAATATGCAGTCTCTCAGTTAAGATTAATCCTTAACCTTCCTTGGGGTAGGCAGACACTGCAACAATTGTGTGACAGTATTAGACTTTTCAGACTTGGCTTTGCTGTATTATTACCTTGAATGCAGATGAATAAGGAATTTTGTAGTGAGCAACGCAACACTAAATCTGTTTTTCACTCTTCGTTTTTTATTACCATTTAAAAGGACTAAAACTAAAGTATGCAATAATTGGAAAAGGTCGCATAGTAAGTTGAATTATTATAAAGAAAAGTAAGAAACATGGTTGGCATTTTTTCCTAAAGTTTTTCTGGATTAAAAGATGACATGAAAGGTTGTCATTTAATACAGTGGAAATGAAGGATGATGCAGATAACCCTGGATTTGGAAGTGCTTTTTTGAAAAGAGGTTGCTTTCATGTTGTAGGCATATCTAATGTATAATATGTTAGAGCTAATTCATGATCAGTTTAGTTTGGAAGTTAAATTGCTGCAGTTTACTGAGCATTCTTTGAGTAGCTGTGAAAAACTGGATTATCTAAATTCTCTAAAAGGATATTATAATGTCTTTTGATATTTTTGAATTATTGGTAAAATCATGTGATAGTTGGTTAAGATTAGAGATTTAAAATATTATAGATAAATTCTTAAGGTCTTAAGGAAAGACTTTGTAAGCTGTACTGTGAAGCTAATATTTTAATAATTTTTAGTCAATAATAATTAATATAATAATTATGTTTTTAATTAAATTGCTCATTTTACAGGAATCAGTTCAGCATGGCACTGAACTAGTGCAGGGTAGGACAGAGAGTCCAAAGCAAATATTTGAAGACAATGTGAATAACAAAAGACCTGTACAGAAAGTTATTCCGTCAAGAAATTGCTCAGCAGTTAGTTTCCATAGTTCACCCACAGGACAGAACCCTCTTGTGAATGGAAGCAGAAGTGATTATAGTGGAAAAAATGGTGCTGTCACAAGTGGACTTAATGACTCACAACAGGGTAGCTGTTACATCAAGCCTAGTTCCCCAATCAAGACTCCTACCACCAGTTTAGCTCAAAGTCCAAAACTTGTAACTGCATCTATGGGTTATGTTCCTGTGTCTGGTCAACACCGACCATCTTCCTTAGGCCAGAGTAGTTCCAGGTCACCAAAAATTGGGTCCAGCCGGGGGATATCATGGAATCGTGATGTCCCACCAGAGAAGCTTAGTTTCACTATGCGGAGAGAATTTGATAAGGCTCGTGAAGAGGCAGAACTGATAGAGCAATTACGAAGTGTAAGTTCCTATTATTTGTATGTCATTCTTTTAGCTTTTCAGTATTGATTGAGTTGATTTAATTTTTCCTGAAAATCAAATTATTTGTTACAAGACTCTTTTAATGTACAACTGTACTTATTTGTTTTGGTGTACTTGCATTTCTTAAATGTGCATCCAAAATATAGCAATTAACTTATAAAACTGAAAGTAGATTAGATTTGATTATTTATTTATTTGTTTAAACTAGTAATACTAAGACCTTCAGGTATTCTCTTCTGCACTATCAGTATACTCACAATACAATGATACACACAGTACAGTAATGTTGATAAAAATTTAAATTAAACAATTTTTAAGTAAATTTGACCATCTCTGTGCTCTGTGGTAGACTTTGCAACTATGAATTCAGAGGTCCCAGGTTCAATTTCGATTCAGGTCAAGCTGTCTGGATGAGGATTTTTCAGAGTTTTTTCTTGCCCTGAGAAGGTATATGCCAGAGAGCTTAAAGGCGCCAAGAACTATGAGTTCCTTTGCACCATCATTCATTTCATTTAGCTTTCAAACTATGTTTAGGTTTATGGACCTCCGTGGTGTACCACAACCATATCATCTTCACCATAACCCTCCACTGGGACAACATAGTGGCATCCTGGCCTCAGAAGTTCATTGCAATACAGCCATGCCAGGGTAAAATACCCACAAGCTCTTGAGAAAATGGGATGGCTTTGTAATATATATATGTGTGTAATTCCATTACAAAATAATTTTATAATAATTTTAAGTACCCTGACCTCTAACAATATACTAATGATTACAATGAACAAAATAAAAATACAAGAATTACTTTATACATAATAATTATATTATAAACAATATCTAAGACATATCAAATAGATAATTAAGTAAGATAGAAGAATATTATATTAAATTAAATTAAGTTATAAGCATTATTTAATTTATAGAGTAGTAACAGTAATAAGATTACTTTAATTAGTATTAAATTGTGAAAGTTTGACAGTCCCTGATATTGCAACCTGTATAAGACTTTATCAAATTAGAGCAGAGCTACAAACAAAATTCATGATCTACAACCATGGATTAGGTCTTTAAAACCTGTTCCAACTTCAGTACCATCTTACCTATAGGGTGATAAAGTATTTGGATATATTGGCTTTGGTCCTTCTGTTAACATGATCTTTCCAGTTTTGTCTATAAGTATGGACTATTTCTAAGACTGAAAATATGTTAAAACCCTCTCTTATAACTTCATTTGGAATTCTGTCCTCTATTGTAAATTTATTGAATGAAGAAATCCCATTTTGGCTGCTATAATCTTCATTTCATTAGATTCTTTTAATATCCAGAGTTCTGAACCTTAGAGAAAAGTGGGTACTTCTAAAACTTTATAGAAAGTTAATTATGTTTCTTAGTCATTTCTTATTTAAAGTTATTTTTATTTTTATTCTACATTTTTGTTATTGTTTATATCTAAATCTTTATGAAGAAGATAGTAAAAATTATGTACTTAGTGTGCTTGTAAATAGTCCAACAAAAGTAACCACAGAAAATAAAACAGAGTCCAAAAAGTAAAACTCTGCTGTCACAGAGCATGCATTCAGCTTATCCGCAAAGCACTCTCTCTTACATGTAATTCCTTTAGAGATAGCAACAGCACCTTCAGTATACAACTAACAAATGTGTATATATATATATATAATATAAAGGAAAAATAAAATAACACTATTAACAATGTAACAAATTAACAGTAATTATAATAATAGAAAAGGATAAAACACTAAGAAAAAGTCACACTTGAGATTACAATAAAAAGTATTAGAAAACACAGAGAAAGTAAGAAATAAAATTAAAAGAATAATAGATAAATAGTAAAGAAGTCAAAAGCAAAACACCCAAAAGCAAATTAAACTTAATAAGCAAAGTTAAAAGCAACGCCAGAGGTGCAAACAATATAAAAGAAAAAGAAAAATAAAGTAACACTATTACAATGTAACAAATTAACAGTAATTATAATAGTAGAAAAGGATAAAACACTAAGAAAAAGTCATACTTGAGGTCGAAAAAGTGTGACTTTTTCTTAGTGTTTTATCCTTTTCTACTATTATAATTACTGTTAATTTATATATATATTTAAATATTAAAATGCATTGAGATTCAGTAGTGTGTAATTAATTTTATATTAGATTCCTAATGAGACAATGGAACTATAGTACAAAAACACTAAGAAGTTTGAAAAAAATGTGCCCATAATAAATATTTGCGTATTGATATAATTTTGTTGTAGATTAAATTGTCACTCATTGATGTTAGATATTTTCAACCATGGCATAGGTTGTATGGACTTTGTAGTGGCATTATTAATGTAGACGTCTACTTAGACATCCTTGAAAACAAATTGATGCCCACAATATGATTCCAATTTGGCAATCCTTCAAACTACATTTTTCAAGATGACTCTGCCCCCTGATTAATATTTGTATTAAATTGAAATATGGATACAATTTTCAATCATTCAAACATTTCTGGTAAAAGCATTCCTAGAAAAAACAGAGTTAAGGTGCTAGGCTGGCCAGGAAATAGTCCAGGCCTGAATCCGATTGGAAACTGCTGGAAGGTTATGGGGAATGCTATTGCAAGAAACAAGCCAGGCATAAAAGAGAACTCCAGGAGACAATTGCATGCATGAGGTTTCATGAGCTGATTCAGGAATACATTAAGAATTTGATTTTCTAAATACCCAAATACAATGATGTCAGGCAGAGATTAAAGCACATAATGGGCTAACAAAGTACTAATGAGAACAATGCAGTTAATTAGGCAGCTGGATTTACCAAAAGTGGGTTCACAACCTAATTTTACTTCTTTCTACGAGTATTTATTTTTTAATAAGCATGTTCACTAAATAAAAATAAAATACATAACAATAATGTCTTTAACATTTTATGAAAAAATATGTACAAAATAAAAAACAATCAAAAAATTCAAAGATTTTAATGAAAATATTAACTGTTAATAGTAATGCAATAAATTTTTCCAAACACACACACACACATGTGAATATCATTTTGCCTAATTTTGATTGTTCTCTGAATCTCTCATCCCACTGATGGCAATGTTCTGTGCCTTTCTAGCATATTGAGACACGCCTCAAGATGTCCTTACCAGATGATATGGCTCCTGCTCTGACTGATGGTGTAGTGTTGTGTCATTTGGCAAATCATGTACGCCCACGTTCTGTTGCCAGTATTCATGTTCCTTCTCCAGCAGTGGTAAGCTATGAAATGAATATAGGTTTACCAACTTTTTCTTAGTAATAGTGCATACTTTAGTAAAATAATTATATAAAATGAAAAGTTAGGGGATATAGAAAAATCGAATTTCTATGAAATATATCCATAAGGAAGTAATTAAAGATCAGGAATAAATTGCAAATAGAGAAACAGTTAACAAGATAATCACTTGTTTAAAAGCCATTGAGGGAGCTGAGGGTATAGGAAATGAACATTTTCTTTTGATTTATTTATCCTCCTTTACTTAAACATCAAGGTTGGGTCATCATCTATCTGGGAGCTGTTTACTCTAGATGCACATAGATTACACATACACACTAAGAGGCTGCCTGAAGGGGTGGTCAATCCTTTGTCAGGGCTACCTTGTTGACATCACACATACAGATAATGTAAGTGCATGCAGATAGATGGAATGAAGATAAATGATGAAATAGAAGGTGAATTTGTAACTGGAAAAGTAATAACCTGACATTTGCCCTTTCTTAAAATTGACTGAAAACTACAAAAACCTCCATCAAGTTAATAGGTCACAAGATTTGAATTTAGGGCATCCCAAAAATGAGTCTCAAGCATAATTGCATGAGCCAGCCCACTTGGTTAGGAAATGAATATGTTATCTTTTATCTGTCAGTGAGTGCAATCACAAATTTAATTTATTCTGAATTAAATAGTGTGTTGATTTAATACTCAAATTTAATGTTAAATGTTGTCTCAGGGTTCTTTAATCAGTTACAGCATAACTCATCTCAGCTTCTGGGTTTCTTTGCAATCAAGCAATAAAAGTTTTGCTGACATTTTGCACATCCATATTGTTCTTTCCCAGAATTTATTCCTTTTCTGTACATAATTTTTTTCTAACATCTCACTGCTCCTTCAAAAATACTCATGTATTGGGCTTGTTGCTGTGGAGCTATTAAATGCGTGTTTTATCTATTTTCATTTGATACTGCCTTGTGAGAGGTGAATGGGAAGTTGGCTATGGTTTGGAATAATTATGTCACATTATTTAAGTACTGTTAGGTAACTCTTATAGGTCTCATCTCGGTGGGGCAGGACATTGAAACTTATCATTATGACATCACATTTTATTTGTATTCATTTCTGATTTTAATATGTAGGGTTTTGTAATTAAAATTACATGCTTTTTTCATGATTTTTGAAAGAAATTAAGTATACATTTTGTGACATTTATATTTACAAATAAGGCTTCATTTCAAATCTTGCCTTTCTGAATAACTGCCTATTTAAATTCTGCTGGAATGACTGAGCAACTAACTGACCATTAAGTAAAATTGTATTTATGAAGCTGTAGGCAATGGAGTGGTAATATATCCTACATTAATGTGTTCAAGTTGTTAACACTAGCTCCACTTACTTTTTAAAACTTAGGACTAGTTTCAGGAGAGGTCCCTCCCATCATTGGCTGCTGTTGACTGAATGCCATTGTTCGAAATGGTGGATGGATACCCATTCGTTCCTAACTGACCATATCTGCTGCATTGTGAAACCATAAGCTCAAAGTCATATTTCAAGCACGAAGTCAGCTTTATTACAAAGTCATTTAGTATTTTGCTTGCAGTTAACAATTGCTCTTTGTGTGCCAGAAACTTTATTATTGTGTGTGAATTAAATTTACTGTATTGAAATGTCATCTTTATTACTGGAACACAGAATATTTTCATATGGCATGTATACAAAATCAAAATCTTGAGGAGCATTTGACAATAGCAATCAGCAGTAGTAGCACCATTACATTTCATTTGTTTAAAGTAACACCATTACATTTCACTTGTTTAAAATGCAGGACATGAGAGAGTTTGCTCCTGTCATCAGCAGTAGATCGACCAGTGTCATCTGGTGATGGCAGAATGAGTTTTCCCAAACAATTCATTAGGGAAATTTCCAAGTTCGTGATAATGTTGATTTTTTAGAATAAAAATTGTTGCCCACATGATAACCCTGCTCATTAACAATTTAGAATTCTGTAGTACTGATTTGTTTCTTGTTTTATTTATCTTGTTCATAGTAGCTTCATTGCACCTAAAATCATCAGAATGGAGTACAGTCTATAGACAAACGGTTTTCAGTAGAGTTTCAGAATTCAGGAAGCCTCCAAATGTGCACGTGTATCCAGTGTAATTAACTTCCTAGCAGGGACTGTTGGCATTGGTGTGTAAGTCTTGTAAATGAGAGGGGTAAATAGAGTGAAAGAAAGAAAATGAAGACATATATTGGGACTACTATTAACGATGCAGAGAATCATAAAAAAAAAAAAAAAAAAAAAAAAAAAAAAAAAAAAAAAAAAACTTAGTGGCCTCCTCAGAGAAATCTGTGGTTTATGGATTGTCATAGATCTAATTGCAGGATGGTCCAAACTTTTTTTATGTAAACTTTTTTAATAAAATACTACAAATTGCAGCACAAATATTGATATGTATTAATTACTCAAGTGTAGATGTAAGGAGTTACATTCCATTGAAATAAAAAATGTAGTTTTTACTCTGCAATCCATAGTTGAATTCATGAAAATCCTCATGGTGTATAAGTTGTAAAGTCAGCTTTATCTGATATTGATGTTTTCTTCTTCTTCTTCTTCTTCTTCTTCTTCTTCTTCTTCTTCTTCTTCTTCTTTTTAAGACAGATTAGTGCTAACTATATGCCTTATTTTTGAAGTTCATGAAAAATTAGTTGGGATACAGATAAACATTAATTTCAACTATAAACTGTATTAAAAATGCACCAAATAAAACAAAGCTTTAAAGGAAGGAAATACAAATAACATCATGGATGTTTTTCTTTTCAGAGTACTTTTTATTCAGTAAATTAGCAGTTTTATTCTCCTTTGTTTCATTTGTGTTCATTTACTAGTTGTTTCTAATGTATTTTGCAGCATTTATGTTTATATTTATTTCATACTTCTTTCAGCCCAAACTAACAATGGCAAGGTGTCGAAGAAATGTGGACAATTTCCTAGAGGCATGCAGGAAGATTGGAGTAGAAGAGGTAGGATCTGTGTATTACTTAAGCATGTTTTCTGGTTATTTAAAACTGATTTGAATGCTTGGATTTTATAAGGTTGTTCTAAAAATTTTAATAAATATTTAATGTACATTATTGGAAAGATTTGTTTTACTGCCATTTGATGACTATACGTAATGTATAGGGGTTTCTTAAATTAACCTAGTTCAGCTGTTGACTTGAGTAAGTGTAATGCAAGTTTATGCAACTTAACTTCTAACTGCTCTGCTAATTTATAATTAAAAATACATTGGAAGCAATAAAAACTATTTTGTAATAACAATAATAATAGTAATAAACAATAGAATAAGAATTAAGAAGTGAAGCTGTATACTTAGACTAGTGTTTACCTGATCCCTCTCCTCTGAAAGTTTTTTCTAAAATTTGAAAATGTCTAAGTTACATATTGGATGCCCTCATCCAAAGTTCTTTGTTTGAACTTGAATAATTTTAAAGCTGCGCTAAATGACCATCTCTTTACTTAAAGTAGTAAATGATTCCTTCTATAAGCATGCAGCTTTCTACAGAACCCCTCATTTGCTCCAGCGATCTTAAGAGGCTACATTTTGTCCATTCTTTTCCCTACATACTCCAGGTAATTAAATGACTCTCAAAGTTTTCATAGACCAAAATAATGGGTTTATTCCATGGCAGTTTAGTGCATTTATCTAATCTTAAGAGCATGTGGTGGTTACAGAAATTTTTTTATTCAAAACTCTCATAAATGTATTAAAATCATTTAAAGAAATGCAGTGCCCAAATTATAAGAAAGCCAGCATTTATCAACTTAATTGTGAGAATTGGAATGAAATATATATAGAGAGAATCTTGGATATCTGAGCAAAAGAACATTTCAGAAATATTAAATACAAACAAATTGAAAAATTGGCAGTGGCAGGCCATTTCTGAGCCAAAAATCAGGACTTTTAAAAAGAAATCTAAATTATTAAAAAGAATGCAACAGAGTTGAGAACTTGGTAAATGATTTTTATTATAAAAAAACAGTCATGAACTTCTAAGTTCCACCATTGGATTGTTTAAACTAATTCCATTCTCCATTATCAGAGGAGGACAATCAGTCTCCAGAAGACGAAAGCGAATGCTCTTGAAACTTATTTTCGATTTTAAACAATTAAGTGAAGTATAATAGGTTACAATGCCAACTGCTATAATCATGTGAAAAATTGCTTCACTGTTAATAAACCATAGGTGGATCAGGTCATAAGGTGCGGATTCATGAGCAGGGGGTCTGGGATTTAATTCTCACCAGGACTGTCCTTCCTGACAGGTTTTTTTTTAGGTTTTCCTCAGTCATAAATGGCAAATGCCAGGGAGGTACCCTAAACTTAGCCTGGAATATTTCCTTCCTTTAAAAAAAATCCTTTCCCAGTTATCATTTAGTCTCATGCCACCACCTGTGATGCCTCAGCAGTTAAAATGAAAAATACCTGTTGATAACTTCTGTTTCATCTTTATCATAAAAAGATTTCATAATTCCTTACTCCTGAAACTTGGTGACCAAAACAATCAAACGGTTGAATAGGAGACAAAAGTTTTTTCTTCAATATCACATATTCAGACCCATAAGCCTTCAAACCCAGCAACTGTTTGTTCTGGCTATCCACTACATTAATGGAGGCATTATGCAGACATGATATATGCCCAATTTAAAGTAAAAATAAAACAAAATAAAATAAAAATCATCTTCCATCTTACAAAGTTTAATAAAATTATAGGAAGCCTTAGCTTGTGCAGAATGCAGAGGGCAGCAGAATGATGAAGCAAGTGTTTTTGTAACCTTGAAGAAGCAGCCATGGCATGATATTTCTTTTAATCATTGACTAGTTTTCTATATATTATTTAAAGCATAGCAGCCATTTGTGCTGGCAGAAAGTATCAGGAAACCATGCTAATTCTTTTATTTTTATAAGCAATCATTTTGAAGTGAAAATTCATGGAATATAGGGGTTAAATGTTCTCTATGATGATTATAGAGATATTTAAAAATGATACTGCCAGCACTGTATCATTAGACGGCGGGTTCATACTTACCCAGCTCTCATGTGTAGGCTGTGATACTTCATACGGTGACACTCCACAAGTCTTCCTAACTGCACACTATTAACCACAAAATCAGCTGTTTTTAAAATGGTGCACTACACACCTTATCCATGTTAGAGGTACCAAATTTCCCTGTTAAAGGAATGAATTTAAAAAGGGAATGATGACATTGATGTATTTAAAGAATTATTATTTTAATTTAAATGTTTATTCTTCTTGCATGCAGTGTGTTTAGCTGTTAAAAATATTAGTATTATGAATGTTCAACCATTTTTATTTTTGCAGTAATTTTAGTGTCATTTTTTGATGCCACTACATTTTTAAGTATACCCATATGTGAAATAATCTTAAGGCATACTGAAAGGGAAGAAATATAGAGCACAAAGTCGTTCATTTGAAAATTTAAAGAGTTAGTTCAAAAAGCAAGTCATGGGATGGTTGTCTTTGAACTGTAATGTATTAATATAATGTTATAGTCTATTATTATGTGTATATTTCCATTTTGTGTAAAAGGCTATAAATATTAGATGAAAATTTTTTACGTGATGGCATAGTGTTATATTTTAACCTTCTGTATTCCAGTGTTAATGATTTCAACATTGGTTAAAGTCCCTTTCCCAGTTCCCTTTTATTTAAGCATTTTCTGCATGTGCCATGCCTCTGTGTTTTAACTTGTTGTATGCGGAAATACAAAAAATCAAAAGCAAATGAGAAGAAAAAGAGATGAAATGCACTGTGGTTTAAGAATACAGTTAAAATTAAATTTTACACTCTCTTATTTTATGTTTTCTGCATTTTACATAATAATTTAAATTCTCAATATCAATATTAATTTAATTTGGAATCGAATACAGTGAAAGATGCATTAATAGTCTCTTTTGAGTCAAAATATTTAGAACATTCTTATTGGAGATGTACTTCGGACATGTTTTGTATACAACTGTCCATATCCTCAGCTTTAAATGAATCATCTCCAATAAGTGAAACCATAAAGAATGTTTTAAATGTTTTGACTCAGAACAGATTATTAAAATCCCTACTTAATGTCCATGACAATAATGCAAACATTTTCGTGGTTTTACACTCTTATGATTTTAAATATTACTTGACTTAACATTTGTGTCCTGCTGTACCTGGATTTTATATGGGATGTGGCAACATTGATATAAGCTGTGTCAGACTTGGAACACTCTTGATGTCTGATTGCAAGCTTTCACTTCCAGGTTAAGTGTGTTTTGTCACTTCCACTTTCTTCATTGCAGACCCACCGTCACGGGTGGCCGAGGTCGTTAAGGTGCAGATTCATGAGTGGGAGGTCTGGGGTTCGAATCCCACCAGGACTTTCCCCCCCTGACTGAGGTTTTTTCCAGGTTTTCCTCAGTCCTCATAAATGGCAAATGTCGGGGAGGTACCCTAAACGTAGGCCTGGAAGGTTTCCTTCCTTAAAAAATCCTTTCCCAAAATATATCATCTCATGTATCATCAGTGTCCACCGCCTGTGGTGCCTCAGTAGTAAAAATGGGCATTAAACACCATTCAAAAAAAAAAATTGCAGACCTATCAACATGTGTTGTGTTGCATAGCACCAAACTTCAAGATTCAGTATATTAATTTTATTCTGTAATCCATTGTTTCGAAATGGTTGTAAATCCAGATAAAAAGCAGGCAGTATGACCCATCATGGAGAAAATAAAATAGACATTCTCACCCAAGTTGATGCTCATGTTGTAGATAGCAAGATTTAATTCATGTATATCAACACTAAATACTTTAGAGAAAAATTGTAATGTAATTGTGAAGAGTAGCAGTTCATTCTTTAAGGAGAGGAAATTACTAATAACAGCACCATTGTAAGAACTCTTGCAGTATAGTTCAAGCAAACTTGCATTGCAAATGCTTCCATTATCAGAATCTGTTTAAAAGAGAAAGTGCTACATTGCTGCCAAACTTGGGACTGATAATTTCAAGATATTGAATGGTTAGATTGATTACTTTAATGTCTTAATCTAGTTACTAAACCTCTTTCTGTGGTAAATATTAGTCAAATGGAAGAGTGAACTCCATACTGGTTGAAGGTTATGATCTAAAGGACATTAATAACACTGATGAAATTGCTTGTTCTTTAATCTACTGCCAAACAAAACCCTGATGTACAAAGTCTAAGTAGAGAGTGGCAGTATTGTTTGCAATGCAGATGACTGTGAGAAATTATCTCCATTGGTTATTTGTAAATATAACAAGCCACGTTGCTTTAAGGGAGTTAAAGCATTGTCAACCAAATAGAAGCCCAACACAAACTCCTGAGTTACAATGACAACATTTAAGGATTATCTGCTCCAGCTGAATTGTCAAATGGGTGCTAAGAACAGAAAAATCTTTCTATTTTTTGTGCTGCATACTTAAAAAACACAACTGCCCTAAGAAGTTTGAGTAATATTCTTCCTCCTAAATTGTACCAAGTAAGTTACAGCCGTTGTGTGGTAAAAGCATGTAAATGCCACTAGGAATCGGGTGGTAAGAAAGACTTTTGCTTTGAGAGATGGTAGACTGCTACAAAATTCATGAAAGCTGAATATTCTTTCTGCAATGCACTACATTGCAGAGGCATGATGAAATACTATTCCTATAACCATCCTGGATTGCTTCAGGAAATGTGAGTTAGCTATTCATATGGCTGCAGTGATATCTTCACACTTTCATGATCAGGAAAGGTGTTACTAGGAATCCATACAGCCTACAGGAGGGAAGTTTGAAGATTATGTTGCTTGTGATGATAAGTGTCAAGCAGTGTTGGCCAGGTACTTCAGTAAGAAGAAGAAGAAGAATGTTATGAGTTACATGTAGAGAATATTAATTTCTTAGATTCTCTACTAGGTTTGCAAAAAACAAGAGCTTACTTTCAAATGTTTAACATTAGTGCAAAATGCTTGCTATGTGCCAACAAATTGAAAATGATGCATACATCCTGAAGGGACAGGAACAAACAAAACAAACATCTTTATTTTGATTTTAAGAATGACTGCACACAATGAGGCTAAGTTCATGATATATAGAATTTGGTTATTAAAAAGTTGTGTAACGGGTATTAATTGTCAATGTTGTCTGTGTCCTATTATTCTGTTACTGTTCCTTGATTTTATGCTTTCCTTAATTTTATCCCTTATTAGTCTCCCCCATAGAAGTATAAAATAGGATTTTCACTGTATATTGATTGAAGGTATATAGAATTAGGTAGTAGCTATGCTTCATTTGTGCTTGAAACTTTGAATCTTAGCATGTAACAAGATGAGATTTCTTTAAGTTATCAGACATTTAAACTGAATTATAGCCACAGCATTAAGTCAGATATTAATACTTATAATTTCCTTTAGTAATGAGATTTGCCCTACTTTGACACAGTTATAAAACCTTCTGAGAGAACAAAAGGTGCAACTAGGGCTCTTGTCAAAGAATTGATATGTTTGCTATGCATAAAGATCACACAAACCTTTGTAACTGTAAGAAAATAGTTTACACAATCTTGATAGCATTCTGTAATCTATTAATCTGGTTGGAAAAACAGGTTTGAAATAACATTAAATATGAATTGAAAATCAAGAACTATTTGTAATTGTTGCAGGGTTTTGACAATTCAGTTTACAACAATTGTGAATGGTGCTTACTGTTTAAGCTTTTGCTAAAAACCATATTGCATCTTTGTATCAAACATTTTGATATTTCCCCTTCTAGAATGGGCTTTAGATGTGATTAGCTCTTCATAAAGTATGTATATATAAATACATAGAGGATGCATTAATCCATTTTGATATGTGATTGGGTTTTCCCAGATGCAATCCATTTATATGTAAGATTAATGATCAAAAGAATTTGATGTGCCCTCTGTGAAACAAAACTTGAAACTTCATAGCCATTTGAAGAAACATAGCTAGTTGGCATTTAATTATCATCTATAATTATCTGTATTCTACATATGTTCATAAGAATGTCTTCTAGCAGATAGTAATTGGAGCCTTTTATAGTCAGCTCTCTTCCTGGATAATTTTAACAAAAGTATTGTTGCTTTTTCTCTACATCATGCATGCTTGAGAGCACAAATCTAATCAATGTTAGCAGTTTTTTCTTTCTTGTTCTTATATGTCATTTAACTTTCAGTTATTTTCTTATTCACCTAATTTTGTACTCTCTTTGTTATATATGCTTATAAACTATATTTCATTGCTTTAAGTATAAATCTCAGACTAAAATAACAGCATTTAAAAAATTTAACAAACAATAAATAAAGTAGTATAAATGAATATTGCAGGGCTATAATCTAGCTTTAAGTTTCTTTCTAAATATGAAGGCATTTTTAAAAATTTTTGTAGAAAACTTCAGAATAAATATTCATATAATGAAATTAATCTTTGTGAATTTTATATTCTTGCCATTGCATTGGCATATTTCTTATTCTTTGTTCTTATTTTACCATGGTGAAAAAGATATGATATATACTTTTTATTGAAACTTCCATACATACAAGTTGGTTTTAAACTTACCTAAAATAACAGAGAGTGACTGGAGATATTATTACAGCACAATGATGTAAGACGAGTGTGAGTAGAGATATTATTGGAGCACATTATAATTTAGAGCCTGTGGTCTCATGAACCAGCCCTGAGACTTAGATGTGTATTGTTAACATAGCACAATTTCATACTAGCATGTTCAAGTGTATGTTTTCCATTTTTCCCACCAGGGTGGCTCTGTGCATCATTTATTTTTCAGAGTTACCAATCATGTATAATTATACCATATATCATCATGTTCATGCATATGTTTTCTATTTTTCCCCACCAGGGCAGCTCCGGCAGTGTTAGAATGTAACCAGTAAATTAGATTTCAGGTGTAATGATAATCCTTGTAAAACAAATATTTCCTTAGGTTAGGTTTCAATTAGTGATAGTTTAAATTTATTTATAGACACTGCCAAAAGATAAAAGTAATGTAATTCCTTTAATTAATTATTTGATTATACATGTTTTTGTAAACATGATTTGGAAACATTGCACAATTGGAAAGCATATATTGATTGTTCATTTAATGTCTCTGTTGTTCTTGATTTGTTTTATTTACAGACACTCTTTTAACATCTCAGTCTCATGTGCTGTGTCTACAAGCAACATTTCAATCTTAATGGCTCTATGTAATACTATAGTTTCATTTATTTAGTGCATTTCATGCTGTTGGTATAACTGTGACATCAGCACACTATGCTACCATTTTCTCCTTCTTAATCAGATTTAAACTATAAAAGGCAACATCCTTTTTTGGGGCAGTGGGTGGGTTATTAGCTTTCAAGGTATTCACACCATCTCCTAACAATATTATATTCACTCTTTCCTGTTATTCTGGGTAAATTAAAACATTTTACTTGTGACTTGCAAATATGGAATCTTCATTGTTTTCTGTACACCCTTCCGTAGTTCAAAGAATGAACATTAGGCAGCTTTTAAAGTACTTATGGTCTCCAATTGATGTGCTTCAATTGTAATTTTCATCATTCCATTATTATGTAATGTAATGGAATGCCTAATATATACATTGTAAATAATTAAACAACTACTCAGAACAGCAAAAACTGATTAGAATGGCTATCAAAATCTCACAAGCGCTATAAACAGTGTATGTACTTGAAATTTATGTATACTTTTGAACTTAAAAGAAAATGTTCATGAAGTGGAATTGGTAAACTTGTCTTGCTGTGATTTTTTATTTATTTGGTATCTTGTTTTCAACTTGGAGAAACATTGAACTACACATTTCTTGACTTGTCTGCATTATATTTTTTTGCAGTAATGGTACAAATCCTTCTGAAATGCTACAGGCATTTCTAAAATCACTATTATGCACACCACTTGAGATAGGGTATATTACAAAGGCATTACATTTGTTTAAGCCTTACTGACAGAATCTCCAGGTGAATGTGAATATCTATACTCTGATTTAAGCTGGACCTGTTCATTAATGGAACTACATTAAGCTACTTGTCCCATCTCATTATCATTTCATTATTCTTTTTGGAACAAGATGAAACTTTCTTTATGCGTGTTTCTAGAAAATATTTGGTATCTAAAAGCCTTTAAAGGTAATCACATTAAATTAAATATACTGACTGGCACAAAATATCACTGATATAAAGTTCTAAAATTCAATTTAAATGTAAATTGTTATGCAATTCAAGTAGTAGTAATAGTAGTAATAACAACAACAACAGCAATAATAATAATAATAATAATAATAATAATAATAATAATAATAATAAACAATTACAACAACTTTAAAGATTACACTTCTATGAATTTGTAACACATAGAGTGGTATTTTACTTTGTGTGCTAATTTGACATGATTGCACTTGATGTGAAAATGTTAAACTCAAACTCCAGCTGAATATTCTTTGATTTTAATTCACTTAATGATAATGTTAATGGTAATTCATGGGACACTAATAATACATATAAATATTTAATTAATGTGTTCCCTTTGGATTCTAATTACAACTGCATTTCTCTTAGGCATGGCTTCTTTAATGCTTCACTCTCTCCCTGGTTGATATTGTGCCATCTCTCCCGGAGTGTCACCTTCAGATCACATAAGCTTTAGATCATCCTTGGGTGAATCTAGTGAACCATTGCCATAAATTTCAATGGGGTTTAGGTTAGGACTGTGTGCAAGCTAAATATTTTCTAAAGTGTCTGGGTTCTGCAATACACAGAGTATGGCATATGAATGAGATTTTTCATGAATAAATATTGATTTCCAGTAAATGGAGACATGATATGGTTGGCAAGGATCTTGGCAATGTAGCAGCAAATGTTGAGATTACTGTTATCTTTAAACACAAACTGCATTTGATCCTCCATGAAAATGCTGGCCCATGCTGTAGCTTAGCCTCCATCAAATGACATCCTTTAGGATATTGTGCACCCCACATGTTGCTCTTCAGGTTATCTCCAGACTCTATATCTACCACTTTGAGATTTGAGGTAAAACTTGCACTCGTTAGAGAACAACATACTGCTCTACTGTACCACAGACCATTAAGCATGCTGACATGCAAGTAAAGAAGGCACTTTGTGTTGTCAGAACAATTCCAGTCCTATGGTATGCCACCATGATTGCAGGATACTTTCTTGAAGGCATCGTTGGACAGCCCTCTGACTTACATTGACATACAGGTTGCTGTTGGTTAGGCTTCAAATGCTATAGTAGAATGATTTCTTAAGATGATGCTCACAAGGAGCCTGTTATCTCAGGGCAAAATTTTTCTTTTTCTCCAAGATCCAGTTATTCTGGAGTAATATGTCTCTTGAAATCACCTCACAGCCTATTACACCATAGATTTTAGTGCATCTATGGCAGCACCAGTATAATGAAAACTGTACCATTAATCAGGGTGACTGCACTGGCAACTTCCTCTGATTTCAGATGTGTTGTTGAAGCTAAATTGCTTTAAGAAATTATAATAGTAACCATCCACAATTTTATTCATTTTCTACAGGAACCATAGCAATGAACCAGTGAAAAGATTAAACATTTAGCAATATTGACAATGTGGAGCAAGTATTTGGTGCAGGAACCATACCTCTTTAGCAAGAAACCCATAGGGAATATAGACTGTATCACTACTGTAACTAATGAATCTAGGAAAGCAACTAACCTAAGAGTCCATTGTTAGGCATATATTATTCCATTTAAAATGATACTAACAATACATTAATGCACCAGAAAAGCTGTAAATAGTCGAGTCTTCACCAAAGTAAATGCTCCTGATGCAAATGCTCAAAACCTATTAATATTGCCAGTGCTCTGCAGAGGTAAATTAACAATCCAATCTGTGTGTATTTTTGAGTACTGCTTAGAGACTTTTGCCAAAGCAAAACATTTCTGTGGAAATGTAGTATTTGAGGTTTATTGTCTTGATCATATAAATGGTGTTAGACATATTCATAAGATTTATCTTTTTGAACAATGTCTATTGATATAAATATATGTATATAGCATTTAATAACTAGTTATTAATGAAAGTTAATGACATATAAATAAATCTAATACTCATGAAATAACACAATAAATCAACAACTAATTCATAAATATTTCAATGTATCTTGTACATAACCATCTATAATAAATTGCTTTGTTTTTTGCATTTTCATTATATGAAAACAAATTTAAGTTTTACCATAGCATTTATGTGAATGTTTATAATTTTTCTGTGTCCTCTCTTTTGTGTTACCGATATTAAAAGTTAAAAATATATGTTTTGAATGAAATTAATGTTTAAATTATACCAAAGATATAAATAATTAATTGTGTGCTTTTTAACCAGTAAGGTAAATTAAAAAAAAGAATCTCATTTCATCGAGTCTGATTTTGAATAATGAATTCATCGATTTGTATAAGCTCCAAGCACAAATGGAATGAAAATGTGAAATTATTACTTCAGTTTTAATTTCCAAAAAACTTGAGAATAATTCATTTGCAAAGGTTGAAAGTTAGATTTATTTGACTTAAAGAATCTGGCATGTAGGAGCTTTGTACAGGTTTGCACATTGCTGCTTTTTCAAGGCAATAGCTGTATGCATGATCAGTGTTTAAAACGCTACACTGTGCTTCAAAGTGTTTTTTCCCTCTTCTGCCCCCATAAATTATAACTTATAAATGTAATTAGGCATTTTAAAAAATCAAAAGAATTAGATAATCTTTAAGAACAAGTTTTTAAGAAGATTTTATGGGGTGGAGGAAAACTTCTTAAAGCATATAGGTGTCAAAGTAAATGCATTTCAATGGCTTCATCATTTCTAGTTTATAATAATATTTGACACCATTAACCATTTTCTATATCCATGGCTTATAGATCAATGCATTAAAGTAATTTATGTAATAGTTTGAAAAGTGGGATAGAGGTCTATGAATGCTTCTTTAATATATAATATCATGAGAATTTAAGCATACCAGTATGTGCATAATTGTCCTTAATTTTTTTAAAATGCTTGAACTTAGCAAATCAGCTCTTAGTGTCCCATGTCTGTTACAAAGTACATTGGTTCAGGTGCAGAAACCACAGTACAGAGAAAACCTTTAGATTTAGAGGAAACTGCTTTAGAGTAATGCTCCCCTGCACATTTGTAATCTCATTGCAGGAGGACTTGTGCACTTGTGATGATATAGTCGGGGAATTGAGGGTGGGAGCTGTGTTGCAGACGGTAGAGAGGCTTATAGCATTGGCATCCCCTGCTCTGCCTCTTCCAGCTCACACTTCGCAGCTTGACAGCTTAGTCTCAGTGCTCTGCCTCACCTTCTTTGTAACGACTCTGGTGCTTCTGTATTTCTTCCCTCCTCCTGGTTGAGCAAACAAACAGGAGACATTTGTATACTTGGTATTTTAAGTTATGTTGCAAATGGTGATCTTTGTTAATCTTTGTGCTCTAAGGAGTTAAAATTTTATATTTATTTTATATATTCATAAAATAATATTTATTTATCATATAGGATTGTAAGAACATTAAAGAATAGGAATGAGCCTAGAATAGCTCAGTTTTAAATGGAGATTTTTTATATCTATTACAATGGATGGTGCATAGCCTTTTAGCTTTGCTGTGTCATATGAGTTTCATTTTCATTTAAGAGTTAAGAAACCACTGGAGAAAGTAACAGGTCCTACATTTTGATTTGATCTTTAAGCCATATGTTTGAAATATTGCTTGTATCAAATCCCAGCCATTCCTTGCTGCATCTACATTCACATGCATGTGCATTAACGCCTCTCACACACACACACACACACTTCACAAAGGTAAAGGTAAACAACGAAGCTCAGCACAAAATATAGTTTAATTATCCTTATAGTGCAGTAGCCAATCTGTTGAAAATCAAATGAAATGTTTAATTTGTCCTGGAGTTCTGTTAGATGTTATAACCAGCAAAATTCAGTTTGCCTCAACAAAACAAATATTTATATTGAAAAATTAAGGTTAGTAATGCTAAAATTTATTATTTGTGGCACAGTTATTCAGAACTGTCCTCTTTTAAGGAGCAGCTAAAGCATTTGGAAGATTTTAATTAAATTAATTCAGATTAATGGAGTGGCTGGGTTATAATTTTAAGTAAACAGACTACTTACAAATAAAGCAACAATTGAAGCAGAAAGCTGAGCAGCTCAGCATGAATTATGCAGAAGCTTAATTGACTTACTAAAATTTTTTTATTCAGTACAGCATTATCATGCTAAGTGGATCCACAAAACCGCGGCATAAAAAGCAAATACATTAAAATATAAGCAAAACTATACAGAAACAACAAAGCCAAGATATGATGGATAAACAGAATTGTGAATTAAAACTAGCAAGAAATTTGATCCTGTGTGGTCTAGTGGTAACCATAGTTTCCTCGTAGACCTAACAACATGGGTTTAAACCAGGCCAGGATTGATTGATTGTTTAGGAAATAAAAATGAAATGTATGGATGACTTCCTTTGGAAGGGAAGTAAAACTTACAACACATAAAAGAACCTCAAACCTGAAAGAAGAAATCTCTGAGTAAAATTGATTGGTCATTTCATGCCCTGAATTGGGTGGGATGCTAATGAAGAAGGATGTTAAAGAACAGACTTACATAATAATAATAATAATAATAATAATAATAATAATAATAATAATAATAATAATAATAATAATAATAATGGTGAGCTAAAAGTGAAAGATAACCAGATTCTATATTCTCAAAACTTTTGCATTACCTCCTAGGAAAAATATTCTGAAAAGTATATGCTTCAAGTGAAATCAACATTATGGATAAAAACTATTAAATCTCTTCTTTGTGGGTGATGCTCTCTTAGCCTCATCTGTGAAGAACTGAAAACCAATCAATGTAGAGGAAATACATTCTAGCATTAAAAATATGGAACTAAAGTTAAGCCGGGGGAGGGGAAAAAAAAGCAATAACCAATGCAACACAACTAAGATTATTGTAACAATAGCAAATTGAAATATATGGAATTATGTATCTAGATCAGGTTGTACCGTTTAGAAATAAACAACAGTGAAAATTTGGAAAAGAATATCTGCAGCATAAAATTTCATATTTTCTAATCAAAATTATGGCACAGAAACTAAGAGATACTGAATGAGCAACTGCATAATATCCTCATGGAGTCTAAACATGGTCACTGAAAGAATGTCAGAAAAAAGAATAACATCCTGAAAGAATATGCCATGAGAATATAAGAAGAAAATATGAAAATGAAACATATTACCAAAATATACAGGAACCTAAAGAGAAGATGAGCAGGCCGCATGTTTTGTCTGGACCAGAATAGGTGGACCTATAGGTACAAAGCATATGTTCAAGAATAGGGAGAAGAAATAAAGGAAGTGGTGGATGATCTGTAAAAAATGAATTTAGACAGCTATGGTTGAAAAGTGCAAAAGTGCTTAATACCAAACTCATTATTTAAAATTACATTTTAATTATTTTGTACGATGAAAAAATTTCCAAATTTGGCTATCCAGGCCTTTTCAAACCAGATATTAGGCAAAGGAATCCTTGTCCTCATGGAATTTCTATAAGCTTAATAATGAATTGCCATTGCATCCATAGCATCTTGCATGGAAATAACAGGCTCAAATGCAGGTTGAGCTACAATGACTAATTACATTTCTACAATAAACACTATCACTGTTGTTTTTTTACTTGATACAAGTGATATGAGCCATTCTGGATGTCTTGTTAAGGTAACAAATCATCAAATTATTGAAAAACTACCACAACATAATACTGAGTAGTTGGAGACTGACAATGTGGGGAAATTGCTGAAGCTGTGGGCATATCTGGACATTAGGTGCATAATATTTTATACTCATTTGTAAATGAAAAAGCTATTGACAAGGTGGGTGTTGCATTTGCTAATAGTTGATCAGAAAAGAGAATGAATGGTTACTTCTGTGCAGAATATGGAGAATCCAAATGAATTTTAGGGACAGTGTGTGATGTTCAGTGAAAATGGATCCATCACTATGCATTAGAAATGATGGAATGGGTTGCAACCAGAGAAAGCACTCTGAAGAATGCAAAAACAATCCCCATAGGAGGAAAGATGATGGGGACTGTTTTGGGAGACTGCATATTGTCATTTTAATTGATTTTTTAAGGAAAAGAGTAAAACCATTACCTGTGAATATTACTGTAATACTGGAGCAATTAAACAATGCAATCAAGTGCATTTGGTGAAGAAAAGGTTCTGTTCCATCATGATAATGTGCCGGCACATAAGTTTGCCATTGCCACTTCAAATTTATGGATTTAACATATGTAATCCGTCCTCATTCCCCTACTTTCCAAATTTGGCTCCCTCAAACTACTTCCTATACCCCAACATGAAGAAAGGCTAGAAGGAAAGAAATCTGCATAAAAAAAAGTTTATTTTGCAGAGCTGAAGAAACATATTTCATGGCTGGGATAATCAAATTAGAAAATCACTGGAATAAGTATATAGATAAGAAAGAAAATAATCTTGAGAAATAAAATTATTTTTTCCAAAAAAGTAATGTCTTCTTTATTTTTGCACAGACTTATTGAACAGTACTAGGTAGTATCCTAGATTACATTGCCTCTTGCATATTTCTGTTTTCATACACATCATAAATAATGTTATTAATAATGTATTTAGTGTATTGCTGTTGAAATGTTATACCTTTCTGCAGTTCACTCATTGTTAAGGACAGTGAGGCATTTATTTAGAGAAAAGATTGCTTAAAATGCTACTTGTTAACAAAATATAATCAAAAGCTGTAGTTTTATGTATGTATAATTGTTTCTTATCTGTCAGCATGCATTTATCAGTTGCCACACAGAGCAATTAAATGTAATAATTGAATGAAACAAACTATTATTTTATGAGTAACATGAAGCTTATCTGTATAAAATAGAATTGCATTCCATACCATTTATTGAAAATTAAATGAAAGGATATTGATTGGTAGTAGTTTTCATGAGGCCCATAAATATGCTTGAATTTATAAACAATGTAAGGAAACTCGGTGCCATAAATAAACATAATAATTGAACTTAAGAAGGGAAACATTATATCCAAATATACAGGATGTAACAAAACAGTATGTCAAAACTTCGGGGAAACATTCCTTTATATACAGGATAAAAAATATGATATGAACCTGAATCCAGAATTGCTTTGGTTCCTTGTTAGAGCCCATTTTCTACACCCATACCATACAGCAGAATATTCAAAAACAGAATTGTGGGAAACAGGAAAGCATATGCATTTTGTCCTCCGTTAGCAAAGATACATCCATCAACTTGCCATTGCATGTACTCTCTGATGTTTTGATGTATTCGTGGAATATTTCATATTGTCTGACAGCTTTGCAGAATATGAGCAGGTAGATTCTCTGTATCTAATTCGTAGATCATATGAGCACCTGCCAATTCCCGCATTTGAATACTTCATTTTATTCTTCCTGGAACAAGGTCCATAAACACACAGAACTGATACTATGAGACTGGTGCTACATCAAGCAATGAAGTGAGTAGCATAACAGGTAGATTGCATGGTACAGGATGACCACAACAGTGATGAACCAAAAAACTAAGCATAATTACAACATCCCCACCCCATTTAACCAAAAGTAAAAGTGAAAACTATCCATCATATGTATTAAGCAACTTTCTGTTGTGTTGCAAATTGGAACAACCTTTCACCTGTACCAGCTCATAGTGTATATCAGCATGTATGTGTTCTTGCCATATGCATTTATTAATGGTGCCAAATTCTTAAGACTGTTTCTTTTTTAATCTTATTGCATTCCAGATATGATTTTTGACAAGTGATGTAATTGTCCATCATTTTCTTATACATAGCAAAGTTCATTGGTTAGCTCCAATTAACATCAGTTAACTAAATGCCTTATACCTGATGAAAGTAGTAAATTATGGTACATTCCATTTTATAAAGGCAGATCTACTTTCTGCATTTAAATCACTTGAATCATCTTTGTAAAATTTCAGCAGCTATTTAAGAAAAAAAAAAAAAGGGGGGGTGCAAATAAAGTTACCATTTTGTTATCAATAATTTCATAAAGTTAAGGAATGATCACATACAAATAAATTGTCCATCATTTTCTTATGCATAGCAAAGTTCATTGGTTAGCTCCAATTAACATCAGTTAACTAAATGCCTTATATCTGATGAAAGTAGTAAATTATGGTACATTCCATTTTATAAAGGCAGATCTACTTTCTGCATTTAAATCACTTGAATCATCTGTGCAAAATTTCAGCAGCTATTTAAGAGAAAAAAAGGGGTGCAAATGAAGTTACCATTTTGTTATCAATAATTTCATAAAGTTAAGGAATGATCACATACTAATATCAAACATGCTTTGGAGTGTGTTATACTATTGTTATTAGAAAAACTAAGGGATTTGTTTCTCAGAGAGTTTACAGTAGTTCATGGAGATCCTCAAATTGCTTAACCTGCACTACAACTAGTTTGAAATCAGTTACATTTGCTGATATGGAATTGAATAGCTGATACAGTCAGCAGCTATCACTAATTCTATGAAAAGATGGATTCAAAGAAATCCACAATATAAGGTGAATAATTGTTCAATTATTTATGGAAGTTTTTAATTTGATTTGATAATTTGTAAATTAATATATAATAGAACAGCATTAAAATTGTCCAACTAACCTCCTATCCTCATGCATTACCATAACAGAAAAGGACAAAAAATTGTTAGTGCACAAAAAAAGAAAAAGGCAATAAAAATATAAAAGCTCTCTAAATAAAATCATCAAAAAAAAATGCAGCCAAATGGTGCCTGTCATATATGAAAGGGCTTCCATTAACAGAGACTATTGATTGATTGATGGCATTAGCATGGCTGTGTTAAATCTTTCACTGCTTGGTAATTGATTTACTTTCAAACCTCTGGCTGTTATGAGTGTCACTAAATAATCTGAGAAACTGTATGAACATATTGCACTGAGTCCAAAGCATTTAAGTATGAAGGGATCACTGCATGAACATATTGTATGCACATAACACTTTTAACTGCTGCAGAAACAAACCTTTGGTTATTTAATAAAGAAAAATATGTTCAGAAATAAATTCTAGAGATTAAAAATGTAACAGACTGTATGTTTCCATATTATTCAAGGATATATTTTTTATTTATATTCCATATGCTTTTTTGTGCTTATATGTAAATATATATATTAAGTATATTACTGAGTTAAGAAAAATCACTTGCTCTTTGAACTGCATTATTCGTTAGAAGATGTTTTCTTTACTTCGCTTAGTGATGCTTTAAATGTGTACAATATAAAAAAAATGATGTGCCTAAAATTGTTTTTACTTGAACATTTTTTCTCATCTGTTTTATGCATTGAAGCTGAATATTATTTATTTTTAAAAGTATTCATTTAAATTTATAGCACGCCTGTTGACTGCAGTGTGCATGTAGCTATAGCCACATGTTAGTGTTCTTTCAACTGTATATAAAACATGGTTATTAATCATTTATACTTAGAAAAATGTTTGATAATACATTTTAATAATCATGTTAAATACATTTACTTGATAATTTGGTACAATGAAGTTCATAAAATAGGCAGCAAAGTGAAAATACTAGTCATGCATGCACACAGTATTAGTCACAAGGTGGTAAATTCTAAGCTTTTATGACTCTGTAGCTTGTTCTAGTCATGAAGATATGTATGTATACTCTACTTATTTTAATGTAATTTGTAGGTAACATAATATGTGCTCAGTTATTAAAAGACTCTTCATAGATTAGTTCTCTCAAGAAAAGGTAAATTATTTTATTCTTTCCTACTAATACTGGAATGCTGATATAATTGATATGTTTGTTAATTTACTTTACCTGTAATTGGTAATTCTTGTTTGCATAAATCTAAGCTGCTAAAATAAAGTGTATAGTTGTAATTAACGTCATATGACTAAAGTGCCCAGTTCTTAAATTAGCCTTCATCCTCCCCCCCATATTTTTACATTTACTTTTTCTTCCGATTGATTTCAAGCATTTCATGCACTTTTCTCACTGAATTTCATTCAAAACTTTGGTATCCAAGGTCCTGTGTACTTTATATAAACATTATTTTAAACATTGTATGGGGAAACGGTTTTCCTTTACCTGAAAAATACTGTACTGCATTGTATTTTGGAACTGGACAGTTTGGTTACATTACTTATATCTACCTTTAGAATTAGGTAATGAAAAAAGGTTTTAGAGAGAATGAATGCAGCATTATGTCAATTTTACCATATGTGTTTCATAACAAATAATATTCATTAAAATGATAACATTTCATTATTGAACATGCAGCTGGATACTGTTGTTACATGCAGTCCTTTAGTGTTTGATTTCAGCTCTAAAGTATGCTTTCATGTAGCAGAGAAGAAATAATGAACAATGCTGGGCAGTAGATCTTCAGATCCAAAAATCCATTTAGTACAAATTTTCTTATTCAACGATCACTAAGTTTTGTCCTTAAGATGCTGGTTCATCATGGGGATATTCATATCTTTGGTCAAGTTTAAATATGAAAATGGCATATTGAATAGTTAACCATAAAGAGATTGGATTGGATTGAAAGGGATGGATGCCTAGGTCTCCAAAGGGGGCACCTGGCAGCCAGAATCCAGGAGTAGTGAGATTTAGTCTGGGGGTCCCTAACATTGTTTCCAAATAGAACGCTCCAATGCCAATGGAGTGTGAGCCCAGTCATAAAGTCTGCTTCCATACCTGATGCCTGGGCAAACATTTTTAAAGTGCTAGATGAGTCCAGAACAATGTTTCCACTTTGACAGGAAGTTTGAGCCCCGTCATAAAAAAATTCCATATTTAGATGTCTGGACAGAAATTTTTTCAAAATGTTAGCTGGGATTCCAACAGTGTTTCTAGATAGAACACTTTGATACCAGTGGAATTTGAGCCCTGTCTCAAGGCCTGCTTCTATACCAGAATCTTGGGCAGAAGCCTTTACAAAGTGCAGTTGACCTCACCTGGCACTTTTGAACTTATGACATAATCAATGGAATAAAATGAGATGAAAGTATAGAGCAGAAATTTTGTGGACAGGAAAGCACAAGAAAAACCCAAGGTTGGCATGGTGGGTCCTAAGGGATTTGGGCATGAGATCTCCTGAATGCAAATCCCAAGCATTACCACCAGAGAGCCCCCTCCCCCATCTTGTAACCATAAGCACATGATAAATATTAAGCATTCAGGCCTTTAATGAGACAAGGTGCTCAAAATAGTCCTGTATTTCATATTAGATATTACATTTTGAAACATCTCAAAACTGTTGTTGAATGGATTTTGTTAAAAAATTTCAAACATGAATAATAGACATGACTAATAGACATGAATATGTCTATTATTATATTATTCAAATTTTATTACTGATATATAGTTTTTCCATCTCTCAGCCTTATATACATCATTGAATTTGTTTGCATATTTTTTTTTAAGATCCTCATTAAGGAATAAGACCCAAAAAGTTCTGAAAAAATTTAAATTGAAAAATTATGCAAAAATTAGCATTAGTTTCTTTTTAAATATCTTCTTCTTCTTCTTCTTCTTCTTCTTCTTCTTCTTCTTCTTCTTCTTCTTCTTCTTCTTCTTCTTCTTCTTCTTCTTCTTCTCCTCCCCCCTCCCCTCCCCCCTCCCCCCACCCTCTTCTTGTTCTTCTTCATATTAGAATAGCTTTGCAATAATAGTCTTTAGCCTTAGTAAGGAATAAGATCAATTATGAAAAAAATTAATATTAAAATGTTATGTGCCAAATTAGCATCCGTTCCTTTTCAGTACTCAGTTTTTGTTGTCTCTGCTACACATTAAAACCTACCTTCACAATAACACATTTAAATCTTAATCAGGATCATAAAAGCGCATATAAAAATATGAAATCATTTATTGACTGAGTTTTTGAGAATGGATACAAAATACCCCTCTTTAAATGCTTAATTAATTTTAAAAATGTTCTTTATAATTAAAAAAAAAAAATAAATCTATATATAACATGACAAAAGTCTAGTAATATTGCCACTACTAGGCCTTTAGCTATAGGTAATTTTCTGAAAGTTAATATTGTGCTGCTCCCACCCCTTATCTTGTTCCAATCAAAAAAAAAAAAAATGCTCTTGCAAATTTTCAGCTCAATTGGACAACTGCAAAGTGACCCTCATCAATCATGAAGGTTTGAAATTTTAGCCCAGAAAGTAATTTTTTCTAATATTATTGGATAATCATTTATTATTATTATTATTATTATTATTATTATTATTATTATTATTATATGTGCTTCATTGTCCTTTTTGAAATTAAAAATAATAGTGTCTCTGATGAATAATTTTTCAATTATTGTTTCAAACATGCTTTCAATGGAAAGTAATGTTTTCTGATACTATTAGATAAACAATTATTATTATTATTATTATTATTATTATTATTATTATTATTATTATTATTATTATTATTATTATACTATTTTATGTGCTTCATAGTCCCTTTTGTAACTAAAGATAATGGTGTCTTTGATGAATGATTTTCCAATTATTGATTTTCCAATTATTGTTTCAAAACATGCTACTATCCGTGCTGGTGTAAAGTGACTTTCATGACATGTTTTTCCTAGATTTGTAAAATGGCATCAACTTCTTCAGGTAGTTTGTCACACAAATTAAGAAAAAAGAAAATTGTCTCTTTTGTTGGCAATATTTCCAGTCAAATCATTGGAGACAAACTGTCTTCAAACCGGCAGGTTTTAAGCATTTTTTTCTACAATTTAAGAATTATAAATTTTGTAACAAAGGAAAGTGCAGCATTGGTGACTCAAGAGGTTTCCATTATTTAGCAAAAAGTACCTGATAGAATAATTGACCACTGTTGTTAAGTTATTCAAAATCTTATGGTGAATAGAAAGGTTTATAGAAAATTTTGACTAGAACTGCAGACAAGGAAAAAGAAAAAAAGAGATACTTTTTTGGAAATTACAACAATCCCTTTGACATATCTCATTCAGATGCTGTAGGATAGATGAAAAATTAAGAGGATACACATTTTTTAATGCTTCAGTACCAAAAAGAACTATCAGGCTTCATGGTTGTGTAGAACAGAACACAAGGAAGAAGTAGCACTGAACTGCACTGTCAAGAAAAAATACTTATGAACAAATGCAACATTTTGATACTCATCAGCTTACTAAATCAAAAACAGTTGACTATACATCAAGCAGCCAAAGCAGTAATGGTGGTGATAACAGTGCAAATTCTCTACCTGTCATCTGTCTGAAAGCATCTGATGGAGTTATGTGGAAGAAATCATTCATAATTTCCAAAAAAAAGTTTTCTCTTTTCTTGTTCCTTGCCTGCAGTTCTAGTTATAAAACATAGTGATATTCTTCCAGAAATCATTAACACTGCTGCAAAAAAACTTCCAACAAACTCTGATACTTAGTTCCAGAAACTGTGGCATTATTTTTATTTGATGATAATATTCCAACAGTGGTTAGGGTTAATATGGCTCAAGTTATGCTGGAAGCAGACAAAGACAAAGAAGAGAAAAGAAAGAAGAAAAAATCAACTGAAGAGGTACATTCTGCACCAAAATGATTTGTCTTCCTTTACAAACATTGAGTTTTCATCTTTTATAACTCCTGATACAAGAATTTTTTCATGAGATTTTTATCAGCGGCAATTTCCTTGACAAAGAACCTTTAACTTGATGATTCTGGTTACAAAAGTGAAAATGAAAAACTTGAGAAGATACTTGTTGTGAATGATGTTGCAGAAAGAGGAATCAAATTCATTCAGGATTACAATGATATTCTTACAAAAGATGAAAATGAGAAACAATTTGTTTATAGATTGTTGCCAGAGACCGTAAAAAATATCCTACTGCTACTAAAGGGCACTGCTCGTACTACTCTCTTAGGAAAAAAAGAATTTTTAACGTTTTTTCATTCACATAATATTTTCTCATGCTATTTCAGGAATTTTTTTTTTAAATTAAGTTTTGAGAAATTATATTTAGAATGTTTTTAAATGAATGTTGTATTGCCTGGGTGTCCAAATAAATTTCTCTAAGAAGAAAATATAAAATGGTTGAGATAGGGAGGAGTATACAGCTTTTGTATGGAATTAATCATTCTGTATACTATGCTCCAACTTCACAAGTGTTTGAGGGTAACCAATTGAGTTGTCCAATAGAGCTGAAAATTTGCACAGATTATATTTTTGTTGATTGGAACAAGACAGAGCTGTGGGAACTAAACTTTTGGAAAGTTGAAAAATACGGGTCCCTCTAGCCAACACAACACATAGCATATATTTTAAAACATTTTAAGAAAACTCACTCAGTAGTTTTTTAGAGATTTCAAAAAGTTATGTCTAATATGAAACATAGGTACATCAAAGATTACCTTGTCCTCTAAGCTACTGGTTCCTTAGGTGGACAGATCTCCTTTGAGATCTTCTGCAATGCGTTCTTCAGCCATCCTGTCAGAAGTCATTTTATGGTCTAGTTGCCGAAGAGCCTGTAATGAGTATTTTAGGAACTTAACAGTGTAATTTTGCTTTTGTTGAAATGCTTTCTCTCTCTCTTTTTCTGTCTTGTTATGCAATGCTGATTAATCTTGTGTCTTGCAGGGTCTAGCTTTTCTCAATGTCTATTAAAGCCTACATTTTAACTTTAGTATTTGCAAGCAGTTTCTCAATGGAATCTTAAACATCTGAGTTACATAATTCTCCTATTCTGCAATGTTGCACTCCTGCAATAAACAGATCCGTTCTTTTTATGCCTTTACTTTTGTCACTCTCCCATTAACACTCACACAAGATTCAAGTATAGAAGCTAACTGATGAACAAAGTCTCCAGGGTTAATCAAAGCTTTTATTACAACTTGGAACATTAAGAAACATTTACAAAACAAAAAATTCCACTGCTTATATAAGAAATATTAAATTGCCTAAAATTTAACTACCAAACTGATTCTAAAATAGAATAACAATCCACATATAACTACATATTGCTCAGCAACTTCTTTAAATGAAGACATTTAAATAGGCAGCATAAAATAGAAGGTTTTCAATATATAAATATTTAAGTATTTTGCACTATTGGTGGTTTTTGGCCTGTTGTATCTGAAAAACATAAATTACCAAGCTGTATAGCAGTAATACAGCAATCTAGCAGAATTTCACCACTAATGATGGTGCCTTTACCTTTAATTTGTTTATTTTGTAAAATTATAAGTATATCAATCAAAGTTCTGCGAATTCATACATTAGGTCTAAACTCATTTACCTCTTTTATTTTGTCTGAACACTAAGATAAAAATGGATGAAATAATAATTTTGAATTTATGAACCTGACAAACTGTACTTACTACAAATGTATCCTATGATATCTCTTCACTTCAACCAAGTACTTTAGCAATTTGACTGATATCTGGTGTGACAGTTACTACCATGTCTTCCTCCAAGCACAGAACTGCAAACCTCTCTCATCTGATTCTATATACCTCGGAGACATTCCTAAGGTTTCTCTATTATGAAAGAATTATTCCTTAAGAGGGGACTCATAATGCTATAAAGTACTTAAGACTCGGGTTTTTAGGGTTATGAGTCACCTTGAAGGAATTAATCTTTCATAGTACAGATACAATTTCCATATATTTATCTTATGTAGTTTAATGTCCCCAGTCTCCCCTTTTATCCCTTTAAAATTCAAAGGTTTATCTATATTTGAAAAAAATATAGTAAATATGCTAATGTAAAATTAATGTGAAAAATATGTACATATCTGTACCATTTGGTTGTCTGTTTTCTAATTCACATTCTTGCTTAATAGGCTGTTGTTACTGGTTGCTGCAAAGCATTCTGATGAGTTTTTACATAGTCTAAATTCAGATGTTGACCATTTGACTTGGACAAGCTTGGCTGTCTCTTAATGGAGCTGCCAGTCTATGCAAAGACAAAGTTATCCTCAGAAGTTTGCCTTGTGCTAAGAGAAAGAAAATAACTTCAGGCACCAGTTGACTTATTTGCTTATCTTTATCAAAATAAAGCATTCTGTTTATGTTAAGAATTTAAATGTCTCTTGACTTTTAAAGAAAGAAGAAGAATAACAGATTAAGAAGAATTAAACTAATTTATTTGCTGGTGTCTGCATTAACATAGAAAGTAAAGTCTAGAAAATTCTCAAGCTTTTGATATCATTTAGTATTTATGCTATTAGTAAAAAGATTATTTTATATAGGTGCATTATCATAGATATTTGAAGGTAGTAGAGATGATAAATTATGAATAAAGAAAGATATATCTTCATTTCTAAACTCTTTTAAAATTGTGCTCTATTATTGCAATAAGGAGACCACTTCAGAAAGTTTGCCTTGAAACATTTAAAACTAAAAGAAAATGTGTAATGTAGAAAGATTACATATTTCCAACCTTACACCAAAGACCCATACTTGCATGAGTGAACTGTTTAAGAATGTATGTGCAAACAGAATATGTATTTAAAAGAAAAATGTTATTGCCTCATTTATTTGGTTCATAAAATTTGAAAATTTATCTCATAAATTTTGTTGCAGATATATCCAAATATTGTGAGTACTGGAATAATGTCAAAATAAACCAAAATGAATTACCAAAGAATAACTAACACCGGAAAAGTATAAAGTTCAAGAATCATGAAAACTCTGTGTTTTTAAAGACCTTATGCTTATTGATCATTTATGTATAGCAATTTTAATGCATACTTACATGACCTTTAATATATTTTGTGTTGCAATGTATTTTTGCTGTATAGGTATACTGAAATAAAAAATAAATATCAGTTGTACATGTGCACAAACTTTTACTAAAATAATAGTTTCAGACATAAAAAAATTGACATGAATTGCTGCAAAATTTTAAAACTGTCAACAAATGTTCACATAATAAATTAAATAAAAATAATAGGTTTCATAAATAAAACTGGAAAAATCCAATGTTTTGTAAACTATTTGCAAGTTCATTATTGTATTCATCCAGGCAGGATTAAATTTAGAATTTTGCTGAAAATTGTCTAAAATTTTCCATAGTGATTAATTTTTATGTTTGAAAAAAAAATGTATTTGAACGGATTAAATGTTAAAATTGTTGACTTTTTAGCAATTTAATTTAATTTCATTTTAGCAATATAGCAGCTACATTCAAAATACTTCATTGTTAATGCTTAGTTACAGCAAGAAATCCTCAACTTAATTCATTATGTAGCAAGAGTTTCTGAAGGCCTGAAATAGGACATTGCTAGGAAGTGAACATGAGAGCAATCCAAATGGCTCTATAAAAATTTCATTAAATTAATCATAGTAAATATCAATTCTGAAATGCTTTACATTGCCTCTAGAATTGTGCTTCTCTTAGAGCAATTGACTTATTATGACAATTTTTACTTTCATTTTAATATTTTCTTTTGTGTTTTATATCTATTTATTTTCCTGAACTAAGACATTTTTTGCATTTACCAGTCTTGTATCTTTTTGTAAATTTATCTAAATCTGTTCTGCATCATTCCAGAATTTAAATCAATTTAAAAAGGAATCCCAAAATATGCAATTTCCTTTTTCAGGCTGTGAAATAAAATGAAATGAAACTCAATTGCACACTCAGTTATCTTTTTCATAAAGGCGCTGAAACTGAAGGAAAAAATTGAATTAATTTTTGCAGTTACTTTATGTTCAAGAAATATCCATCCAAGAAGGGGGACTGTTTCTTAATCTTTTATTGTAATTTTCTGTTTTTGTAATTATAACAATCAAAATTTTGTCTTAATGTAATATTTTCTATAACATAACAAAGCAAAACATGGGGATTAAAGCATTCTTAATATAGAAATTAAGAAACTATTTTTGCTTCTTATTATATAGACTAAAAAGGTTTAATTGATTTTTATAGATTAATGTTTTAAAGATATCATTATTTCTTGACTATATCACTTATTTTGAGGCATTGTGAAATACAAGGTGCTCAATTTTTCAATGTATATTGTGAAAGCTAATTTAATTTGTTGCTAAATGAAAAGCATTTTGTATTTGAACCAGCAATGGATGCTTTCTGTATATGTATGCTAGTGTTATATAAAATGTATTTGTGTAAAAATGATGTTTTTTTAATGCTCTGACATTTTCTGCTTAGCTTAACCTCAGCTTGGTTTTTATTCCTTTTAAATGCTCCAATTCATAATAAAAATACACATAGGCTAGTAGTGAAATTGGATAGCAAAATTCCTTCTATGTTTGTATTTAACTGAAACTTTATGAATTTATAGAGACAGGAGAGAAATGACTTAATGCAAAATATGGATAATTTTTTACTAATAGTTTCATGCTAGAAGGATACTAAGCTAAGAGTATTTTTGGAATTTTGAAATAAATATCTCAAAATGTTACAGAATATATAAGCCAAATTAATAATAAGTAAAAACTGTTTGTTGTAAATAGCTTTTTATTAAATATTTCATCCTAAGGGACTGCTTTTGGAATTAAGTTTTTTGCAATCTTGCAGTCCTATTAAAATATCTTTATAATCCATGTTGATTCCATACTTATATCGAATAAGATAACACTTTTCATATTAATTAATTATTCATATGGTATCTTTAACAAGACATGAAAAAATAAATCTTGAATGAAACAGGGTTTGTTTTAAATACTTCTTCTCCAATGAATACATGATATATGGTCATACTGTGGAGTGTGCCACTACATTGCAAGCTCACATCTCCACCAACCAAAAAGCTGTGCATCTGCAATATACTGATAACCCTGCATTAAAACAAATTTTTATAAGAAATTTGAATTTTTGTAATCTTTTTATGAAAACTGATAGCTATTCCATTTTCAAAGTAGAATATTTTAAAGTGAATGCAGCTCTTTAAATACATTATAATAAAATAATAATCTCTGGTTAAATAAAAAAAATATTGATTATATAGCATTAAGAAAGTTTCAAAAAGAAGTAATGTATAATTTTAATTTTTGCAGTGCATAGTTACAGATATATTTATTTTAAAAGGATCACTTTTTCTTAAAATGCCAAATATTTAACGTTTATTATAACAAAATATATTGGGAACAGGGATATCATATTTTGCTTCATACATTTAAAACAATTAATTAACTTTAAAAAAATATGGTAATTTTTTTTTAATGTCTTGACCAATTTGAGATGGACTGTCCCACTTGGTTTATTTCCTCCAAGATGAAAGTCAAAAACTATTGCTAACTTTAGATGGTAATTTGCTTAATGACATACACGTATGTAATGAATATAAAAGTCAGAAAAAACGGGAAACAGTATCTGGAAAGAACAAATAAATATTACATTTCATTTGATATGATAAGTGTTTATAGGGACTTTTAAATAGCTGTATGAACTGATAATAATGAAATTTGAAAGAAATATTGAAAGATAATATAAATAGAAAGTACCCCATAAACCATGGAGTAATACAATAATGACAACAAGGGATGTTTTCTCACTTGTTTAGAAAAATGAAATAAAAACTTATTACAGAATGTAATATTTTAATACATCATTATATGCTATTAGTTTTACAATAAAACTATTCTAAAAGTTCAATACCTAAATCTGATTATAATGGTTTGCTGACAAAATCAATTGTCAAAAGAAGCAGATGTTTTGAAACATTTATTCAGGACTGAGTGGTTATTGCATGCAAATAGCATAGCAAGGTATAACATTAAATTAATAATAAAATCAAAAATATAATTTATATAAATCACATTAAATAGGAAATATCAGGGCTCAAAGCAGTCAGCCCTGTGATGTAACTGATTACAGAGATGCACCAAGTAATCTGCAAAAGTGTGCTTATAGAAATGAATGCAGCAGTGGAAGTGTTTTTTTTATTCTAGGTCTCTTCTCAGCCTAGATTGTGCATAGCTTTAAGTATTTCTTATCTCAGTTTCATATAGCACAAAAATGTGATTGGTTGGTGGTTAATATGCGATGCTGAAATTTATCATTTTTTCCCTAGTTTCCCAATAAAGAGCATCCATATTATTTTTCATTTTGTTGTTGCTATCAAGTTGGCTGCATTTCAGTAGATATTCTTTGTTTAGAATAGTATTCATGTCCTTACACAATGGACAATAGCTGTCCTTGATTAATCCCTTTGTGAAGAGACATTATGACAGGCAATCATGCCCGAATTAAATGGAATTGGGCAACTCCAACTTTTCTTGGTTTTAATGAAAGATGTTTGAAAGTCTTAAAACCTTATATGGTTTTTCTTTAAGTTTTTGTTCGATATTTTGTTGTTCTTATTCAGTTATTAATCTTTTTATGAGTTTGTATTAGAGGGAAGTTTTGTTCAAAAGATGCTTTTAATTTGATAGTGTCTCCTTTATTTGCTAAAGTATTAGCAAATAGCACTGCAATGTTAATTATTTAAATTTAAGTAATTATAATTATGTTTTTTTGAAAAATATATAAATTATTTGTCAATGATTTATTAACAAATCAATTCATTAAGGGAATCACTTCTTAGGAGATATTATGTACTTTCCTGTCTAAAGGCTAGTGATGAGAACCTAAAGATTTTATAGGTTACAATCTCTCAAAAATGTTATCCACCAATGTATGCAATTTTTGCAAATAATTCTTTGATACTGACTTTGAGGGTGTTAATTACTGAGCATGTATGTGACAGAATATGATCCTGTTCTAAAATTATGAAACTGCCAGTTCCACAGATTGCTGAATAGTTTTACTTTTATAATTATGTATAATGAGTATCCATGGTTTAAAATGGGAAAAGTTTCTACAAATAAAAATAAATCATTACCAATGCAAGCAATGTTGACTATTGTGTAGCTTAAAAAAAAAAAAAAACCCTCTAAAAGCCTATAAATCAAAAACATCCATTTTTGGTTGCTTCATTCAAGAATGACCATAATAATGACGTGTACTTTAGAAAAGTTCATCACCATTGCTCAGGCATGAAGTATCTTCTTTTCTCTGGAAACTTTGGTTTGATCTCCTTTGGGACAGTTGCTGGATAAAAACTGTATTTTCAGAATTTTTCCTCAGTGAATGCAAGGTTAAATAGTACAAACTAATTTATGAATTGTTGCAATGATTGCATGGGATGCTGTTAGCTCAAGAAAATAGATGCAGAGATTTAAACTGGAAAAATATATCCACTAATAGGAAAAGTAAAATTATAACTATTTACTCCCTAAAAAATCCATCAACCCTGGCAGGTTTTAACCAGCAACCTTGTATCTACGAGGCAAGTATTGTTACCATTAGACCACTAGGACTGAAAGATTCTTTGAAGATCCTCTACCATCATTTATACTTGAATCAGTGATTTAAATATTCCTGATTAAGAAACCCTGAAGATTTTACATTTCACTCAGTTAAAGATAATGTTCCTGTATTATAAATTATTTTACCACTTTTTATGTTCATTTATATAATTCAGGACTCCTATGAATGATGATGATGATGATGATTATTATTATTATTATTATTATTATTATTATTATTATTATTATTATTATTATTATTATTATTATTATTACTGCTACTGCTGCTGCTGCTGCTTTTACTTTGTTTTAATTTTCTTTCTTTTTTTCTAAATGATCATGGCATTGCAATCTATTGTATTAGTTGATGAGATGATGAGTGATAATGTGGCCAAGTGAGTTCAGGAGACTTCATGGCTTAAGTTTCCAAGAACTAAGGAAATACTTTGAAAGAAACCCCAGGAAAACAACACAACTGGGAATCAAATTGAATATGGTGTGTGGGAAGATGCTACCATTAGATTACAGTGGTGGTCCTCAGGTCTCTCATAAATTTGGAATTGTATAAGTTTTTATATGCTGCATAAGCAAAGCTTGTAGATAGTTTTTCATTTTATAGTATGTTCCTTAAAATTTAAGTACAATGTGACTGTACCTATATCTCAGTTATGTGATATATTAAAAGAAACAACTGTCATGTTACAGGGCTTAATTTGTTGTGCTTCTGATGTATTGGAAGGCCGAGGTTTAGTCCAAGTGGCTATAACAGTAGTTGAACTACTAAAATTCTATCAGCCTAGATCACCTGCTCATGCTATTCCTTGAGAAAACTATGCAGGTAAGGTTGCAAATCAATGGCATAATTAATTTTTTACATTCAACTTTTATTCCAGCAATTTTTATATGGCATTACAAAATCAGTAATGTGAAGCACGTTAATGACAGTAATATTATAAGGTAATTGCCAAGTACACGTAGGTATATGTATTTTTTCTGACAAAAAAATTCTCAACCACTAACTTTTAATAGCATTTTGTGACAATGTCTGGTGTTTTTCACTATTTTCATCAAATCTCACAGATTTAAGTCCATCCCATTATACTATAAAGCTATTTATACAGAATTGACATTTAGGATATTTGCTACTATCATCTGCGGTTAACCATTTACATCTGTTCTCTCATTCACAGCTGTTTCTTGCTTTCACAGTTTTTTTTTCCAGTTTGAAAACATTTCTTCAGCATTTACTGACAAAGTGGTGCTAAATGAATTTAATTCAACAAAACAGGATATACAAAAGAACAAAATGAGAACTGAACAGACACTGAGAAGCGAAATACCATGAGCTGATTTTCCCTGTAGGGTGATTGCATTTCACTACCATATTGCTAAACCGAATGAATGTGTTATTCCCTTCTGACTATCTATTTACTGCTGCCTCAGTGACTTTGACATTAATTATTTCAACAAAAGATGAAAAGATATTTTAAAGAGGTGTTTGTGAAATGAAAAGCATAAGAAAATTATAAAGACAGGAAAATTCCTGGATATATTACACCCTTGTCAGGAATGCAGACATTTTTCTTTTTTCCTGGAATTTCCAGAGTAAATCCAAATGGGTGGTTACCCTGTTGTACAGTAGGACCCTTTGTTGGCTTATAAAAGGTTTCTGGATCCCTATCATTAGATGTTGCCATTGAATTTAATCTTCAGTTCTCAATAACATGAAACAAAAAGTTAACAGTGTTAGAAGAGAATTACAGGACATTTTGATAGAGTATACCAGAGATTAATATTTATGAAATAATAAAATACAATTTTTATCTAATATTAATTATGAGGTTATGTGTATTCCTGTAAATTATCTACACAGTATGTGCAATATTCATTAATGGAATAAAGCTGGTGATGTAATAGAAATTTATGTATATCTATTTTAATTTAGATACTGATGTTATGCTCTTTAAATATGAAGTTAAAATCAACACAGTTGACCGAGGTCATTAATGTGCAGACTCGTGAGTGGGAGGTCTGGGGTTCAATTCCCACCAGGACCGTCCTTCCAGACTGAGGTTTTTTCCAGGTTTTCCTAAGTGCTTTTAAATAGCAAATGCTGGGGAGGTATCCTAAACTTAAGCCTGGAACATCCTTCCTTTAAAAAATGTCCTTTCCCACTTTATCATTTCATCTTGTTTATCATCAGTGTCCACCACCTGTGGTGCCTTAGTATGAGCATTAAACACTATTAAAAAAGGGGAAGGGGAGAGGAATTAAATGCTATT
The DNA here is from genome assembly GCA_030762175.1 of Metallyticus violacea. NCBI lineage: Eukaryota > Metazoa > Arthropoda > Insecta > Mantodea > Metallyticidae > Metallyticus > Metallyticus violacea. The sequence goes on from CM060831.1 coordinate 54,311,923, forward strand.
AAATTTAAAGGATGCTTCAAATAGTTTAGTCTTATGATCTTTGTAGGCACTTACATTTATGTGTATTATGAGAATGTACTTGCAATTGTTAAATTTGTAGCATTGTTCTTCATGGGGATTTGTAATTGTTTAATATATAAGGAGGACAAGGTCAGTATTTTAAATTCTTTGAAATGCCCTACAACTTTCCCTTTTTGGAATGCTTATTATGATTCTTAGAGCCTTTTTTGTAGCTTAAATATTAACTTGCTATTTACTGAATTTCCCCACATTGGTAATCCACATATCATAAAACAAATGGAAGAAATCAAAATAACAGGTTTTAAGTGTGAGGCTTTAACTGGTAAAGTACAAAGACACTGCTCAATTTTGCTGGAAGTTTTTATCAACCATAATCCTAAGCATTTGATTTCCTGCTCATACTTTATTAATTTGAATCCATTATTTATGTTAGCATTTCAAAAATTTTATACGTTTTATGCTGAACGTCAATTGCTACTGTTTCTTCCACATTTACTAGTAATTTATTTATTTTAAACCAATTCATTATTTTATTTATAACAAATGTTATGCTTTCTGGAAGATTAACATCATCTTTTGCTGTAATGAATATACTTGTAGCATCAGCAGATAATGTAATTGTTATTCCATCTACATTTTGAGGATATGAGTAGGTCATTAAGTTAATGTTAAGAATAGCAGGGATCTAAAATGGGTACTCCAGATAGTATACTACTTCTACCTGAGAATTCTTTTATACTTTCTTTTTTATCTATGTCCATAAAATCAATTTCTACAATCTGTCTCTATTTTCTAAATATGTTTTAAACCAATCATATGCCAATCCCTTTGACACCACATTTAAGAACTTTATTAAGGAGAATTCTATGGTTCACCTATCAAAGGTTTTGGACATGGCTAAAAATATATTCTACTTCACACATGTCTAGCATATAAATATTATCAACAACATTTATCATTGCTAGGCTAGTAGATTTTGTTTGCTTTGAAAACCATGTAGGTAACTATTAATTATATTACATTTATTCAAAATTTTCATTAACCTTTGTGCATTGCCTTGAGAAGTTTCTGCTGATCAATATTTTCTTGTTCATTTCCTAGCCATAGTCATGTGAACAAGGTGATGTCAGCTGAGACTTATTTTTATTGGCTAATATATGCCGTGTGGAAATGCTCAAGGAGTTATTATTTTGGGTCAGTGCAGGCACTTAGTCCTTTCCTTCAGAGAGCTGCATAGTGTCAGGTCGTAGGTAAGACATTTCCATGGTGAATGCAACTATTTTGGACAAGCATTAGAAATTTAAAGTGGAGCTTCTTGCCTACCAATGGTGACCCAGGTTTAATTTTATTACATAATTTGTTTTGTAAATTTTATATAGAGTTTTTGCCAAATTTTAGAATATGTTGCCAGAGTAGTATTGGGGGCTGTACTGGGACAAAGGATTGTTATTAAAAATGTTTAAGAGTGCTGAACTTGCTGTTATTTATTTAATGTAAAAGATCAATGCTAATAGGAGAAAGCACATTTGCAAACCAGTAGGAAATTTTCTTTATTTTTTTATATTGGGAAAGTTTTGCAACATATGTTCCTTTGGTATGAAGAAAATTTTAAAATGTTTTAAAAGTTTATTGTCAATATTTTAATTCTTTGTTTTAACATTGAAAATTATATAATTCAATACTTAATTGTTTTGTGTGCAATATAAAGTTTTAATTTGTTCAGCTTGTTGTAATATATACTACATTTGCATTCAAGTTGATTAAATTTAAATTCAATAAAATTGCTAAATTCTTACTTTCTTTTAACAAACACAGAACAACCCAATCCCGGATACCCTAGGGCGGTAAATGTAATGCCAAAAAATTTCTTTTAGCTACTGTTGCTACAAGTTGTAATCTTGAAAATCTTGTTAAGATTGCTACAAGTCTTAAATCTTATAAATGAGGCTAAAAGTTTCGCATTCTATACATAATTTTTTTCTATAATTTTTGAGAAGATTGAAAGAGAAATGTTATGGGTCTGTAATTATTAACTGCCTGCAAGTCTCCTTTTTTAAAGACTGGTTTTATATTTTTTATTGTATGTTTTTACAGGCTCAGCAAATATTCACTGTGCAATGAAGTGAGAAGTATCATTAGGAATATGAAGACTAATCAACAGGGTTTCATACAAGGTGACTACCAAGCTTGTTTAATATGACAGGTATCCTAAGCATAAGTCTTTGGCCCATTGTATAAGTGTTATAAGTTTAAATTGAAGTATGTTGTAACATATTAAGTTATTCATGTGTCAAAAGTATCTAAGAGTGTGCCAAAGATTTGACCATCATAGTTTCATTTTTATATTAGAATATTTTCTCTTAACTTTGTGTTATGCCAAGACTTAAGTTTTAAATATGATTATGTTGAGATACTGTGCTATTTTTTAAACAGAAGGGGCCTAAATATTGATAAAACGAAAACTGAAGAAAAACAAAAGTAATTATAGATTAAACCAGATCATTTTGAAGCCCTTGCAGGTAACATAAATAATATAAATACAAGCATCATATAAGCCACTTGAAAAGTTGAAAAAGACTGCAGTCCTCTTCATGGTCTTCCATGCAAAATCACAATTTGTCAGATTAAACAGTTTCCTTTAAAGGAAATTTTCTCAAGACTTTCACAGTGTCTTAAAATTACATGATGCTTTTTATACTGTACAAATATTTGCAGTTAATTATTTTTATTTATTATTTAATGTGTAAATAAGGTGAAATTGAAAATAACTATTGTTGTCAATGTAGAGAACTCAGTGAGAAATAAATGCCTCAGCAGTAACAAAAGGGTCACATTAGATACACATATAGGTTAGAAATGGCTGTACTTTGATATAATCTCTCATGTAAATCTCTCCTTTCCTTTCAATTATTCATGCCTTTATTTCTCACAGAGGATTTCTCTCTTGTAAGACTGGAATATCCCTTGGTTTGGGATCAGAAGCACCAGACATAAAATTTTAAAACAAAGTAATATTCTATGAAACATTTTATATTTCCTGTATTTCCATTAATTGCTTTCTGCACTAGGCTTTTTTTCAATGTGAGAAAAGATAGTTAACATTTACAGACAGGCCATTTAGCTATGTATTTCAGAGAGCTTCTATTAGTTTCACAATGTTAATATAGTTAAATTAGGAACATTTTTGGCAGAAAGCTCTACTGTTAAGCTGAACACCTAAAATCGTATTTATTAGTGTAAGAAGTAATATGAGGGGAAATCAAAAGCTGGATTTATTTATATTTAACGATTGTCATATACTGAGTTGGGATTTGTATACTTTGAGCAGAGTTCAGTATGTTAAGAATACTTAGAGCCACTCTATGGGACAGAAATATTTATATCAACATTAAAATAGAAGAATGCTCCCGACTTCCTCTTGTAATTACTAGACTTTCAGGTTTAAGCATTAATTTATTTTATAATGGTAGATAACACAAAAGTTGTAGATATTTCACAGAGAAACAAAAAAATAGAAAGCTGTACATTCATTTACGTAACAGTTTATACATATCTGAAGCTGCCTTTTTACAGTTACATGTTTTATTTTATTTAAAAATGTTGGTAATTAAATGCCATTTTTGTATGAAGCAGTTTTATTAAGAGTTGGAAATTTATTTTGCTTCTGTACTCTGCATGCAGTGTTATGTACTGGATGAGACAGAGAACAGTTCTTTTTATACACAGCTGTCGGGTGTTTCTGCACTAATCTTAATTTAGTTAACTACTGAGAAGTTCATTGTTTGAGTCAAACATGAACAGTCATCATTAATAATTGTGATTGATATGTATATAATAATTTTGGAAATCATGTACATAGTATGTAGTTAGAGCATCATGCAAGAATTACAATAGTTCCAGAAAGCTTAAACTCACCTCTAAAATTATGATTACCATTATTAACCCAGTGTGAATTCTACATAATATGAAAGGTTTATGTTTTGGGTTAAAATTAGCTGTTGCATTTCTAAAATGCAAAATTTAAGCAACCTGTAGGTAATGAAAAGGAAAGCACGATAACTAAATTTTAGCTCAAAATATTAAGTGTTCCATGCAAATTTTCTAATGTTTTATCTCTAGCCCTTGCCTATTTAGTTTTAATGGTGAAAGACATTAGCTACCACTTTGGTGTAGGTATTGCAATTACAGTATCAACTCTCATATCTGGCAACTGTGAGACAAAACCAGTGTTAAATAACTGATTTTTGCCCAATAATTAAAAAATGCTTTTATAGGTCATATAAAGACATGTTTGAGCATGTTCCATGCAATAATTGTGCATATTTAAAATTGATATGTTGAAATATAAAATTTTATTTTCAGTTTTTAACACTACATTCATCATTTAGTTGTACCTGATGACAATGTTAAATGGTAGCTGTGTGACATTGAGATCAGGGTAGCCAACATTGTAACTGATTGCAACTATAAAGCAGTAGTGTGCGATATTCTTTGTGTTCTACTAACAGCCATTTTCCATTTTATCCAGCAGCTCCAACCTTGTTTAAATATAAGAACATTTCACTTGCACTTCACAGAATCCATCTTGCAGCAGTGGATTAATTCACTTTATCTATAGGTGCAGGCATGTCATCATGCTCACTGAATTTTGTGAAGTGCCAAGCCACACTGTGTTGGCATCACCACTTTCACTATTGTGTCTATGCACTATTAGAAGACAAGGAAATTTTCACCAAAATGATCACTGTGATGTTTTTCTTTTATTTCTTTTCTTATGGAAAAGTGCATTTGTTTTGATATTTCCACATACAAGGTGTTTTACTGTATCATGAATTCATTAAGCTATTTTGTTGTTCAAAGTGAGTCTATTCTACTAACAGTAATGTGAAAGTAATATAATAGCTGGTATTATATTTTTAGTGTTTTGTCCAATGGCTTTCATCTTACCATATCAAGAACACTAAGGAGGCCAATTTGTAATTTTAATTTTGCACTTTGACCTTTATTAGGGAAGGGGGAAGGGGTTGAACAACATGTGCTCTCATTTTAGAATTTCAAATGTATAAATAGCATAAATAATGAAGGCACTTTCCCAAGCCGTTTTTCAGACATATTTATAAAAAGACAGCAAATAAATACTAAATATGCACTGGGGAGATGAACTTGACATATATTTGTATTGTCTGATAGACAAATAATAAGTTAAAGGAAATCTGATTTATCTTTGAAATACTTTTAACTTCAGCATTTAAACTACAACAGCTTCCAAAATAATTTTTATATTTTGCACAGTAATGAAACTTTTGTGCTGAAGGGGAATACAATAATGTTTGAATTAAATTTTTTAGAATTAAATATGTAAATTGCCAGCTATCAAAATGTGTTTTTGATTAATTGATATCATTGTATGATTCAGTTGAACTACACACTCTTAAAGCTTCACTTACTTTTCATAAATGTATGGAATGTTTCTTCAAGAACATTTTGTTCCCATATGTGTTTTTGATGATAATTAATTACGTTTGTGTAAATGTATGGGACCCAGTTTAATGTATTATAAGTTTGTGAGGTAAATCAACGTAGAAGGTGAAAGATGAATTTTTGTAATTTTGTATAGTGCAAGGTTAAAGATAGCCATGATTTAATTGGAAGATAATATCACCAGAGTTGAAAGAATTAAATATGTAATAGGCTCATGGAAATGGAAAGAGACTCTACACAAATCATTATGAATAAAATTTTATTTAGATTTGACTGTATCTAATTTATATATAATACAGACTTTGCCAAGTGTCCGAGTTCATATGCTTAAGGGAGAAAAAAAAAATGTCAACAAAAGAATCAATATATATTTTTACCAAAAGATTTTACTTATACCTTTTATTTGTAAAATTGCATTTTTGTTTTAAAATTTTACTTTAATTATTAATGGAATCTTAATTATTTGAAAATTTGTACATTAGTGCATATTATTGTGAAACAAGTATTACCTGAAACAGTAAGAAAGAAGTTTCAAGGTGAGTTTAAAGTTTCTGGCACTAGTAGTCTGCTTATGTGTACATACATTTATACCATAAAGAATGTGAGTGTGGAGAGAAGAATAGGAAATTTCCAGCACAAAATCATTTTAAAAATTTTAATATAAACAGTTATGTCCAAGGAGAGTTCATGTGCCTGTTTAAGTTAAGATTATCTTTTTGGACCAAATTTCTATATAAAAGCAGTTAAGCCTTGAAATGAAAAGGATTATCTTGTATATAGCTATACTTTTTCTTTAGCAATTACATTATTTTATGCTAGTACATATTGATTTCTTTAAGGCATATGTGTGCAAATCATAGTTTCTTATATCATATATCTCACATTTTTAAAATTTTAGTGGCATTTAATGGAAAAAGAAACATTACAACTCTAATGAATACTGCAGATCAACTAAGGATAACGTAACTTACTATATTCATTTGAAATATACATTTATATTTTTCATTGTATTTATCATAATGAATTCAAATTATATAAAGATGTTAATGCATCTACACATCTTTATCTTGATAGTTCATACATGGGAAAAAGCTAATTTAGAGTTAATAATAAAAATTGAAAGTTCTTTTAATTTTCTTCCTACAACAAAAATTTTTATTTGTATAGTTATGCATTACTCATTAGTGTTATCTTACCTCTTTTGATGGGTAATTCATAGCCAGCATAGCCAGGGTTTTTTGGGATAGATAAAAATAGATGTTATTAAAGTACATTTCATTCTGTTATTTTTCTCTGTAATATTTTCATTGCCAAAACTAATATTCAATCATGCACATTTATTATTACATGTTCATTTCCTCCTCTACTCATGCACTTATATGGAATACAGTTTCTTTTGCTGTTACGGGATTCTGGCCTGCTGAATTTACTGTCAGTTCACATGGGTAAAGTATGAGGGTATTTTGATGAGTAACTGATTTGATATTAAAGAGGACAAGTTTGGTCTTGCAATGTACTTTATTTTTCGACATAGTCTCCATGAAGTTCAATGCACTTAGACCAAAGTTTTTCCAGGTTTGTAATTTCCTCATGGAAGTGGGTTTCTTCAATGCCCTCAAAATACTCGTTTACCCCCTGTATGACCTCTTCATTTGACTTAAGTTTGTTTCCATCCAGTAATGTTTCGGGTTTCAGATAATCCTATGGTAATCCTAGGGTGAGATAAGGAATGTAGAGTGAATACAGGAGCATTTCCAATGGTAATCCATGAATTTGTCCTGAACGAAGCGGCTTGAATGCATGTGTGCATGTCATGGTGAAACAATATATTTTTTGGCCATTTTCGGACGTGTTTTTGTGATCGCTGTCTTCAGCCCCTCCAAAATTGATGCGTAATGTTATTCAGTAAGGAGTTTATCCCTTATCCAAGTAATCAATCAAGAGAATTCCTTTTCATCGACGATTTCTAGCCTCACATTGATTTTGGAACTCCAAAACGTGGTTTGTCTTCGATTCTTGTTCTGCTACACTTGAACTCATTAAACCAATGTCGATCAGTTCGATAGGAAGGGCAGTATCACCCCAATATAAGCAAAATCCTCTCATGAATTTTCTCCTCTGTTTTTTCTTTACCCCCCCCAAAAAAAAACTTATCTACTTTTCATTGTCATTCGAAGCGTGTGTTATATTTTCCAAACAATGAATTAAATCAGAATTACTTGTGACCACCCTAGAATATTGATACATAGAAAGTAAGTTTCCTGACCACTTCTAAAGATGTTGCTGTGGCTCTCTATTAGTATGCAAAACAAGTTACATATCAAACCCACCCCTATGGGTTGCCGAGGTTGTTAAGGTGCAAACTCATGAGTGGGAGGTATGGGGTTCGCTTTCCATCAGGAACCGTCCTTCCTGACAGAGGTTTTTTCAGGTTTTCCTCTGTCCTCATAAATGGCAAATGCCGGAGAGGTACCTTAAACTTAGACCTGAAATACTTCCTTTAAAAAAAATCCTTTCCCATTTATAATTTCATCTCATATATCAGCGGTGTCCACCAAAATATCCAGAAACTGAAAGTCCTGTAACTTTAGCCTTTAAGTAGTAAGCTTGCCAACTTATTGTTATTTTCCAGAATTTGAAACATACAATCATTGTTTTCTCCATGACAAATGGAAAATTCTCTTCTGCTAAACTTGATGCTTGTTTAACTTCACTTGAATTAACCAAGAGTAAATTTCTTCCCATTTCAGTAAACACATCCTGGATTTTTTCTTTTGTACTGACTCTAGAATTTTGTTTATTTTTTGCTTAAACTTGTTTTTCCTTCCATGAGTTTCATATTGCATGTATTAATACTGATAGCATGCTTTATGGGGGGGGGGGGGAACCAAACAAGCCAGAATACAACTATAGATTCAGAAATATAAACTGGAATCCACTTCAGGACAGTGTATTATAAATGCTATTTGATTTAACCAGAGGTTATACTATTAGTTATAAAAATTGGATGAAATATTGATTTTCATTTCTTTAGCAAACCTCCACATTCATGTACCAAAGCTCAAAAACTGAAGACTGCAAGAAAGAGGAATAGTTAAATAATTTAAAAGAGATTTTTTTTCCTTAAACACATGAGGCATGAGATTTCAAAAATTGCAGCTGAAATATGAAAGATCTGGCAACCCTGTCAACAGTAGTATTTGTATAGGAGACAGTGAAATTGTATTCTTAAGATTCCCACATGATATATAAAATAAAACAAATTAATTAAATATTTCATGTAACTAGTAAGGGAAACAACTGAACATGAAATAATCCTTTCCTTCCTACTTAAATTATTATTATTATTATTATTATTATTATTATTATTATTATTATTATTATATTTTTTTCAAAATTGTCTTGCCCTTTCCTGCCAAAGTAAACAAATATTTAATCCATTCTTTAATCACATTTTAATCCAGGTTTATTTCACTCACTAGGGTTCCGACTTTGATGACGTGTCATATTTTTTCCTTTTTGTTATTTCCATCACAAACTTTATGCAAGCATAATTTCACCAAAGCTGATCAAAATTATGTGCTTTTCATTGGCCTTACAATTCTTGTTCTTGTTCTTGTTCTTGTTCTTCTTCTTCTTCTTCTTCTTCTTCTTCTTCTTCTTCTCCTCCTCCTCCTCCTCCTCCTCCTCCTTCTTCTTCTTCTTCTTCTTCTTCTTCTTGTTCTTCTTCCTCTTCTTCTTTTTCTTCTTAATTAGGCCATATTCTATTTTCTTTTCATCCATTTGCTTACAGTTGTCTCAGAAACAGATTTTGCACTTACCTGAACTGGTGCTTATAACTTCTCAGAATTTTTTTTCCTTTTCTTTCTAAAAATACTTCACAAAATATCCAACTTTAAATTAATATGATTCTAAAATTCAATAGTAATGATTTGACTTATTTCAAGTATGCCCCAATAACTTCCTACGATGTTGAGTAGAGTTTCTCCTGATACAAGTCTATGCTGAGTGACAACAAAAGATTGTTTTTATTTCATAACTTAAGGTATATAATTTGTTACTATAACTCTCTGTGATCATCCATCACGTTGTAATATTTCTTTCATTTTATGTAGTGTTGAATGTTATCTCTTGATTGATTAAATAAATTCAAAATTTAATAAAAATAAATATTTTTTATTGTATTACATTTTTGAAGTATTTGGTAGGTTTTTAATTCAAACAAAGGTAAGATTATGAAAATGTGTTAAAAATGTTGTTTTCAGGTCATATTATTGTCATGCTTTCACAGTTATTAGATCATAAATGCTTTCATATTTCTAATATTTTTAGATAGAAACATCTGAGCCTTAGAAATCACAAATGGATAAAAAATTTCCGGCAATGTTTTGGTGCATATAAGAAAGATAACTGGGGTAAATATATATAAAATTGTAGAAGATTGAGTTTTTCCATTATTTCTATTTAAATATAATTCCAGAAAAACCAATAAAATATTGCATTATTTATTGTAAAAATTTTATTCATTCTGAAGGGTAGGGTCATGTAAAATTTGAGTATCTTGCAAGTGCCCATGTTAACTGGTAATTATGTTATTGTTCATTTCACTGTGATCTTTACTTGCAATTTGCTAATTTTTGTTTCAGTATATTAGTTAACTTAAGGCCAGCATAAAAAAAACAAACAGGTAATCCTACAGGTACCTTTCAATCTGCCTATTCTCATGAATAGTGGTTAAAAATGCTCTTATGCATTGACTAATTCAGGAATAATGATTATAAAATTAAAAACTTAAGACTGAAAATGAAAAATTAGCAGAAGAAAGAAAAAACCAGCTTATGTACACATGTTTATATACTTTTTCTTTGCTTTCAATAGATAAACATATTTGCCCATTCATTTCTTTTTAGCTATTTATTAGATTAAATGCTTTGTATTATTGTGGATTTCAGTTTGAACTACATTTTCGTGAGTCATAATGCTTTTTGGATGTGGCATTTGTACTCTTACAGATAAAAAATGCTTTGGCTGTGCACGTCTTATGCACATTGCAAAATCTGAGGCATGGCCTGGTTATAGTTACCTCATAAATTACTGCTCTTAGCTCTTTTATGGAATATTTTGGGTTGCACAAGCAATCCAATGGATTTAATTGGTCTCCAGTTTGTTTTCAGTAATGCAAAATGTTACAAATATAAAATGAATATAAAATGCTCCTGTATTGTTACAAAAAGCAGGTCATATTCAATGGCAACCATAGGTATATTGGGAAGAATAATTATTCTTGTGGTCAAGGATGTATATATATATATATATATATATATATATACCCATATTTTCTCATATAATATAACTATTAATGTGACCACAGTGGAAGCTAAAAATGACTGAAAATATTTAATTTTTTCTTCCCCTGTTTCATAAGTATATCTGAAAAGGGTTCACAAAATGGCAGAATCCCAATATGAAATGCCAAAGCCGGTTGTGATTATGCAATAATGCAATAAAAGCAAACTTTCTTTTTTATATAAATGTATCCGGTTAACTCTTTGAAATATGAACATAAATCCATAGAATCTAATTCTTTGTAGAAGAGTTTAATATACAGCAAGTCAAAATACAATAATACCAATAAATGCCAATTAACTAAGGTTAATAGTCAAAAGGAATGCTCTCTGATCTCATGCTGTGTTCACTAATGATAGACATTAAAATAGACAAGTGCTGGTGGTACAGTACTGATGTAATGAAAGGAATTGTTAAACCTGATGATGTTGTCAGGTTTTTATAGTGCTATTGACATTTTTAACAGTAAAAGAAAATTGTATCTAGTCAAATTTCTGTAATTGCTTTTGAGTATGGATGAGTGTAATAAAGTGAAACATACTTACATTTTCTGGATTGTTTTATTTGTTTCCCTCTTTTTTTTTTAATATAATAATTTAATTTTTAACATAAGTGAGAGGTTTCTGCAGTATAGACATCTTGTTTGTTGCTTAGTGTTAAGAATGATAGCAATAATAATAATAATAATAATAATAATAATAATAATAATAATAATAATAATAATAATTTGCAGTGCTTGGTTTATCCCAACATTATAAGCAGATTTAGCATAGAGATATTGAATGCTTCCAGGTTGGTAACAAATAGGGTTTAGATTTTTTAAGTGCTAAAATCTGGAATGTATTTATGTTTTATGTGCTAAAAATGCTTTAAATACTAGAGCATTCAAAAAGTAATGGCAACAATAACTCAGCCATCCTAGTGATGACCTTGAAATCTTATATTAAGCTTTATAGCAGTATTGTTTCGCAAATCTGGATTGAAAGTATTGAAGTGACCATATTGTAAATTCAGTTACAATTTCTGATTTGCAGTAAGTGCTGTAAAAATGTTCAGTAAGTGTGATTAAAGGTTTTCATTAAATTCCAAATTGCAAAAGGAAGAAATACAACTCAGTGCTTTTAATGCATTACAAGAAGCTTGTGGGAGAGAAGTCCAACCACATTGGAATATTGTAGGATGGAAGCATGGTGTCAAGGAACGGAGAACTGTAAACACAGACCACGTGCTGGTAAACCTGGTGCAACAGATAATTTACATGTTGAAGCTGTAAGGGCTTTATTGGAAGAGGACAAGCCCTGGACATATATGGAAAATTTCATGAGACTTGGCACTGTTCATAATATTTTATTAAAGAAGTTGCAAATGCAAAAAGTTTTTTGTCTGTTGTGTTCTGCACAGCCTAATTGAAAATGGAAAGTAGCTGTGAATGAAAACAGCAAGACTGCAACTAGCATTGTGAATATGAATGAAGCCTTTCTTCAAGAGCCCCTTTGTTTATGACTTGTTTTCAGAGATCAAAGAACCTACATGAGGAATGTGTTTTCAATCAAGAGTTGACATCCAAAGAGATATCATTCAGTGAGAGAGGTATCCAGAAATGATGTTACTGCATTACATGAAATAAAGGACAAACATAGAACACCTTCACTAGCTAGCTCTAATCTGTTACACTGCTGACCTAACAAACATGAATGCAATGAGCATAAGTGAATAATAAAGTTACAACTAAAACAATTTAATTTTCGGTTTATTGTATATTGTATAAAAAAAAATAGTTTAACTTACATAGTTTGGACTCGATTATTACATTGTTTCTCTAAAATTCTTTGTTGAGCAAAAGCTTTGCTTTAATAATAGCTACTTAATTTTCTGTTTAATTGTAATTTTTGAACACATACTGTCTAATGTCACTATATTTTTTACTTTTACTAAATACTATATGAATTGTAGTAATTCCTAATGTTATATTTATGTTTATCAGTATTAAGTACAAATTCTTGTTTAGTTCACTCCTATCAATATCATCATTGACAGTACTACTCTTGTTATTAATTTAAAAATTGCTATATCTTAAAAAAAATGAAAATAAGCAAAGTGGAGTTACAGTGATTAAGTGGTGGGCTATCAGTTCATTCGTGTATTATTTATTTATTGCGAGATTCAATCTTCACCGATTTTATCGGTAAGTAATCGCACATGTTCCTTGCAATTATTCTAAAATTAATCGCAAATCAACCACAGTGAAATGAGTTTTGTGCTACAACGTAAGCAAACATTTTCTCAAATGCTGGTAAATTTACTGAAGAATGTAAATTAAAATTTTGGAAAATATGAACAACTATTTCATCATTTAAAATATAAAAGTTATAACAAAATATTATGAAAAAGAAAATGCATATATTGGACTTTACACATGCTAAAACATAAACATTATGTTTCCCAGTAGGAGAGCTCGGAGCAATTTCTCCTTCCCGTTCCTGTTCGTTTTGTTCACAGATTGAGGTGCATATCTGGTGCTGAACTCTAGCGCCAGAACTCAAAAACCAATAGGGAGCCATTCTTGTTTCGATAATGGTTCTGCGCATATGTTTTTAGTATGTTTTCATCTTATTTTTAGACTTGGGAAGATTGTATATTCTGTGTCATTGCTATAAGATTTGTTTCTTTGGAAAGCTTAGAAATTTCGCGTTCTTTAATGTTTATTAAATTAATAGTTATTCCTTGTTACTTCATATTCCTTCATATAACACTGGGGTTGTGCCGTTACATTAAGCTTGGAAATGGCGGCATTGCCCCTTCTTTTTTATTCTTTTTAAAATCCGTAATACTACAAATAATTGTAGATGGTATGAAATCGAAAAAGAAACTACCAACAAAGTCAAATTGTCTGAAGAAAGCCTAAGAGCAGTTATACAAATAGTTAATAATGGGTTCATCTGTGAAAAGACTCGTAGACAGTGGCTGTTCGTGGCTCCTGTAGAAGGGTGGGCCAGGGGCGGAACTACATGACACCCAAATTACTTGGGGAAAGATATCTTTTATCAAGATTTATACTCCTCCCCGACATCACAGCTTGTGCTATAAACTTCTGGTTCAGCTGTTAAAGTACCCTTAAGCCGTCTACAGTCAACTCAGAAACAATAAATAAATTTGTAAATCTTTCAAACGGTTTACCTCCACTGATATATTAATAAAATATCAGAACACATTGTGATATGCATGTAATATGTGTCGTTTCGTCGGCCTGTACACAAACGAAATTTGCCCTGATTATTTCTTTTTTAATCTCATTCCTGTAGACATACGTTCTCACTTCACATGCTGCCAGCCAAAATATTTTTGGAAAAGAAGAAGAAGAAGAAAAAGAAACTTAATTTTGTGCCGTCTAGCTGGGTAAGTGCCTAAAGCTTCGGTTGAAGAGCTCCAAATCCTTTCGCTTCCAACTACAGTTAAAAGTAGACGGAGTCTTCAATAAAACGTCCATTTATTCATTGCCACAAAGTGGACACGCTTTTGTGTAACTTAACAAGTGTAGCGATTCCTACGGTCCACTCCCACTTAGATGTAAAAACTATATGTATTTTGTAAGTCCGATTATCATATTTTGTGCATTGTAATTCGTAATATATATATTAAGGTTTAACTCCAATGTATGAATTGTATGTCATCAGAAGGGAAGGTTTTCTGGTGGCTACATACGGTAGCCCGGAACGCTGAGGAGGCCATAAAACCGCCTCAGGGACAAGTGTATACTGCTTTTGAAAGACTTTCTGTTGGCGAGGGTTAATACAGCAAAGACCTTTTAAATACATTAGGGCAATGAACCTGCCAGCCGTTTGCATTATTAACTTTAAGCCAAACAATGTAAATAAATGTTTTAAACTTTCAAATAGTAACGAGTGGCATGTGTTGGCAGGTGACTGTAAAGCAGCCAAGATTTTGAATTTTTAAAGCAAGGTGCGAGAATTGCACCTGCTTGTGTGACGCTGGCTTAGTGAAGCCAACATCTGGTTAATTTAAAGAAGGCGTTTGCTCCGCTGGGGCACTCATTCTCTTACTTACTCATAACATCAGTTCGTCAGTTTAGAGATCAGTTACTCAATTAATTCAGCTCAGATAACAGGCTCTAGTTCACAGACGCAGTTCGGCACATCAGCTTAGTTCCGATAAGCACGGGACATCAGTTAAACTCAGTTGTAAGTTCCACACGGCGCGAGACGCAGTTTAAGTTTGCTGTGCTATGGCATCGGTTTTAGATCAGTTTATCTACTTGCAAGTCAAGCCAGCTAAATTTATAGTCAACATAGCCAAGGTCTAACGTACGCAGAACACCAGAGAATGCGAAAAATCTTGCGAGTAATAAATTACATACATAATAAGTCGCATGGCGTAATTCACACAACCGATATCCTCTCTTGTTGAGTACAAGTCACAAAATAGCTAAACAAATACCTGAGATATTGTTGTCATGAAGTGTGGGCGACAATACCGAAGCGATCATTAATTGATCTCCAAACCGCTTCAAAATTGATGTCCAATCTGGGGGCACTTAGCTAGTAGAGCCTACTAAACCGCCTCACAAGTCAACTTTCCACTGACAAACAGTAAGGAAGCCATCCAATTTCAAACAAAGTGCGAAAACAACCTCAAGTCAGTTCTGCGTAGTGTCAGTAATCCTCAACATCTGGTTTCTAAGAAAAGAGAGAATACCGAGAGCTAGCATGTGCCGTCTTCCTGTTGGCCAAGAGAACGCAGAAATAAGCGGGAGAAAGGCTAACCCGTCTTGGAGGAAGACAAATATAACTCCTTGTAAATATTTGCTGTGCCATGAAGGTACATCTTTAAAGCGTAAAATTTTCCGGACTGGACCATTAGCTTTCCTCGCTAACGGAGAACCCGCTGCTACCGCTGTTGCAGTAGAGAGGAAATACGCTTATTGCTAAGATACAATTAAGAACTAATCGGTTACACGTCATTGTTTTTATGTATTTTTTTATTTTGAAAGTTGACCAGGAGAAGAGAAAATGGTAAATAGTTGTGGCATTTCTTTAGGGCCAGGCCCATCTGGCTCTTATTGGCGGGCCGCCTCTGCTCATTTATTTCAAATACCGTGATCAACTCTGCGGATAGATTAAATTAAATTCTAGTAATAAGGCGTTTTGGGGCAGAAAACCAACACATCACCAAGGAACAGAAAAAATAACTACCAAATCACCTGTTACTAATGACAAGAGCATTCAATCTATGGTGTTACATTGACAGAACTGGGACGTCTAATATTTGATGTGACTAAAAAACTGGAGTTGAAACACACTTTCAATAAAAACATGATTTTGACAGGAGAAGACTGGTTAGTTGCATTTCCAAAAAGGAACCCGAATATTAGTTTGAGAAAACCCGAGGCTACGAGTCTCAATCATATATTGGCTTTTAATAAGGAAAAAGTGTAACTATGTATTTTACAAGAATCTGGAACATGTGTTAATGTCACGCAGTTTCGAACCCAATAGAATATACAAAATAAGATGAAACAGAAATTTCTTCAGTCCAGAAGCCTGGCAAGATATTAGCTCCTAAAAGCAGGCACTTGCAATAACCAAGTGGGAAAGAATATTACAGCTGCTTGGTACTTTTAGAGCTTTTGGAAGTTTTGTTCCCCGAGTTTTCATTGTTCCAATGCAACCTGTGTCACCCCTCTGGGAAAGAGAGGTCCATTGGAGCACTTTATATGTAAATGTTCTCATAATGGATGTACAAATAAGCAACTTTTCCCAGAATGACTGGAACATTTCGCAAGATTTGGAAAGCTGACGGAGGAGGAGTCATTTCTGCTCATTCTAGACAAATGATGGCAGTCACATTTCCTTCAAGAGTTTCAAATTCTGCCATCAAAATAATATTCATGTCCACCACATACGATGGTCCATAAGCTTCCGGCCTAACCATTTTCTGGGTATGATAAAGACAAAAACTATGTTTCATTTTTCAATATAGTTATCCTTTAGTTGCAATATACTTCTCACATATTTTAATTAACATTTCAACCCCCCCCCCCTCAAATAGTTAGAAGTCTTGTCTGTAAAATAGGCACAAACAGCATCCATCTCTTCTTCGCCATGCTTGAATTTCCTTCCTCAAAGGTCTTTCTTGAGTTTTGAGAAGAAGAAATAGATACTGGGAGCTAGATCTGGGCTTTAGGGTGGAGGTCGATCTCGATGAAGCCACAGTTCTTCACACCTTCCTTTGCAACAAGAACTGTGTGCACAGGCACGTTGTCGTGAATAAGGCGCACACTATCACTGAGCTTTCCTCGTCTTTTCTCTTTGACGGAAGCATGTAGTCTGTGCAGTAGACCAGCGTAGTACTCCCCATTTTCTGTGGTGTTCCTCTCCTTCAAGTCAATGAAAAATATTCCTTCACAGATTGTGGCCAGGATCTTCTTGGTTGACTGAGTGACCTTGGCCTTTAGAGGCGGTACTTCGTCAGGTTTACGCCACTCCATTGATTCTCTTTTGGATAAGAGATCATAGTAGAGGACCATAATTTCATCTCCTGTAACAATAGTTTGCAGAACTGTTCTCTCGTTGCCACGGCCGAGCTCCAAAAATGCCTGACAACAGGTGACTCGTTGTTGCTTTTGGACTGAGGAAAGAAGTCTAGGCACCCATCTTGCACTAAACTCATGTTTAAATGTTCATCAATAATTCGAAGGACCGTTGTTTTAGAAAGGCCCAACCTTCCTGCTATTTCTTTAACTTTGAGCTGCCGGTCTTTCATAATTTCTCCTTCCACAAGAGCGATGTTTTCAGGAGTGAGCACCTCGAAATTAGTGTCGAGAGAAAATTTTCCAATTTGAGAGGATGCAGTGAAATGCTTCGGTTCAACTCTCGTATTTATGTGAATCTGCATTTTCATATCTTAAAACGACAAAGAGTAAACAACGTTTCAACATGAATTATGGATACCTTTAGGATTCCCTAAAACTGGCTCTCATCAATACCCACGTGTATTAAGATTTCGGTCTGTTAGTAATATAGTGATGGCTTTCAACAGCTGCTGAATGGCATGCAGAACCAGACGTCATACTACTGTACAAAGTATGGATGCACAGCTCATAAACTGCATGCATTAGTTATTCTATAAAGGTATTATTAATTAGTTTTAGTGTGTATATGTGTCTCTTTAATGCTAAGAAATGGTGATATGGAGATGTGGTAGATCATTGCCAGGTTTGACAAGAGGATCACAATATTGGACACATCTGGGGCATGTTTCACAACAATATGTTCTAATGTACGGACTGGTAACTTGTTTAGTAAAATCCCTTTCCACAAAGATTTCTACTGCGCTACAACTCCAAACTTACAAATTTACAAGTGAATTTTCGTTGTTCTGTTCCACGAAAATATTAGTATTAGTCGGTAAAGGTAGTTTGTATACATTTCTCTACAAGATAGGAAATTTGGTAACTTCAAATACTAGCACAAAATTTATTATCCTTTTAATGGTTTGGGAGCCAGTTAACCCTAATGTGTTTTAGCGAAAGCGACGATAGAGGTAAGTAGGAATATGCATAAAGAAAGAATAAATATTTGTGTACACTGATAAAGGTAGGTTAAGTGCAAATAGGGCTTATGACTGATTTTGACATTTCTTGTTTCAAATGCATATTTAAGACCAGCATCTTAGTTAATGTATTTTTAAGGTTCTTGCTACATGCCATTAGCCGTCACGGGTGGCCGAGGTCGTTAAGGCGGGACTCGTGAGCGGGAAGTCTGGGGTTGGAGTCCCATCAGGATCGTCCTCCTGATTGAGATTTTTCCAGATTTAGTCCTCATAAATAGCAAATGCCGGGAAGGTACCTGAAAGTTAGGTAGGTGCCTGGAACGCTTCCTTTCATTAAAAAAAATATTTTCCCAATTTACCACTTCATTTCATGTAAAATCGATGTCCACCGTCTGTGGTGGCTTAGTAGTAAAAACGGGCTCTAAATAATAATAATAATAATAATAATAATAATAATAATAATAATAATAATAATAATTCCCATGAAAATATTTTCTTTTCATTCTCTTTTAAAATAATTTTTTGCCACAATTTTCTGTTTTGTTTTGTTTTGTTTTTTTGTTTGTTTTTTTTTTTTTGCTTATGAAAACGTAATTGTGAAGCAATATAAATAAATATAAAGGATCAAATGTATTAAAAAAAAATGACCCGAGAGCAATCTGGAAGCTCCATTCTTTTGCCTCTCTCGAAGGCTGAAATTGATACTCCCAAATGTAGCCTTAGGGAACCACCGTCTCAAAGTGCATTATTATGCTTGAATATCGATAAATACATAATAAAATATTTAAATTATTATTATATCTGAGAAAACAATTTTGAAGAAACGATAATATTCCGCTCCGTGCATTAAAAATTCCTAAAGAGTGGACATAACCTAATTCAAGATATTGCGACGTATGGCAAACAGTTGTTCCTCCATCTTGCTTTTATATGACGTCACATGTAACTTTTTACTAATACTTTACCACGGTAGCATTTTTTTCGGGGAACAGAAAGTTACAAGACCATACTTTTGTGAAACAGAGCCAAGGTCTAAGGTATGAAATTAATATTTCTCCGCTCTCTAGTGACATTACACCTATTTTATCACACGTAACTACCTTTAGACACACAATCCATTTTAATCAACATCTATTCCGTAATTTAACTATACAGTGAAAAATATAACGAAGATAAAAACTGTATTAATTATAATACTTGCTAATAATAAAAGTAACTAATTTTTCTAAAAAGTTGCATTAACAAATACTAGGTTCATAAATGACTTGGTTATATAAACAGTGTAATGAATTAGATTAGATAGATGTCAGGAAGAAGACCAGTCATATATGTGGAACGTACTTAAAGTCAGTAGAAGAAATAGTCTATTATGCAACAAAAAAGAAATGCAGTGTTAACTTAATGTATTGCACTATTTGTGTTATGGATAAGCTAGAATTAACATTGTGACTGTGTTTTTTTCAATTTGCCTTAATTATATTGGCTCACTGAGGAGATTGGGTGTCACATGGTAAGAAGGTGATTGCCAAAGGAAAATTAGTTATCAAAGGAGTTAGAGTATGTTTATATAAGATACCAGAAATGTCTGTAAATTGGTTGGAGAGGCTATATGAAGCAATGGTAGAATCAAGGATGTTATATGAGGTGAAAATTTGAGGATTATCAAAGATTATAAACAAAATTTATGTAATACATTGGATGTTTTGTAAAGAGTTATTTGGGGCTGCTAAAAACATTGCCAAGAGGGAGCATTAGCAGAATTAGGTAGAACAGGAAGAAATGGAACAGTGCATGAAAGAGTTCTGAAATACTAATATAGGAATCTGAAACTGGAGAATGATAATATAATTAAAACTTGTATGAAATACTAAAGAAGTTTTGCACAATTCTTGGTAAAAGAGACTGAACGAAACATTGTAACAGATCGGTATGGGCGATATATGGCAGAAGGGAGAAAATAATGCAAGGCTTATAGGGGAAAGTAAGGAGGAGATATATGAATTTGACATACATGGTCAAGTTTTTTTAGAATAAAAGTTCATTGAGATTGTACAAGATATTAAAGAAAGGTTAAAGTAAGAAAAGTATGTTGACAGAAGCAAGGGAGGTAGAGATATGCATGGATACGAACGGGGGCATTGTATCTTAAAGGGTTTAGAAAAGCAATATGGGAATATGTGTGGGGAAACAGAGGGTATGTTTCATTGTTTGATGCAGTGCAAGGAAACAAGTAATTGGAGAGAGGATTTACGGGATCCAAAATGGAATAAAACTGAAAACAATATTGTAGCAAAAAATGTTGATAGAGGGTGGAAAAGAAGTAGGAGTATAGTTGAATATTTAGCAAGAGCAAGGGTTAAATGGATTAGGGAAGTGAAAAGAGAAAGAGAAAAAGTAGACGTAATAGAGCTCCAATTCATGTTGACGACCATGATATGTTGGGGCCTCAAGTAAGTCGGTCAGTCTCAATTGTAAGAAATGTATATAATCATATTTCTTGTTTGCAATTAAAACAGGTTAGTATGATTTTACACTCAACTAATGGCACTTAACAGCAATTGAGCAGTCTTAAGGTGTATTTATATAAAACATTAATGGAAAGGAAAATAAGATATAATTACATGCCAGAGAGAGGGGTAGAGAGAGAAGTTTCCTCATTAAAACAGCACAACTTTCACGAACCATCAGCCTAGCCAAGTGTATTATGTCATTTCTTTTATACAGCGCGCTCAGCGGGTTAAACAGCAGTTACCGACAAAGAAGTCCCCTAATTTGTGGAACATCTGCCGATTCCATAACAAAGTATTAAATAATTATGGTATATTTGTCCAAGGAAAGAAGTAAATGCTGGAATTTTCTACCTCCATTTTTCCAAGTATTTTTGGCACCTGCTGTTGAACTTGGGGATTACTTGCTATAATTCCCTAATGCGTTACGGCAACTGAAGTTCTGCAAATGAGAGGTCTCTCTTGCGCCCGCCAAGGGCGTCATTAAGGTACGGCGAAAGTCTACCGCAGAGTTGAATACTGAAAGCAACATAGCCTGCCATTTTACTTGCTGAACGTGAAATTTACGTGGCATGTTTAAAACAACCTTATGAACTGCCTGATGATCTAAATTTCTTTTTACTGGGACTAACATAACGTGCATTCCAAAGGTTCATGTACTTTGAGCATAGAACATATCGACATTTGCATTATAGTATATTCAATAGAAACTATTTAAAATTATACATTTCATAATAAAATAATTAATTACACACTCATATAAAATATTACATATTTTGTAGTACTGAAATATTTGTCGTATTTTAATATGAGAAATTCATTATAGAATATTTATTCAAAGGACTATTCTAGTAATATCTATTAATTAATATTTATCATTGCAGAAATATAAAAATTACCTACCTACATTTACTTAATATGTTATTAAAATCATTGTTCATTAATAACATTTTCTAAAGAATAAGTGATAGGTCTTTTTACATAGCTTCTGAAACAGCAGATTTGTATTTTTGCTCATCATAGGATAAAAATAAATTTGTAAATATTTGGACAGCATTAAATAATTTTACGTGCTCCCTTTTGACAATAAGATAAATTATTAGTAATGTTTCTGTGAAGTTTTTTTTTATCTAGCATTTACATTATGTGTTTGCATATTTTTCATAACGTATTCTAACTTTTTGTATAGAAGTATTAATATTCATGTTTTGAAACTTACTCTTATTTGAAGTTACATAATTAGAATCACAATTTATTCCATTTGCCTTTTTTGTAGCATAAAACCTCGTTTGCTTTCAACAGAAGTTTCCCAAAACATTAATCCATTTTTCATCATTAAAATATAAAAACGTAATAAAATATTTAGATTTATCTTGTGTATTACGTACAACCATTTAAAATTGTGAAATATTTTGTTTATTTATCAGATTTAATACAGAAATAGTTTTCGTTCCAGGTCGCAGTATAACAAATAGGGCACGGTAAATTTAATTTTGGTTACTAATTTTAACCTAATTATATACATGTATACCAAGGGTGCCAAAATGTGTAAACACTTTCACAGTAGATATCTATTTAATATATTTCAAAGTTTGACCTAGTCTATGTCTAAGATGATTAGTGCTCATCATTTTCTATTTTTGTGAATTCAGTTTTGTTATGTTAACAGTTTTTCTCTTTGCTTGAAGTGTGTATACATTTTGGCACTCTCTGTTTATATATACATTATATTTACATATATTTTATAGATTATAGTGACAAAATATAATGTTACTAATTCAGCTAACCTGACTATTAGCGTGTCAAAACTTTTTGCAGCTAAAATAATGAAAAAATGGCAGGCATTCTACCAAAACGTTTAGATTTTTCTACACTTAAAAGAAAGTCAAACGAAAGAAAGGAAAGAACAGCGGTAGATAAATTTATCGACGGCCAAATAAGGGCTTTAATTCATAAATTTTACACCTTTAGAAAAACCGTACGTATCTTGAGCAATCTCAATATAGTTCTAATGTAAGTATCGTATAAAATAACACTACCTGCGGTATTAAAAATATGACGTAATATTCGAATCACCTGAGCTACTGACAGTACATACATATCATATATCATGCCAACTGCAAGTGAGCTGTGACTGTTAACGCCTTTTACTTACATCAAGAAAGAAAATGCATTTTAATTCAATAAATTGATGTTATTGAGTTTTCTAGATAACAAATTATTTTAATAGCATGGAACCTTTTTGGTGTATATCTGTTTATTTGATTTGATTTATTTTCCGAAATATTACTTTCGTCCCATTGTTGATACATTTTATTTACTACCGAATATTGTGAAATATTCCTGCATACTAATGTATTGAAATACTTACTGTTTAATACTGCCCATTCTTGCATATATTCGTCGTTACATTTTATTGGTAGAAAATATGTCAAAAAGTGAAAATGTAGTCCATCGAAAACAGCCGTCTTTTGTTTGACAGCCCCATTGAAAAGATTTAGTACTAGTGACAAAAGAAAGTTCAATGTTGTCACATTGCGCTACTTAAAAGTAATAGTATATTGTAATGTAAGTGTTGAAAGGCAAGTATTGCGCATCCGAGTATGATTAGGGTCCCAATGAGCCTTTCAGCAAGTATGTTACATACTATTTTTTATGCTCTCATGTCGTAATGTAACTTATTTTTAATTTATTTTAATCTGTAAAGTAAAAATTACTAAACAGCAATATTGAATCGATTAGTTTTTTGTTCATATGTTTGTATGATATGCGTCAGTGTTTCGTTAGTTATTGTTGATTTTATTGAAACATTTACTAGTAGCTCAATGATATGAAGCTTAATTGAAAAGTATAATGGAATTTGACGAAAGTGATAAAGATTTTGAAGGAACTCCACCCAAGGTGACTGAAGCGATGACTAGTGTAAAAAATGATTTGAAATGAGAAATCTAAAACACGTATGAACGAGAACGTGATTTATTCACAGGTTGGTGCAAAAAGAAAAATATCAGGACAATTAGTGAGAATGTTATGCTAGCGTATTTTCTGGAGAGAATATGAAACCTTTAACATGATGCCCTATTTATTCCATGTTAAATTCTTCGTTATATCTGAGTAATAGTGTTGATACATCAAAGTTTGTTGTTTCAGATCCTGTCCTACTATTGTTAATAAAGTGCCAGGAATTAATTTTGCCCAGTGTACCTCGTGTAGTGTAACTATTCATATTAATAGCAAGTAATTTGTATTATTTGAATAATTTCATAAACTTATTCTGTTAATTTGTGTGATGTAGCAAGACTGCTACTTTCAGTTGTAATTTATATAATAATGATGCAAAGTTACTTTTCAGCACTAGTCTTCAGTTGTTTTACTCCAGTGCCGCAAGACTGCTACTTTCAGTTCAAAATGACATATGCATTAATTACATTACTCAATCTCCCCGCTGAGGATGAGGAGTTAGTTAGTGCTATAAAAACTATATTATTGTTGTGGTAACAGGGATGGAAGATGTGCCTTTCTTCTTCTATTTATCAATTATAGCAATATCCTGTTTTACAACCTTAAAAACAGTTATAGACTTTTTACTGGTTAATCACGTTTTTTTTAATTGCACAAAAATGAGTAAAAGAAGTAGATACTCTTCGTCTTCTGCTGTTACATCATTAAGTATCAAGCTTAAATCTGTTTCGACTCCCTTTCGTTGTTTTTAGATCAGCTCATGTTTCGCTTACCAGATGATTTATATTTTAATATTTTTCTGTATGTTATCTTACCCATTCCTGTACTTGATATAACCTTTATTTTATGAATTTGTAAATTACATTTATATTTTAAATATGAAGTGCTCCCTCATTTCATTTTTTTTTTTTAATCTTCGATCACTGATCTTCAAAATCATAACACATTTAGTATAGTTGAGATTAGCATTATTTTACAAAAGTTTAATTTCGTTTCTGTCAATCTTCTGTTTATATTTCTACATATAAATATAATTAAGTTTTATTTTATATTACTAGCATTTATTCTGTATATAACATTAAGCAGTCTATAAATGTACTTTATTTATTTGTTCTAATACTTTATTAGGGAATTCCGAAGGAATGAAGCTGTTGTGGTCGGCACCGTGAAATATCTGCTTATACTCGTATTACCGCTGTTTTATTTATTTATTTATTTTGTTTTCTTAGCGAATTACAAAGGAATGTAAGCTATTGCGCGGTTGTACCAATTTAAATAGTTTTACTTCTCTATCCATCGTATCTATCAGGTACCTACAATATATATAATGTGTCCGTTCTCTCTCTAGCGGTGGGAAATTTTATTTTTTCTCGACGAAAGGCACATAGCCATCAATTAACAAACGATTCTTCAAGTTCATTAACCAGCGAAATTGGACCATTAGGAGTGGGGATTAACCTAAAGCGAATTTTTTTTAAAATGAATTGAAAAATCGCTCTAGCTGCCGAAATTTTTGCTTTATCTCAACGAAATTGAATAAACATTTTTAAAATAAATTTATAAAAGATGCTTTCGAAAATCATGGCAATCGGGCTACTCGGAGTAGGGGTATACCCGAAAAACTTTTGGGGGTTAAGACATTTAAAAATAGCTCTAGCGGCTGCAATTTTAAACTCTTTAAAGGTAACTGGCGTATGCTTATGAAATAAAGTAAAAATAGTTTTCCAAAATCAGTAAAATCGCACAACACAATTAGGAGGGGAGTTTTATTTGAAACCCAAAATTTCAAATTGCTTTATTGCTATTAATATGTATTTTTCGCAACGAAACTCTTTATGTACCATTTAAATAAAAAAATAGTTTTCTGAAAATCAGACAAATCGGGCCATTAGATGCAAGGTGTTACCTTAAATTCAGCTTTTAAAAATCGCTCTAGCAGCACCAATAATTGTTTTTTCACAACCAAATTGAGCATATACCATTTAAATCAACTAAGAAAAATAGTATTTGAAATTATCAGATTCTTGGGAGTGGGGGTATATCTGAACAATTTTGGGGAACTAAGCCCAATTTTAAAATTCGCTCTAACGGCCGCAATTTAAATGTTTAAAAAGAAACTCGATATATGTCATTGAAATAAAATTAGAAAAATAGTTTCTCAAAAGTGAAACTGACTATTAGCGGGGATGGGTTATCCAAAATCGCTCTAATATTTGTTTAAACATTTAAACGAAAAGAGAAAATAAAAAATAGTTGCTAAGGTCAGTGAAATCTGGATATTAAGAGAGACGGTTTGCCTGACCCCAATATTTAAAAATCGCTCAAATGGCATTAATATGTATATATTTTTCGCAATGAAACTCCATATATGCCATTTAGACAGAAAAAAAAAAATAGTTTCTGAAAATCAGGGAAATCGGATCATTAGAATGGGGGTTACCCAAAATTAAAAAAAAAAAATGTTCTAGCAGCATCTGAAATTGTTTTTTCACAGAAAAACTCGGCATAAGAAAAATAGTTTCGGGAAATTCAGGGGAATCAAATCATGCTATTAGACGGGGGGGGGGGGGGGCCGGTTACCCAAAAACCAAAATTTAAAAATCGGTCTATCGGCATAAATATTTGTTTCTTCACAACAAAATTCGGTATATACCATTTAAATAAATAAGACAAATTGTTTGTGTAAATTAGGAAAATTAGACTATTAGGAGTAAAGATATACTTGAAAACTGAAAATTAAAAGTGCTCTTGCGTTTAATTTCCTCTATATTGTTTTAAAATAAAACGAGAATAAAAGTATCATCGTGAAGATAGCAGCTGTGAAATAATAATCTAATATGTGTTTGAGAATTGTATTTGTATATAAGAGCGCTCGGTAATAACATTCAGAAAACTTTTGCGTCATATGTTTGTAATACAATAACATTTCAATTAAATTTCAAGGACAATTAAAATCGATTAAACTTTTGCTTGTTTTTTGCTTATTCTGTATATTTGATTAGTACACCGAAATTGTTTTTAAATAGTAACATGTTTTTGTTTTATTAAAACATATGAACATATCTTCTTAAATAAAAATGCGTAAAAATCCCCACACAGTATAGTTTTGTCTATCAGTGGTCATTTATTTTATTTAATTAATAGTTTACCATTAATTCTTGTGGTTCAATCTCAATAATAATAATAATAATAATAATAATAATAATAATAATAATAATAATAATAATAATAATAATAATAATAATAATGACGACGGCGATGATGATGATGATGATGATGATGATAATTCTAAAAATTGTGGTTTCTCTTTTGTAATACTTATAGGTTGTAAGATTTCTAATTTTGTTCCCCTAATACCACACTGTAATGCCACAATGTATTTAATTTCATTAATTAATATGCCCTAATTTGGACTTCATTAAAAGTGTTTCTACTCGGTGAGGAATTCGCTTATTTTACGCCGTTCCTGCGTGACGGACTTTTATTAACACAATTTTAAATGTAGTAGCAAGTGCTTCTGTAAATATCATCATCTTGTTTTGTTTTTAAGGTATCTTCAAAATATATTCTTTTATGGCTTTATTTGGTTCATTCATTACAGCAAAAGAAACAGTACAAAGTAAAATACAATAATATCTAATTAAACAATTTTTTTCTGTTATTCAACAACTTTATGAATAAGTGCATGAAGTCGCCTCAACTCCTACTACTTTATCATCTAAATCGGGTTCTGAAGTTAATTTGGCGAGTCAGACAACACAAAATCTCAATATTTAACCACAAAACTATGAACATTATTTAACGTTATCACTCTCTCTACCCACTATATGAAGGACGTAAGAACTGTTACAATAAATCATGCAACCGACCATAAATATGACAAATTCGTTAGAGAAACAATGTATGACTTTTAAATTGAGGCAATCTGCCCAATAATGGCACTTTAAAACCTAAATTGCTATAGGTCAAAAAACAAGGTATAAGCACAAAAAAAAAAAGTTTTAACAAAAATATTTAACCTGTTTTTTCAGATTGCAACAAACTAAAATTGTTATTTTATATTGCATATAAAACAGCAATTTAAAAAAGTAGCTCTTTTCCGCTTTTTCTGCATATAAATAGGTCAAGAGACAGTGAAGGTTTTTACACAGTACTACTCCATATATGTGGATTTTCTATGAGCAGTGTTCTGAACTCTGTGGAGCAAATCATAGTTTTATACCCCTACTTCTTAAAAATTATGTTGTAGAAAGTACAAAAGCATTAACATTAACAAAAAGAGATTTCTACTAAAAATATACAATCAACCTAAAATATGTAGACCTTTAGTGCCACCAAGCGTCACAGAACTACCGAGAACTCTTCAAACATTATTCACCTATTTCCTTAACATTTTGAAAATTCATACATATCGCCTAGCTTCTCTTTATTATCAATGGAATACGACGGTTTTCAGAACCTTCTTGTGATACACTCATATAGAATTAAATGAAAATACTTTTTCAAGGCACAAGTAGCAAAATGCAATTTATTAATCTGAAATTATTATTTCATAATCACGTTTTTTAAGTAGGCTCCATGACACACACATTCGTGTAACCTGTCCGGGAAGTTTACCACAACTCGCTGCATTAAAACGTGATCAATGTCCCTAATCTCACGAGTAATGTTTTCTTTTAACTGCATGATGATCCGTGGCCTGTCGCAGTACACGTTACTTTTCAAGTATACCCATAAAAATAGTCTGCAGCTGTCAGATCGGATGACCAGGCAACATCAACAAATCGTGGAAACAGGATCCTCAAAAGTGTTCATTGTTTCACAAGCAGTGTGAGTTGTGGCACCATCCTGCTCGAACCAAAACTCATTTTCATCATTATCATCCATCTGAAAGTTCAGTGTTGCCAGCATTTCTGGCGCATTAAACTCTACCCTACTTCTCTGAATGTAGCAGATTGACTTTGATTCAATAAAATCTTCTAACAACAACGAATACAGATTTTTCAACCGTCCAATTATCAATACTGTTGTTTAGTAAATGTTCAGAACAAATTGTATAGTTACATAGCAACCAAAGCCATAACTGTAATGCAAAATCACTAGAAATGGCAGCGTTCTGAAAACCGTTATATTCCACTGGGTCACACAATCAAATATTGGAAATAATGTTTCAGTATTAAATGGTGCCTATTTTCATTAACTCATTTTATAACTAGATGCATTGTTAATATAGACTGCTATACTGCATTATCGTACTCTGGTATAGGTTTCAAGAACTATTTATTGGCGTTAAATGCATATATGGCGTTATTTGATATACTGAAAATGATATATTTATTTATACCGAGGGCGCCAAAAATGTATACACGTTCACAGTAGTTATCTATTTAATATATTTCAAAGTTAGACCGAAAAACAACAGTAAAGTGTAGTATGATGTTCTGCAAACAGATGTAACTCACATACATTATGATAACGTTGCTATGTGACAAGTAAATGAACAATGAACTAATGAAGCTAAGATTATCATATGATGTTCTGTAAATAGATATGACTCACATTAAGTTACGCTTGCTACAACAAAATGGAGCCAAGATTATCGTTTGAACAGCGGAAAGCAATTTTGAAGTGGTATTGGAAAACCGAGAATGTTGTTGAAGTTCAAAGGCAATGGAGACGTGTGTACAGAACAGAACCGCCAACCGGGCAACAATTGCACGCATTCGAGACAAGTTTGAGACTCGTGGTACCTTATGCGATGTTCACAAGGACAGATCTGGGAGACCTCGCACAGCAACAAGCTCTGCGCACTGGATTCAAGGCACTATCCAAAGCAGTGGATAGGACGAAGAGGTCCGATTCAGTTTCCACCGCTTTCTCCGGATCTAACTCCGTTGGACTTCTACCTATTGGGAACTTTTAAGGATGTTGTATACCACAGAAAACCAGAGCTACACTGGCAGCACTTCGGGAAGAAGTTGAAACGGCATGTGCAGCAATCGCTGAGGACACTTTCACAAACGTTGCTAAATCAGTAGTTCAACGCACTCAGAAAAGTATCGAAGGCGATGGTAGGCATTTTGAGCAACTGTTGTAACTGTAAAAGTCTAAGATATAGGGTATATACCATGCTTTGTCCGGGAAAAAAAAAAAAAAAAAAAAAAAAAAAAAAAAAAAAAAAAACTTGAACAATAATAATAAAGTTTAATGCGAAATTCCTGATTCCTGTGTGCAATCTTTCTCAACGATTTCTTTGGACTCCATTCTAACTTTTATCCGATGTCATTCAGTTTTTCCCCTGTAAGAACACGGCATTTTAAGATTACGAACTTTCTCTGTAAGGTGCACAACAACAGGACATCTGTCTATAAATCGCCGTTTCACTCCTCTACAAGAGTTTGTTGTCATACAGGAATCATACATGAGGATTCTGTGTGCTAAAGTATACGGACTTTTTGGCATTACACCAGCACTAACCCACTACTACATTGAAACACGTGGTCTCACAACGTTCAACTCCTATACAGTATAAAAACTTTGCGTCAACGCACGGAGAGGCAGGAAATTGGACAGGGGAACAGAACCGGTTAGAAACAGGGCAGGCAAATCCCCATTAAGCCGGTCATGCTTCCAAATGAAAGCTCTGTATATGATTTCAAGCTGGATTTCCATGAAGTCACTTTTTTTTTTAGATGTCGAGGCAGCGGCTATTGAAATAAAATTAAAATAGTTCTAAAGTGCATTAATGTTAGTTATGTTAGTATTATTAAAAAGTTCTCTTTACATAGTCCCAGAAGTGTAAGATTACACTATACCGTTCAGTATTTGTAAATTAATTAGACATGGCCAAACTCGTGAACACAGAGGTAATTCTTAACATTATCCAGAACAAGGCAACTCATATCCTACATAATAGGCCAGCAGCAGCTAATAAGACAAAAGTGTCCATTAAGGCTGTAAATATGAGCCTACCCTTAATTAGTGTGCTGATTTGTGTATTTTAATTTTATTGACGAATGAAATACCTTCTAATTTGAACTAATGTGTAGCTAGCTGTCACCAATAATAGGTCGAAGACTCAACCTGTCTCGCGCAAGCGCAGTAGTGATTTGTATTGACTGACTTTGCTATTAACTTGAACTGAAAAAAACAAACAAAACAAAACAAAACAATAAAAAAAAAAAAGGAAGAAAATTTGACATTCGTTGGGTAGCATCTATAATACCGTGACAGCTGTGGCGGCTTTATACATCGCTTATTCACTATTTTACAAACGAGAAAACGATTATTCAACGCCTTTACGAGCCAGAACAACATTTCGTGGATTCCTCCAGAAAATGATTTCATGGAAGTGATTTTATTTAGGGAGGTTCTGGAAACAGTAAAACCGCTTTCCTGGTATCTGCAGTGCAGAAAACCTGACGCTATAACGACTTCTTCAGAAATAATTGCATTGATGCAATGAAATACAAGAATGTTATTCGTCTTCAAACCTCCCAAGTCGAGTATTCAACTATAAAATTCAATTCCCGAACCTTTGAACACAGCTAAAAAATGTGCACAAATTTCAAGCAGACCGTCTCCGTGGTGTATTGATAATGGAGGTCCTGCATAAAAATTCCGACCAGACTCCGAGCTTGTTTGCGCCATCATCAATTCAATTAACTTCATTCATTTCTACAGACTTACATTCAGTTCACAATTTATATACGTCGCGAGAAGACCAATGCAGTCAAGGGAATAATAAACAACGCACATTAATAAAAATAAAGAAACAATTTCTGGACAACACGACTGAAAAATGTTCCAGTACTAGTTAATTTTTTTAAAGAGTGTGAATCTCAAATTGGTGGCCACAGGAAGAAAGTGAAGTCCTTTTGTAATACTTTGAAATTAGTCAAATACTGCCCTGCTATTGTTATGAAAATCATTTCGCCAGTTCAAGCAAGTGAATTTATTGGTGAAACATCAAGGGGACTGATGTAAAGTAAAATATGTAGATATTATATGCACGGTATATGACATACATTTTGCAAAACATATTGCGATTAAAAATAATAATTTTGTTTATAGCTTCCTGTAGAGCTGGTTTCTCAATCTTTTCCAATCACGTACCATTACATTCAACACAGGATATTAGATGCACGAGTAAGCGAATTTTACGAGGGAAGTGCCTGATTTTGTAATACAAGGGTCAAAATAAGCATTTCTCTGCATTTATAATAATACTATTGATTTATTTAGTTATTTTTTGTATGTAGGATTTAGAATTAGATATGTATTTATTGGAGAAAAACTGTTCAATCTAGTCCTATTCAAAGGATTGTTTTGTGAAATATCTTAAAATTAATTTTGTTAAGGTTCAAATATAGTGAATGAATACATAAACAAATTTCGACAAATGTATATTCCTGATACTGATACTCCAATACTCAGACTTTCAATCAGTTAAAGCTATTAACTTGATAATTTTAACTAATTTCTAACTCACACTCTTGTTTCAGTACGAAGGTTATGTTTGGTTAGCTAAACACAGTTCTTTAATGTTTGGTTTCAACTCATTTAGCTTTAGTCTTAAATTGGAATAAACATTCAACTTATTTCCGTACTTATATATGTATATATATATATATATATATATATATATATATATATATGTGTGTGTGTGTGTGTGTGTGTGTGTGTGTGTGTGTTTGTGTAAATTAGAGAAGAAAATTCACAAAGATAAGTAGTCACAAACAGCAACAAATATTTTACAGCTTTTTCTGAGATAATTGGATATTCGTCTTTTTTTGCCAGCCAGAAGTCTGTTAAGTCTAACTTCATAATCATTTTCCCGAGACTTCTGTCACATGATAGCTGGATCAATTCGTCTTTCTCGGAATGAGTTAAGGTTTCTGATAAAGTGTCAGCAATAGAAAACATATCTCTAATCCAAAATTCTGAATCAGGTTTTCAGGGTTGAAATCTGAGACGAGGCTCCCAAGGTGATGCTTAACATTCAGTGCCAGTTCATAATGAAGAGGAATTTTATTTTCAGTTAAGAAAACATTTTACAATGGAAAAGAAAAATGCATTTACAATCAAGATTTGTTATCATGAAGCTTAGTTTTTCTTAAGAGCCGCAATTTTATTCTGTACCATAAATATGGAAGTAAGCACGCCTTGCAAACTCTTATTCAGTTGGTTGAGGCGGAAAAATATATCTGCCAAGTATTTTTTATTTGTTTATTTAAGGACGCTCTTTAACATTTCAGGTCATCAGCATCCCAATCTATTCAGGGCGTGAAATGGCCGACAAATTTTGCTCGGGCTTCTTTCAGACTTGAGGTTCTTTTTCGTGCTGTAAATGTACGACACATGACCCACGGCTTTACTTCCCTTCCGAAGGAAGCCATACTTAGAATTTTTACGCCCGAAAAAATCCATCGGTCCTGGCCGGGTTTGAACCCGCGATCTTGGGTTTAGGAGGCAAGTATGGTTACCGCTACACCACCAGGACCGACTGTAGGAAGTAAAAGGGGATAATATTCAGCACCCATTTCATTATACACAATGAAAAATAATCGTGAATTCATAGCTCTGGACATAATGAAAGTGACAACTTTGACACTTTCATTTAGAGCAACAGTTCTTGCGATTAAAGCCTCTCGATGATTGACTACACTGTACAAATGTTCCTTTCCCGGCTGCATCTTTAATTTTTGCAACAACGCCCCTGTGTTTCCCAGTC
This sequence comes from Metallyticus violacea, assembly GCA_030762175.1. Taxonomy (NCBI): domain Eukaryota; kingdom Metazoa; phylum Arthropoda; class Insecta; order Mantodea; family Metallyticidae; genus Metallyticus; species Metallyticus violacea. The sequence continues at coordinate 54,345,541 of CM060831.1, forward strand.
ATTGCTCGTGCTCCTTCACAACAAACACTAACTCATTTATTCCATTCTATACAATTGATTTTCATAAATTTGTCTAATTTTGAAAATATTTAATTTGAGATTGTTCTAGCAGGTATTGATTAACAAGCCAAGAATTCTTTCTTAAAACTATTGGAGATATGGTGTCATTGGATAATGAAATCACTTCAAGTTGTTGTGCTGCCTTGCCGCCCAACATTATTTTAACAACATCTATAGTTGCTGGCAATATTAAGGAATCTCCGATCGTGTGAAGTTAGATTCTGCAAATGAGGTTATTTTTCTCCATGATGACAAATCTGATAGTTTTCTCTGGAAATTTTCCAACGGTTTGTGTTTCAAATCACCATGCTTGATGTCAAAATGACGTTTCCAAAGGGAAGGTTTCATTGAATAATTTGAAGGTGTTCAAGACAAATCACACACTGCGGTACGTGAAACTATGTGATAAAATGTTTATATTGACGGACTTTTTGTTGCTACCTTGTACAAATGTCCTTTATTGGATACTTAACATTAGAAGTAGTGGCTTCTGGCAGAGTGGAATTATTTACCTGCTCACGCTCGTTTCTCCCTTTGAGCTTTTCGAGCAGAGTTCTTTAATATACCACTTATTCATGTACTTCGTTCTTTTGAATTTGTTACAAACTATGTATAAATTTGATAATTTAACAAATAAAATCCCGCCTGTGGTGCCTCAGTAGTAAAAACGGGCGTTAAACACTATTCAAAAAAAAAAAAAAAAAAAAAAAAAAAAAAACCAAATAAAATCTCGCATTCCACAACAATAATGCTTTCTTAATTTCAAATGAGCCTCGCAGCTAAACAAACGACAAAACGTATTTCATTGTTGTCTGATCAAATATATCCGAGTTGCGTTCTGTTATTGTCGTAGGATTAAAATTGACCTTCCGTATTATTTTTGTACAGTATCACACACATTTTCTTTTATGATAATGTAAAATGTAATGTTTCCGTTTAGTTACAGTAGAACTGTCAAATATTTGTTCTTTGTAAAACAAATGTTAATTTATCTTATTTGCTTAAATTTTTACGTACGACCAGGCAGTAACTCACGTAACCATAGGTTGAGAACTCGTGCTCTGCAGAATAATAGACCTTATAATATAGATATTCTGTAACAGTAAATTTATATTTTTATTGGAATAATAATAAATTTGAAAACAAAAATTAAGAGCATTAAAATTCTTACCCACTCTTAATGAACTCTATTTGATAACAGGAGAAATTAGCAATGGCTCTATATATTTTTTTTTCTAAAGGATACAAAATGTGAAAGGGGTTTTAGAGTCACGAATAACATTCTTATTAAACTCCAAAATTGAATACAAACAAAAACACGAGCATGTGTGATCATTAATGGGCCATTTCTAAAAAGAAACCCCAGACTGAAAAGTGTTTTCCAGAATACACATCGAAGCAAATTGTTCCTGTAAATTCTTATGAGTTCTCAATACGTCCATAACTGTTATAATTTTTTAAAATATAGACAATACTAATTTCACCTAGTGTTTTTCAGTAAATATTTATTTTTAATTTGGATAACTTACAGCTGTAACATGCTAGAATTTTAAGGTTTCTAAGATTACTATTTTATTTGGAGAAACGCATTAAAAATCTGGAGAAATTGGCTTTGATCGCAATTCAGCTTTGTAGCTGGTTTTGAAACTGAACATTTTGGATGTAGGAAGTGGATAGTATTGCACTAGACAGTCTTATTTTTATTACCTTAAGAGACATACAGAATACTTACATTGTTATTGTGTTATAATCGGATGTAAGCAATATAAATTACAAAATTAATTATTTGAAAAGTCACAATTTCCCTCTTTCTGTTTTGAAAATAACAAATTGTTACATTCCTGTACGCTAGGACAATCTGCATGCTCATTCTCTTCTACAATTTCCTCCCCGTTTACCGCATGCATTGTAAGACATTTGTGATAATATTCTAATACTTGAAGGCTTACCGAAATGTTTTCCAAGCAGAGATGAAATATCTCAAGAGTTTAAGTGCTGGAAGATTTATGCCTACTGGCATTGGGGACAGCATACTTCTCATAGATTTCCCTTTTGTACATATGCTCTCCTGACTCAGTTCTGTAATGACTAGATACTTTGTTTTAGGATTATTTTTAAAGAAAATGCAAAAACGGAAATGCAAATGCAACTGTGCTGGGATCGAATTATTTTTAACTGTGTCCTTCTAGTCAAAATTTTTTCGTGCTAGGGAAACAACAGGTCCAGAGTTAGAAAAAAATGTTTTTCCTTTTCAATCCTTGCAAATACTCGGGTCAGACGGCAGAAAAGAATGATCGACGATTGGGAAAATATATTCAATTCTTTGTACAGACTGGGAAACATCGTGAAGAAACCAAAAGCTTAGAGTACCCGTCACTGTTATATTCTCATTTTGTCCTCCACACCCATCGAGTACGACTGTGAGAACTTTGATGATATCAAGAATGTAGAGATTCAATAAGCAATCATAAATAGCCGAATTTACTTCCTTTGACCCCTTTTTGTTCATTTTTGTCCCAGTGATAAACAAAAACGTTACTCTTTGTTTGTATACATCGCGAACTACCAACCACAGCTTTGAGATATTTGTACAACTGGCGAGAGTAATAGGCACTTTGGTCTGGTACTCGCGAAAGAACTTTGTTCCTTTGACAGTCAAAAGGTAATATCAACAATTCTTCGTGTTCTTCCTTTAGCAATGAATAAAAGGTCACCCCCTTTAATTTATGACACCTTTTTCACACATTAAATTTAGCTTTGTTTTTGAATCTTGACAACCATTTATTTTTTCACTAAAGGTAATAGATGTGGAATACACATTTGTTCTAGGGCTTCCAAACCCTATGTTGTAACGTGTTCAAAAAATGTGCCGAAAGTATGACTGCTGTACCTTTTTGGTCTCACCAAATGTTTCAGAATCATACATTCGCCACATTTATGTTAAGCTCTATCCAGAAGAAGTCTTATTCCTGCAGTAGTGATTTTCAATTACACTAAATTTCTTAATGAAATCAACAACATAGCTTTTGAGTTTTCTATCCTCCCACCCCTTTTTTCACAGGGTTTTCTCCAGTCACAAAATTTGATTTAGAACACCTCTAAAACTTAAAAATCTTAAGGCACCTAAAAAGCTTTCTGGCAAACCTGTATTTTTGTTTGTTTGATTTGTTATAAATATAGCACTTAGGTAGCTATTATTACGTTTTTATTCCTTTTACTATTTACTGCCCTTGATTTTTCTGAAGTAGTTGATTCAATATACTTTACGATTTACCATAAAAGGTGTAAAATAAAAGTTTTCCTGATCAGCCACGTAATGCGTCATATCGATATTCAAACCTTTTTTCATGCAAGTCAATTTCTTCGAAGGACCACATCTAAAGAAATGAGTAGAGCACTATAAAATAATAACCTATACATTTGAAAGTAATGTAAAAAAATAATTGATTATTTAAGATTCAAATCCGATCGTGCGTAATTATTGCACTGAAAGGAAGAATTAGAACACTATATACGTAATCAAATAAATATATTAAAGCATAAGCTTACCTTTGCTTTTATTCCACGCTTCCATCCACCTCTTTCCCTTTCTTGGCATATTCAGCTATGGACTTGCATTACACTGCATTCTATTACAATAGTTTACATTCAAATTTGAATTTTCCCCCTCGAAACTACATTCACACTCCTTTAGCTCAACAGCTATAGCAATTGGTAACAAAACGCATCTCGACAACAATGCAACGTCACAACATGTACAACTAAAAAGCGCGCGAAAAGCAGCATATTTTGACATAGCTGACTCTGCACTACCCGATATTTCACTGGTTCTAAACGAGATGGAAGTGATTATGAAACTTAGTCCTTCACAGAACGATCAAGCATTAATTCATAGTAACAAAAAGTTTATATAGCTGGTTTTGAAACTACAGACTTATATGTAATACCTACCTAATGCCTTTGATAACAGTTGTTATTAAGGTGGGCAAATGGAAAAAAACAGTTAATTGTTTTAACTTCCTGATAGTTTTCACATTCATTTTGTGACTACGAAGAAAAAATCCAGCTTTAGTAACGCAACTGATTGCGTTAGTAGACAAAGAGTGTTGTTAACACATGAATAATTAGCCTGAAATCAGCAAGACAAGTTAGCCATTTTGTAGTATATCTACAAAATCGCCCCCCTATGAGAGAGGGCGGAACTATTGCATATGTATGAGACGTGTGTTTATGTGAGAGTGCGACCAGGAGAGAGGGGCGTTCCAAATCTGGGCGTTAACCTCGTTTTTCATTGGCTGTTACAGGCGAAGGAAGGTGTCGTTGAGCATTTGCTGGTAGCGCTCCCTCACTTGATTGAAGTTGAGAGTGGGGAGATGGGGTGGAGCTTAAGATTGCAAACAAATTTATGTCAACATGGGACATAATTAATGGGCGTTGCTATAGCCGTAATACCGTAAACCAACAACAGCAAACCTTAAAATTGCCTAAAGGCACGCTCTAATGCAACCTCTTGCATTAACGTTGTTATCGAAAGGTCAATCCTCCCCTCTTAAACGGAACGATGTTGAGTGTTATCATATTCTCGCCTTATTTACCAGCCTGTTGAGATTTGAGAGACCAGTCTGCCACCTGGTGGATAGGTAGAGTAATAGACAGTTACTCCGTGTGGAAACTTAACGCTGTGTGGACGAGTTTTCCGTTTCGTCCAAAGGGAATGCTTTTTACGTTTATGCTCTGACGATACTAAGTTTTTTTTCTTCGTACACACAACACGTGAGCAGCTACGCAGGGTATTCACGGCATTTCTTGTGAAAGTGCATCCATGTGCAACGCGCTACAGCAATTTGTGTTTGTGTTTGTGTTGTAGCGGAGGAACGAAGGTGTTGTAACGACTGGGGAATGCATGCCGTTTATATGCTGGAAATGTGAAGTGTGGTGCTTCTAAGCGCTGTTATTATGGACCTAAGCACAAGACCGCGTATCGCTGATTGCGAGGGTGCTGGCTCCGGGAACACCAATGACAGCAACGGGAGCGCTAAAGTAGCAGCGCGTGTGGCAAAGTCCGTCTTCTCCATCAGGAGTCTCGTGGACGTCAAGGAAGACGCCAACAACCCTGTCGGTGAGTGCCAACCCAGTTAAATGCCTCAGAACAATGTCTAATACAGTCTAATGGGGCTTCTTTTGTCATTTGTTACTAGGTTAGTCTACTGAAGCCGCAAAAAGACATTAGTATAAATATACTTCTATAGATGTAATGACGCATTTTTTAAAATTACATTCTATACAATCAACAAATAGTATAAAACAAGTAATTTTAAAAATATCCTGCATTATAGAGTCCAATAAAATGAGCTGGTTATGGGAAAGCTATGATAGCGATATTTATTTTTGTTAATTTTTATCTTCTGCTTTCGTTTGAAAGCTACATTTAACTGCACATGGTATATCTATTAATTTTTTTTTTAACAAACTATACCTAAACTTCACAAAAATTCAAAAATATTAATCTCTTTATAAAATTACACATGTCTCAAGAGCGATTAATTATTTGCTAATTCGTTCCTTTACATTTTGATGTGCGTCTCTCAAAATACTAAATAAAATTTTGTTTTGTATTTTTCACACTAATTACTTTGACAGAAGCGTTCGCCAATGACGTGACTTGATGCGCAGGACTTGAAGATAGGTTGGCTGGTTATGCTTCCTTGGGATGGAAAAAAGTACGAAAACTATTACAGAATGGAAATGAGAAAAGCTTAGTGGCTGGCTTTTATGTTCTGTACTAGAAAGAAAAAAAACTGACAATGTTCTGTGCTGAAAACTATTAAAAGTTCCTCATGCAGGAACTGTAAGCTAAGCGAATTCCTCGGAATAACTTTAAAAATGAATATAAAATCCAAATTAGACCTTATTAAAAATGAAACGAAATAAGTAATAGTATTGCTGTATGGTATTAGGGGAACAAAATTAGAATTCTTGCAATCTATAAGTATTACAAAAGAGAAACCACGCTTTAAGAATTATTATTGTTGTTATTATTATTATTATTATTATTATTATTGTTGTTGTTGTTGTTGTTGTTGTTGTTTGTTGAGATTAAATCAAAAAAATCAATGGTATATTATTAATTTAATGCAATACATGACCACTGATAGACAAAGCTGTGCGTGTGGGTATTTTAAAACATTTTTATAAATGTAACCACTTTTATGAACTGAGCCCTTGATATCATCTTTACATCCACCAAAACAGAGAGAACTAACAAAATGTTTTTACTTACATTGTATAGTTAAGAAAAAGATATTCATCTGTTTCTATAAAACAAAAATATATTACTATTCAGAAAAAATTACAATGTACTAAGCAAATGTACATAATGAACAACAACAATATAATATTTTCAGTGACTTTGAAATTTTATTTAAATGTTATTGTAGGAAGTAAAAGCATGTAATGCAAATATTTTCTGAATTTTATTACAGAGCGTTTATTCATACAAATATATCTCACACAGATGCTAGATTAATATGTCACTTTTGCTGTCTTCACGACAGTGCTTTTGTTAAATATAAAACATATGCATCGTTATAAATACAGTTTATATGTTGAGTTAATTTGTCTTTTTATTTTGAAACAATATATTAAACGCTAGAGCGCTTTTAAATTCAATTTTCAGGCATATCCCTACCTCTTAATGGTTCCATTTCCCTGATTTTCAGAAAATATTTTTATTTTATTTTATTTAAATGGTACATACGAATTTCGTTACAAGGAAAAAAAAAAAAAAAAAACACATTTTGCCGCTAGAGCGGTTTTTAAATTTTGGATTTCAGGTAAATCCCCCTTTTTAATATTTAAATGATTGTATAGGTATATTGGTATATATTGCAGAATTGAATAAACGAGAAAGAAATGTGCAAATCTCTGGTTTTGCGGCAAGGAATACTTGTATAAAGAACTCATGATGTTGAAAACAATGGTTTAAACATCGTTAAAAACACCAAATACGAAAACAACTATTAATGGATTTCTATAATGGATGATCAGTTAATGGGGAAATTTAATTTCTTGATCAGTTTTTGAAAGTGTGTACCTCTGAGGACGTAAAGTAAATCCTTATTATCTCTGTGAAAGCATTCAAAAATTGCGAACCTCTTTTATATTGGCAATGTCTTTAGCGGAACATGGAACTGATTATTTTGTAGACATTCTGCCTCTCAAACAGCGCAGGTAGATATTAAACGTCTCTTAGAGTGCAGATTTCGCACCATAGTAATAGCATACACATTTTTCCTAATTACAGATCTCCATACTATTAAATCCCACAAAAAAAAAAAATACATTAACAAATGTATTGTAATGTTGTTTTTATTCAACTATTTAAAATTTATATTTTGATTTATTATCTTACCACCGTATCACTGTCGAAGCTATATCAGCACGGTAGTTTCATTATGGTAGCCAAAGCACATGAGTGGAATATCGATAACATCGGTAGCTTAGAGAAAAAATGTGATAGTTTGAAATATTCGCATACTAAAAGTTTATCCTTTAACACTGATCAATCATGAAGTGCCAAAAGTAAATTGACTTTCCACTGTTCAGACAGTTGATAAACGATGCAGGGCCTACTTTTAAAAGTAGTACGAAAAATAATCCACTCTTAATTAATCATGCAATTGATAAATGGTGCACCGTTTGTTATTTGCAGTTATTTTTTGGGGTTCCTTAAGTAATCAGACATCGTGTGATATAATTATCAAACTTGCATCGTTTTTCAGCAACGTCGATAACGCCAACAAACAACACAATTGTCAAAATATTGTTTATACAATGTTCCTAAAGACACACCAAACCGTGGATAGTTCTTTAAAAATAGAAGGCTTAAATTAAATAACTTTCAACGGTTTGCATCATCGATAAACAATGCAAGTAGTGCGCAAAATAAACGACTTTCAGCTGTTCAAACAACTGGCAAACAAAGTTGCCGTTTTCACTTAAGAAAAACAAAAACAACAAATAAAGTTATATTAATTTGTTTGTAGATATGGTATTCATAATAAAATACTGCTTATAACAAACAATTGCATCATAAAAATTTTTACGCATTAAAGTAAACAGGAATTTAACTTACTAGGTCCCGGGTTAGAAGTCGAAGACACACTTTTTCCAGTTAGTTATTTTTCTCTCCATTAAACAATAACTAATGTCATATTAAATGCGTCTCAGCACAGCAATGCATTTTTAACATTTAGTTTATGGAAACTACCCCCATACGTATCTACTGTCGTCGGTCCTGGTGGTGTAGTGGTTACCATACTTGCCTCCTAAACCCAAGATCGCGGGTTCGAACCCGCCCAGAACCGATGGATTTTTTTCGGGCGTAAAAATCCTAAGTATGGCTTCTTTGGAAGGGAAGTAAAGCCGTGGGTCCCGTGTCGTACATTTACGGCACGAAAAAGAACCTCAAGCCTGAAAGAGAGGCCTCTGAGCAAAAGTTAATTGATGACCTGAGCTGTTAAAGAGCGTCCATAAATAAATCATTCAAATTTTTTTTTTTTTCGTATCTACTGTCAGTAATTTCAATCGTTTGGTTAGCAAAATATGAATTGTGTTTTGTTTTAAACAACGCGGAATGTCATTCATTGCCGCTGTTTCTTTTTGTACGGGATAATGCAGTAAGTACTTACAAATTATTTGCGAAAACTATATAATTGAAATTTACCTTAAAACTGTGGAATACAATTATTCTCCCTCAGTTTATATGTGCTAATTTTCATCCCTTCAATTAAGATAATGAATGCACAATTGTTTAATAATTCCCAAATGAAATGGGTATAATGGATATTGAGCTATTTCTTACATTTGTGGATACGCAATTCCTCCTGTTATTACGTATATTTGAGCGCTTTTTTCTATAAAGTTCGTTTTAGTAAATAACTTATTCAAAACAGGTTATAATCATAATTCATATTAATACATTTTGGAATTGAGGCTATATAAAGGAATAAACCTGAAACATTGTTGCTAATTATTAATAGCAGTTAATATAATGTAATAAAATAACTAACACGAGTGATATGTTACTTTCTGAAACTAATACACAAATTACGCGATATTTTGGATAACTGCTATTATCTCTTGCGTTCTTTACCATCTGTGAAGGATACTCAGTTATCCGAAGAACTGAGTAGTTTTTGTGTATTTGCTTTAAATGTTTCGAATTTAAATAAAAAGTTTGTCCTTGTTATTTTCCACATTAGTGTTTTCTATTTTTTATGCTATAAGATTTGCACCAAATATTTGCCTCTATTGTGAATATCAGTCATTCGGTTGTATAAATGTAACTGTTACTATGAGGGACTTATGCAATATAACACTTCAGTCGTATTTTTTTAGATTATCATCGTATTGCGCCGTTAATCATGAACAGTGAAGTCTTTTTAAGTCTTCCGATATTTGTACATACTGGAATTTTGGTAAGTAAGGAAATTTGGTTGTCCCCATAAAATATCTCTTAACCATCTAAAACTATACAACATTTTTTCATTTAATTAATTTATTTACTTACTTTAATGTAGCCTCTACTACTTTGTAACAGAGGGTCTAGAAGCATACAGGAAATTTGCCGACTTCTTTGCGACAAAGCGCTCTCTGGTGGCGAGACAAAGTCAGCGGTTACAGGGAGTCCACAAAATCCCTTGCATCTAAAATTAAAAATGAATAAAAAAAGTTTTGATATGGATAACATAATCATGACTTTATATTTTCTTTTTCTTTATATTTCTACCATATTTTACTTGAAATATAGTAGAACTACAACTGCTACAGTAAACGCGAGTTTAGAGATAAATATAGATGAACTACAAATAATTATACCACTAGAACCACAAGCTGTCCCTCTGGAATTGGAAGAAATTAAAAATAGATTGCAAGTTAAGGAAAATTATGTAATATGTTCGTAAAAATAATTTATATAACGGTTTATAAAAGTTTAGAGTAATAATTTAAGGAAACTCTAGAACATGTCATACATAACAGATGCTTAAAAGATATTCGGCTAAAATTTAATAAAAATCACTGCCTCTACAATCTTGACTTCGGATCAGAGAGTTGAATTTTAATTAAAAAAAGAAGAAACACAATATGCTGAAATTAGGTTATTACCAGTAGATACTTATTAATAATAATCGAAAAAAATATTCGTAAAAAAAAGCATTAGGAGTGGCGTGCGGTGGGCACTTAGGTCAGCTGTGTTGTATAACAAGTCCCATCGATTTGTTGACTCAGCTCGAAAACATTTATTTATTTAGTAATTTGCTAAATCTGGTGACTGTTAGCTTTTCCCACAGTAAATTCGTAGCAAGAACCATTCAAGCTTCTCTTATAAAAGAAACTGCCTTAAACTTAATTGTTACTTTTGGTAAAATATTAGGTTTGGAAAATTTTAACTGTTATGCATAGGAGGAAGTGTTCTTTGTAATCGTTCCTGCTGTTTAATGTAAATTTTTAATTGTTATTAATAATGTGTTAAGACACCAGGATAGATCTGAAGAATCAAACTTGTGATTCGAAGGTGGGACTTTGCATGAAAACAAAGCCATATGAACGAAAAATTGTTTTTCTTTTGGTATCACAAATCGGTGCGTGATTATTATAGTACAATAAATTATATATTTCAAGATTACATCGTAATAGCGTAGGTATCTTTCGGGCAGTTATGCCGTGTCTACTGGAGATAAGAGCTCTAGATGTTTCGTCCACAACTGCGACGGACATCTTCAATGGCGTGGACGAAGTCTCCTTGGAGAAGGCATCACTGGCCGCCAGTATCGCTATATTTGCACCGAGAGCGCCCTCCGACTCTCCAAGAAAACTTCTTCCACGCTTTCAAGATGTCCGCCGCAGTTGTGGACGAAACGGCTGGAACTCTAATCTCCAGCAGACCACGACATAACAGCCTGGAAGATATCTGTAGTTAAAACGAACGTTCCTTCGTAATAGTATAGCTTTGTAAGTGCGAGTAATGAAAGCGTCAAAATCTTGAAGTGTTCTCTATCGAGAAGAGAATGTCGGTCCTGGTGGTGTAGTGGTAACCATATTTGCCTCCTAAACCCAAGATCGCGGGTTCAAACCTGGTCACAATCGATGGAATTTTTTCGGGCGTAAAAATCGTAAGTATTGCTTCCTTCGGAAGACAAGTAAAGCCGTGGGTCCCGTGTCGTACATTTACGGCACGAAAAAGAACCTCAAGCCTGAAAGAAGAGACCTCTGAGCAAAATTTGTCGGTCGTTTCACGCCCTGAATTGAATGGGACCTGATGACCTGAGATGTTAAAGAGTGTCCATAAATAAATCAACAACAAGAGAAGAGGATTGTGCATGACGCTCTTCAAGTGTTGGCAATATTGCTACGAAACAAAAGGTAGACGATTTCCTGCATGCAACATCCATAAACCCTTCGTTGCCTTGACAAAGCAGGCGAAAGTGTTTGTGCAATACTTCATCCCAAAGCTGCCTAGGGAATCAAGTGAGAAAGACAGAGATTTAGTAGGCGCAAAACTTTCATTGTTTTGAATTGGATTGAAATGCTAAGGAAAGCAAAAGCTTCAAGATGGGGAATAAATGACACATGCAGCCGGTACTGGGATAGATGGGGTTGAATGCACGCCACTTATAAGGTCCATTAAGACCTAACCGCCCTTGTGATTCAATTGATTCGTTACGACTAGTGTGAATCGCTTCCTAAAAGCTTCCGAATCATCTGGCTAATTTTTTTAAGTGGAAGGGTTAATTGGGTACTTATTACTTTGTCTTTCTCTCCTATATATTTGCGTATATATCGTGAAACGTGGCTCCTACGAGAGTGGTATGATAAGTAATTTGATTCACATTCTAACAGAGGGCAACATCATTTTAATATGTGGTCACAAAGTTGTATCAATATCCTTTCATTCTCACGTTAAGCATTGTTTGACAGTTGTTTAAACACAGTGACAATGAAAAAGGTGTAAGATTGGACGTGATTCAATTCTTTTCTGGAAGAGAAAACAGCAAAGGAAATGCATGACTACATTGGGTGACGGTTTGGCTTTGGATAAATGAGTTCAAGCGTGAAAAAACAAGCATAGATAGAAGACGCATTATGTCATGGAGCTCCAAAATCAGCTGTGGGGCTAGAAATCATTAATAAAGCCCATGATATCGTTTTGGTTGATAGACGAAGAGCGAAGGTGCGCTAGTTAGCAGAAGCCATGGCATCCCAATGAGCGCCTTAATTTTATTTTGCATAATAAATTACACATATTGCTCACTCCGGAGCAAAAGCGAAATAGCATACGAACGTGGGTCAAGTGTTAGCAAATTTTAAAGAAGAATTCAACCGATATTTACGGCGTATTGTAACTGTGGACGACCACGTGGATTCATTACATACACCGGGAACTAAACAGCAGTCCAGTCCAAAAAGAGTACCGCACGAGGAGAACTGTGTTCCATCCACTGGAAAGGTGACGGTTTCAGTTTTTTGGGACGCAGAAGAAATTCTCTTGATTGACTACTTGGAGAAGCAGAAAACCATTACTGGAGAATATTATGCATCACTTTTGGAGAGACTTAAGACAGCGATAGCGGAAAAACATCCAGGAATGGTTAAAAAGAACGTATTGATTCACCATGGCAATGCAACGCTTCCGCATCCACCCTACAACCCTGATCTGGCGCTTTTGGACTACCATCTGTCCCCGAAACTCAAAACTTTTCCGGCTGGACACAAATTCAAGTCAAATGAAGAGTTCATACAGGAGGTAAACGAGTATTTTGAGGGTGTCAATGATACCCACTTACCGAGGGAGTAACGAACCCGAAGAAACCCAAGCTACTTGTCATCCACCCTTGTAAAACACAGCGCTTAGTAACATTACTATAGAGCTACTGAATCCTTTACCGAATAAAACTCTACGTAACTTATCGGGTTAATCTACATGTGGTTAAAAGCAAACAGGTATACGCATGGTTTTTAAAGTTTCACCCAAGTTTAAGCATCACACTCTAAAATATTTGGGGAGATCCGTTTTGTACAAAATCTTCGAGAGGATTGTGGTAGTCAGAAAATTTAGAAGTCGTACCATCTTCGCACTTCATCTTAGACCGGAGTTCTTGAAGAATTAAAAGCGGCCATTAGGATATTTTCCTTGACGCTTTTCAAGATCGTAAATATTGCTCGGATACCATGCCTACAACGGAAATTCGAAAAGTTATAGGTTATGTAGCTTATGTACGATTTATTTAATTGCAACATAAAAAGTCATGCGCTAATTTGATCTATTATTATTAAACACTTCTCACCTGTGATTCATGTACTTTGTTTGGAATTTTTGTAACGCCGATACCAGGTGGGAGATGAATAAAAACAACAGAGGTGGAGAACCTTAAAAGCTTACTGAATCCAAGTCCTAAAAGCTTCTCAAAACCCTTAAATCGTCAGTAAAGGTAAAATGCCGAAGCTGAAGTCAGTAACGAGGATTTCCGATCTTGAAATTTGGATAAATGTTTTGCTTTCACACATCTCTACCTTGCTCAAAGAGTATTTAACCCTTTTCATGTACATATTTTTATAGTTAAACATCATATATTTGGAAATAGCTCCAGACATTAGAAGATAATATCATTTTACGTTGATTGCAGGTTAAAGGAGATGCGATGACTGTGTAAAAACACAAGATAAATTGCTTCTAATTAAGCGTAAATGCTCTCCTTATCAATTCATTTATTTATTTACTGGTTTATTGAGTCATTAACTACAAAATCGAATGGACCATCAATGAAAAAAGTATGCTTTGTAAAAGAAATTACTAACTTAAGAGCAATTGCAATGAGCATTTAACAATTAAAATAAGTAATTATGTATTTCTAGCAATATAAATTAATATAATATATATAAATTAATTAAAGATATGAACCACTTATATGAGGATTTGTATTTTAATAAACTTTTATTCATTCAACGAAATTATATTTATCTATTATTGTTATAAAAGTGCACGATGTCCAGGCAACTAAAAGCGTGTTTTAAGAATATTACGATTAGCTTTTGTTCCCTGGAAACGATCAATAAATAGACTGAACTGCAATTCTGAATATTTATAGGGGGCACATCAATCAACAAAATTACAATTTTTATAATGTTAACACTTTCATTTCTCTCTGCAATTCACATTTGTACGCTAATGACCTGAGCTGTTAAAGAGCGTCCATAAATAAAAATCTGCAATTCACAGTATCACAATTCAACATTTCCTCAACTCTAGCTGCACAAGCGACAAAGGTATCAATTGAAAATTATTGTAATGTTACAATGACTGCAATTCTGAATATTTATAGCAGGCACATCACTACGAAATTATATTTTCTAATATTAACATTTTTTCATAGAAATTTCGGCTTAATTGCTCATATAAAGTTTTGTAGATTTTCCAGGAAGTATATCCAAAGTTGTATGATTGCTGCTGGTGGACTGTCAAATTTATCATCTCTCATTTTCACTTTTTGGAGCGAGAAAGGGAGATCTAAAATGAAGACTAAAGCAATAATGTTTGTTGATTTTGTTGTTACCAGGAAACTATTCCTCATATAAATGTATAGGTTAAGTAGGCTTTGGGCGAATTGAATAAATTGCAATTTGTAGTAAATTTATTTCCTGAATTTTGAAAATAAATTTCGTTAAATATACCAAACACAGATAAAATATTCTAGATAATAGTTACAAAATTAGCTTTAGTAATATGCTCTACTTCTGTAACTAGTTGTCAAAATAACTATTTAACTCTATACACTTAGCACAATGTCCATAAAGAAATTCTGAGCCTCATAAAAAGAACAGTTTTTGTGTTCTGCAAATCATTTCTCCACAGTACTTGTCACCGTTTCATTCGGTTACATTTTTTTTCACCTTTAAATTTCTATTTAGCTTTGAAAAGTCTGAGGGAACTACATCTGGCAATTAGGGAGAAGAGTCAATCAGTTCAAGGCTTGCATTGCAATCAAGGACTTGTGAGTGATGCAGTGTCTCAAAAAAAAAAAAGGGGGGGGGGAAACTTATTTGGACGGGGCGTACCATCTATTCCTTTGATTGTTCTTTTGTTTCTAAACCATAGTAATATTTCCATGTTTTCCATTCTCACAATATGATCCAAAGTGTTTGGGAGAATCATCTTCAAAATGACGACAAATCGACTTGATAGTTGTCACTGTAAGATTTTTTTTTTTAAATCAACATTCAGGTAGTTTGGGATCCATCTAGCAGTGATTTTTCTCATGCTCAAATTATGATGTACGGTGTTAAACACACGTTCATAGCAGATGTTCAATGTTTCAGCCCAATTCGTCGATTTTCCAAAATCATATCATCCGCAGCTTCAACATTTTTGATAGTGCCCACATTGGTTTCCAAAATGATGTTCACTTTTTTTTTCCACGCTTAAACTCCCCAATCCATTTTTTTATGGTGGCATATGAAGGTCAAGGATTCTTCGATGAATCTACCAGACTCGCATTAATTTCCTTGCCGGACTAGTCTTTCAAAAATAAATATTTCATCAGCGAACGTTACTCAATTTTCTAATGTCATATTTACTTTAAAATTCACATATACAACCAGTTGCACTTACGATCACCAAAATTGCAGACAGACTATTTGAAAAACAACATACTTGTTGTCATGGTAACCGCTTTAGGTTCTGTTGATGAAAAGGTCCCGGGCTAAGAACTTAACCAATGCTCTCTCGTAAGCTACATAGAATAAAAGCGTGAGAAATACTGAGAATGAAACAACAGAAATTGTGTGCAGCGTTTTTTTTTTTTTTTTTTTTTTTTGATCAGCGGGGAACTTTGAGTAATATTTATCTTATTTGTAAATACAGAGGGAACAGAATAAGGCAGGTTGTTACTTTTGTTTCACCGAGAAGGAAGTAAGGGTGTTTAACATGTTTGCAACTATACCCTAAAAATAACTTCCTCAATTTTACGAAAAAGAAGATAAGCAACATGCAAAGTTAATGCAAATTAAGAACGAGAGTTATATACGTAATAATAATATATTAGTTATTATGCACATAAATGTGTGTTTGCAAGTTATGCCACAAAAGAATTAATACACTCGGGCTAATCTCCTGCCACATTTATCACCCGCTCTCACACTTCTGGAAGATACGGGGCATACGTAGCTAGGCCGTTCTTGTTGATATTTGAAAAGAAGCTATCTATATTGTGGTTTGTTCCGACTTCTGCGGCTAACACCCTCACTATCCGGGAAGGAATAGTAATTGAGTCAAATGTGCTTCAAGGACAAGAGGACCTAAACGTTACATCTCCCACTGTATTGCGTCCTTGTCGAAAGTATGGCACCCTATGGACCACCGTTCGATATTGCTAAGTTTCATCGCTACAGGTTCTTCGTATATCTGCACACCACGTTCCTAATAAGTGCCACCTTTAATTCGTGCTCACTGCTCACACTTTAGGACAATCCAAATTTACACCAGTTTACATTACTCGAAAGTTTCTTATTCATTCGCCTACAGATAGTGCATTAGTGACGCCGAGTGTGTGAATAGTTTTGACATTCCCCTAGATGTGCTGAGAACAACAGCCACTACTTTCTTTTTAACCCTCGTACTTACTGAGAAGCGCTAAGTGACTGCAGCCATGAGCAGGAAAGCCAAAAAACCAATACCCGAGTTCACTGAAAGTGTATCCCGCGGTAACAATGCCATATGGAGAGCGCATGGCAAGAAATCAGAATTTAATTCGTTGGTGCAGAAAGTAGCTTGCAGAATGCGAATTCCAACTTGGAAATGGCGTCGAAAAGATTATTTTTTTGCGTAACATGTAACTTTATGTTGTTAAGGGCAAGCAATGTTAATTTTGCAGACTCCAAAACCAACAATCGTTTTCTTATTCAGAAGCCCAGTATTTTTTTTAACTTTAAAAACAAATTTTCTGCTGTTAGGATTTTTACCCCTCCTGTTGTCAAAATTGAATGTTAAAATATAAAAAGAAAAGAAAAACAATAATTCATCGCTAATGCAATAAAACCAAAATGCACAGATCTTCAAGTGATATCGTGAAAAGAAAGATGTATGCTAATGACAGTTTTTGTAAATCTTCATCAATATTTTTGAGATAAAAGGGTTAAATACAAATTGTGGGTAGGGGAATATAAACGAAATCCGGGAACCCATTAGCTTACGTTGCTGCAAGGATTAATTATCTCTGATAGAAAAGAGTGATTTACGTCAACATTCTTATTATCTTCCCCAATATGTTGGATATTTTAGCAGGATTGGCCAGCTCTGATAAAATCTGGAGTGGTTTCCCTTGAAGTGCTCATTTTTTACTGTAATCAGCACAGAAAATCAAGAAGCATTAATTACTTACGATAAAATCTGAAACAACTTCCGTCAAAACCATTAGACGGTACATAAAGCTGTGCTCCATTACATGCCAGGTCCCGGCCTAGGGCTTTATTCATATTTCGTAAAGGCGGAGACCAATATCTCCCAAATGCAACAACAAGTCGAGTAGCAAGATGCAACTTCAGCAATACTTCTCGCATTTCGGGCTTCAAAAGTTATCCTAACCGACAACACACAATCTTAATATCCAGCTTCCGTGCAACTGGGATGATAATACAAAAGCAAGAAAAACGATTAGGCTACAGGCTCGCGGATATATGCGCATGCGTGAGAATGATAGTGTTTGTAACACTTCTGATATCTAAGGATTTCTATCTGCCATGCTATGAGTTAGTTTATCCACCTTTGAGAGCAATTCATTGGTTCCTCGATCGCGAGCGCGACACTCTCCATAGGATGAACGTATCTCATGTTGTCACCCATTTACAGGCCTTTCATTTCAAAACTTGCCAATCTGAATTAGTACTTATTAAAATAAATTTAATGTAAATAATATTACATACTGAGGGAGAAGTTTAATGACAATGTTGATCGCTATGAAATTTCAAATAACACCTTTACGATAACATAATTTTTTTATAGTGGGTTAAATTAGTACATCTTTTGTTTTCTATTGTTGTCTGGCAACCTGGATCTCATTATTGTTGTTTGAATTTGGACAGAATAAAACTATTAAAATTATTGATTTTAATGTAATTATCCTACATAAATAATAAATAAAAATAAATAAATTTACTTTTTTGTTTAAATTACATTTAGTTATTCATCCTGAGTAAGTTTTGAAACGAAAACCCTTCATATAAAGCAAATCATTCCATATCTCTTTGTTTTGAATGTTTGGGTTAAAATAAACGTATTTAAATATTTATGTTCAAGGCGGGACTCAAACTGTCAATTACGCATGAACCACGACACCAGATCATAGAATTTTAACAAACATGGCCACGGGACCAATATGTTGGTGGTTCACACATTTTCGACTTCTCTGTCACTAGCAACAAGAACTATGTACAAAACAAGCCCATGAATTTAGGAACAACTGAAACCATGTCTCTATTTGACAGCGTAAATTATAATTGAGGGTAGAATTACAGAGGTGCCAAAATATGTGGACAACGAAGATGGACAGTTTTGGCTTCTCATTTTCTAAAATAAGAAATAATATTTTATATTAATAAGTTAAAACCCATAGATACCTGTATGCATCTATCTAGTGGCACATTTTCTGTAGCTCATATTGCTTTTCTATGAAAGTGTTCAACAATTTACCTTTTAGGACGAGGAAAAAAAATGGATAAAAAATAGCGAAACAGTTGAATCTATCTCTGAGAGTGCAACCTCTAGTGTAGTTGTTCACAAGAAAATGTAGGTGTTTGCGGTCGCGTCATATTGTTATAAACAATGCGTAGCCCAAATAATAAGACATACATCTAACAATTTGCTTGTAAAATTTGTGTTAGAAATTACATATAATCTATTTGCTGGTTGTTTAACATGCTGAACAAGGCATCAACCGTAATCAAATGCTTGCTGCTTCATTGAGCTAATTTTTTTCCGTAGCGACTGTACAGAATGACGTAGGCAGTTAGTTAACTGAGTTTGCCACCTTAAAGTAAGCTAAAATGTTATCTGTTGCTAATAAACACGATAATAAGTCCATGCTACTTAGTCTAGAATGAATAAGAATCGGGTCTTTCGTGTAATCTCTCTGCTCCTATAAGATGCTCTTTTTTTTCTTATGCTTATATTCGGATTTTCCAAAGTATAGTGTCGTTATATTTACTTCACCCAGTTTGTGAGTTATTTTTATGCCAAATGTGGGAAATTACAGAAATTTTGAGCAAAATAAAGTAAGTGGAGGGTGAAAAATGCTCTTAAATTAACCTGTAAGATAAAAAACGACTTAACTGCATTTATCAATCATTAAACGTGGGGTTTTAATTGAAACACTCAAGTAAATAATGAGAGAATGTTATTCTTTCGTATAATGCAACTCTTGAGTGCACAGTCATTGTGTAAACAATAGTAGTTACTTTTCAAACAGGGCGCGTTTACTGTTGCAAATCGTAGGTAGTAGTTTAAATTTTGTCCTGTTTTACTTTTAAAACGTCCACGTTACTTTTGGAAGAATTTGTCAGAAAAATAGCCTACCTTTGCGATGTGTTAATACACTAAAGAGAAGAAAAAGATGTATATAAAATGATTTTGCGTTTTCGTTTTAGACCGACAAGTTGCATAAAAGTTAATCACTGCTTTGCGTGATGGCTATAAAGACACTAATAGAGAATTATAAACAAACGAAGCTCTCTGAACCAGTGAATGTGAATAAAATGTGAATGAACACTTGTCAGATTTTAATCTGCATCACCCCATTACCTTAAACGATTTCCTTTGTGCTCAAACCGAGTTAAGATTTGATACAATTTCATAGATGAAGCTACTGTAAAAGTGTTTTTTCCCTTTTGAAAACTCACTAAATTTTGGAGCGCTAAATACTACTTGCTAACCTTCAACTATGTAAGAATTATTCAGAATCCTTCATCAAAATTAGCAAATGTTTCCCAGTTACATGTACTTCATTATATATTTTTACAGCAAAATTTACTTTTGTTTTACTTGCCTATAAAGCTAATTTTTAAATCATCATGTTCACCAACGATTCAGGAAAAAGGAGCATTATTCATTCCAATGCAGTCCTCAATATTGTGTATTACAGAGACTTTATACATTTCTTGAAGTTCTGAGACCATTCGGTCCCTCTTGCAATTTACTGACGGAAAATATCCAGCGTATTTTTAAACCCCCCAGACTGCTACAGGAACTGTTTTTAGACATCCCACCATTTCAACTTAATCTATACAACACAACGCTTAATCGCTATGTACTGGTTTGTTTAAGGGGAACTGTTGTAGTGTAGCCTATTTACAATTTCGTGCGCCGCGAGCCTGCGGCAAAATTACGCTAGATGATGAAGGTGAAGATGGAGATGAGGGTGACAATGGAGTAATTATAGGAGAATTTGTTTGTGACAGAAAGAAAATAAATATAGTGTACAGTTATAGAAACTCTATCAGTTGAAATTGGTAAAGTTTTTATAAACATTGCTGAACTACAATAATATTGCAACAAAGTGAGTACAGTTTATTAAATTGTTTAACAAAGCAAGGAACTTTAACAGCTGATTCCTACTAATAAAAAAACAACGACACTTGCTACCGGAAAATGTAAAGGAAAAATTAGTTATTTTTGCTTTTCATTTGTTCATATGATTTTTGCTCTCTCTTATTTTGTATTGTATTTTATGCTAGATCTTTTGATTATAGGTATTAAAATAGAAATATTCATATTATTTGCTTATCCGACTCCTTTAATTAAATTAACGCAAATGTTACTATATTTTATATTTAAATTGTGGGAAAAATTGTTCATTGTTCATTGGCGATTTATTTTTATTTGAAATGAATGTACTTTCAGTGCATCTTGAAGATAAACACTATTGTTTTCTGTACCTAAAAATGTTCGTACCTGTGTTAGAAACTCGATTCACGCCTGTAGATCGAAGCAAACTTTATTAAATACTAAAGGAGCATTTCAATTATAGAGATTGCGTTCTCCATACATTGATAATGAACCACACACCTGTACACAAACTCTGCACTATCCCCGATACTTTGTTAATATATCGGTTTTAATAAGCACATTTTAAAAGTCTCATTCATAAGCTTCTAAATAGCAGATAGCAAGTACAAAGAAATTGGTTGTGCTTCTAAACCCGACCGCCAACCCTATAATAAAAGCATTTCCCTGTCCTTATTTCTGTAGATGATCTGGCTACGATGTCTCAGCTACAAATTTCTTTAAAATTCAGGTACCACTGCAATGACGCGGTTCAATTGCAGTTTGAAGTTGACATTTTCAAACAGCTATAGCATTCATTTCTAGCTTGTTTTTACATTTTATGTGCATATAGAAAAACCAGACTCTGTCTACAAAATAACTCCAGTTCTCAGTCTGACCAACAAACGTGCCACGTATCTGTTAAACATAATCTCATATTTATTGTAATAATAACGTGTTTCAGCATCTTTATCACGAAAGCTGATTTTACATTACTATGTAGCTGTTATCTTGAAGTGGCAGACGGTGCGACGGTATACCCTGTCGGTCCTGGTGGTGTAGCGGTAACCATACTTGCCTTCTAAACCCCAGATCGCGTGTACCCGGGCGTAAAAATCCTAAGTATGGCTTCCTTCGGAAGGGAAGTAAGGCCGTAGGTCCCGTGTGGTACATTTACGGCACGAAAGAACCTCAAGCCTGAAAGAGAGGCCTCTGAGTAAAATTTTATCAGCCGTTTCATGCCCTGAGTTGAATGGGACGCTGATGACCTGAGATGTTAAAGCGCGTCCATAAATAAATCAAATCGGCAACAACGACGGTATAGTTTTTCCAAGCGTTTGGAACTGTTTTTAACCGTGATAACCAAGTCATTTGTTGCATTTGTAAAAAGGAATTATTGAGAGGTGGCAAATTTCACAACACAAACCGCTTGAAGAAGCTTATTTATTTATTTACCCTGGCAGGAATTAAGGCCATGGGGGTCATCTCTTCCACCCTACCAGGTGAAAAAAAAAAAACCGTAAATGAACAGAGTACAATATACATAATTATAGTATAAAAATAGAAATAAAGCCAAATTAAATATATATGCTGCATGTAAATATCACATATTTTAAATAAGTTAGAAAACTGATAAAGATACTATTAGAATTCCACTTGTTCTTCAATAATTTTTCTCCAGTACAAGGGGGAGGAAGGAGGAGGGGAAAGAAGAAGAACAAGAAGAAGAAGCGAGAGACTAACTGTTGTGATTCCTAGAGTAGAGATAAATCTTTAATCTACGTTTAAATTGCTTTATTGTCCGACAATCCCTGACTTCGGGAGGAAGGGAGTTCTCGATTCTGGGAACTGACACGCTGAATTGAGTAGATATGTGTTCAGGACGAGGGGTAGAAGTTATGTTGTGTTTTGGGTTCGATGTATACGAAGCGAGAGGCGATATATTGAGGGTGGAGGTACGGAGGATTTTGAAAGGAGCGTAAGCGAAAGAAAATTCCTACGTTCTTTTAGAAGTTGCCATGACAGTTGATTGCATAGGGGTATCACACGATCAAATTTACGAGTTTTGAAAACATATCACCTCATCATAAATTTTTTACTTAACATTTAACTCGATAAGGAATATTGGGTATATATTTTTGATACATTAACATTCTCTAAATAATAAAACGAGAACATTTTATTTTTTATAAAAAGTATGAAAGTATGGAATATTGAAACTAAACGTTCACCTATAAGTAACAAATATCGAGAAATTTTGTTAATTTGTACAATATGGTGAATCTGGAATAAATATTATAAATTTAAACTTTTAGATCACAGTTAATTTTAACCTTGCTTTCTTGGCAATGATATTTAGCTGTGGAAGGTTAAAAGTATTTTCGCTTGTTGAACAAATTAATTTATCAAAATTTGCTTAAAATCTTTTCTGCAACTTTAATATAAAACATTAAATTGTTTAAATGTGAACCTAAAAAAATTTCAAAGAAAAAACGAGGCATATATTCCCTTACTATTTTCAAGGCATTCAAAATCTAACTTAAAATGAAGCTATTTCTGAGGAATAATGCCAACTATTGTATTTTTTCTAAGTGTTTTACGCCTTATTTTGCTACCTGCATAGCTCTATTGTTCACCATAGCATGCTCATCGAACCGGATGTGGCCCGCGAGCCTTCAATTGAGAACAGCTACATATAGAGAGTTGGGTGTGCCCCAATCGTGACATGTAATGCTGAACCTTCTGCTATTATTTATTTATAAACATTTTCAAATGGGCGAGATTGAAACTGGTACATGATGTGATCCTTTGATTAAAATCCCAGTGCATTAATAACTTGAAATGTGTGTGTATATCGTCCGTCTGCTTTTGTTTTTTTTTCCTCTCTCTTTCACGTTGCATAGCTTGTCGGCATCAGGTCGGTATGATAATCTATGATTTAATTTGTCCAGGAAGGAATAGTCGTCTATAGTATAAACAAACATCATTTCTACTGACTGCAGCAAACAGAATATTATTTTCATTAAAATATTAACACGTGATGCAAAAAGACTGTAGATGACAGTAGAAAATGTACCTTAAATCTTCATGATAGATATTCATCTTTCCTCTTGCTCGCTGTGACTGGAGCTGTAGGGAAGTATTTGCAGACATTCCGGGAAGCCACTTCGGGATAATAGTGTTAGAGCATTGCATGATTAATCGTATTGACTTTAAGGGAAATGCTGTTGAACAACACCATGATGTTCAAGTTAAAAACTCATTCCTTCATTGCTAGGTACAGAACTTTTGAAACAGCCATCGTTTATATGTACCATTTTCGTGGGGAAGTTCGTCAAATCCGAAATTGTTAAAATGTTATATCTAGCGTAGGTTTTTCGGTTTATGACCTTTAAATTTTTGATTTTCGTAAATATACGATATATTAAAAACTAACACACTTAAAATCGACCTTTTTATAATAACATAACCTCTAAGTCTTCTTCATATATATGTATATTCATACAGCAATGAAGTGTTGCACTATTATTTGGATATACTGTTCTATTTCTGTGTTATGTTTTATATGATTTTGTTCAAAAAGAAAGAAGTTACACCGTTTTTTATTTACAGTGCCTTGTGATGAATATGTACCATTTACTCAGTATCCATTTAAAGAAAATTCACAAGAATACACTACTATCTGAGATGTACCACATTTTGTTGCAAATACTTTTTCCTTTATACATTTTATTGTATTTTAATTAATTTCTAGTGCGAACAAAATATATTGCTTCAAAATATTGTATATTCCGTAACACAAAATTGACAAAAAAAAAAAAAAAAAAAAACCAACATAGAAAAATAAAACATTACAGAAAAATATGAACTAACTTTGTGGAAAATATCATTATCAGTGCTCTGCTAGTTTCTGAGAAAAACGTACATACACTTTTAAAATTAAAAAGCTTAGAAAATTAGAAAAGAACATATTAATAGTTATGTTATGGGCATAACTCACTCAAAAGCCCTCCATAGCTGTACTCAGCATCTTCATCACTGCTATTTTGGTCACAGAGCGACGAAAGTTTGCAATATTATTTGGATGTTCTATTTCTGTGATTTTTTTTTTCAAAAATTATTTGATTACCAAAGAAAGAAGTTACATAGCTGTTAATTTTTGAATGCCCTATGATAAATATGTATCTTTTAATCAGCATCCCTATGAAGAACGCACAAGAATGTCTAGGTAGTAGTCGGTCTTGGTGGTATAGTGGTAGCCATACTTACCTCGTAGATCCAAGATAGCAGGATCAATGGATTTTTTGGGGCGTAAAAATCGTAAGTATGGCTTCCTTCGGAAGGAAAGTAAAGCCGTGGGTTCGTGTGGTACATTTACGGCACGAAAAAGAACCTCAAGACCGAAAGAAGAGACCTCTGAGCAAAATTTATTGACTGTTTCACACCCTGAGTTGAATGAGACGCTGATGACCTGAGATGTTAAAGAGCGTCCGTAAATAAACAAATAAATAAATAATAAATAAATAGATGCACACAGATATGTACTACCTCAGGTATGCCACATTATTGCAAGCAGTTTATCTTATATCCTTTCATTAATTTTTAACCAATTTTTTTTAATATGAGCAAACATTTTTGCTTCCAATTATTGGTTCAGAAACTACAAATAAAGCTTTCTAATGTGATAAATGTAAATTTCCTGAAAGAAAACTAGTAAAACAGAACTCCAGAACCCAAAATGTCAATTGTGTTAGTGGATAAAGTGCGCGTGGCAGATAACAGAGCTAAGTGTTAGTTGCACAAAGAATTGGAATTGAAATATGAAACATGGGGAAATTATTCTTCAGCCTATGAATTATAAAATGAAATAAAAAATATGATTTTTCATAATTTTTTGGCTTCATGTTATCTTAAAGTAAGTAGGCTTTCCATAAAGTAATTGGATACTCCAATTAAAAGAACATAATCATTCTCAAGCTCTAACTTATTTCTGTCCAGTTATTGAAGATGAAGTTAACCTTGTTTAGTGAGGTCAAGGTATCTAGATGTCTACTTATTGCACCATAAGCCAGTGTTATTGCTTTTGGCCGAAACACAAGATCACGACATAGCTTCAGATCGGTAATTTTAATAAAAGCCTCCTGGTGGTAGCTTCGAGCTCCTGTCTGGGCGGGGAAGATGCTCCACAGGAAATGCACAGACCGCAGAAAGCCGTGCGGAACGTTGCCTATCACAGTCAGGTTCTTTGCTGAGCCTGCAGCAAGACTTACAGATTAATAGCCAACTTAACTTTGAACAACCACTCCAACTTCTCTCAGTATC
This sequence comes from Metallyticus violacea, assembly GCA_030762175.1. Taxonomy (NCBI): domain Eukaryota; kingdom Metazoa; phylum Arthropoda; class Insecta; order Mantodea; family Metallyticidae; genus Metallyticus; species Metallyticus violacea. The sequence continues at coordinate 54,371,513 of CM060831.1, forward strand.
TGAGACTTGGAACATTTTCGTTGCAAAAGACGTTCTCGCCATTGGAAATGTCGAGTTTAACACATCTGTGCTATTTTTAAGGTCAGCAGCAATATAGGAAAGATTAGAATATTTATTTCACTCAAAAAGTTAACAAATGCTTTTACATGTTTACCATTGTTCCCAGAGTGCACATTTCTGGGATCCTACACACTCAACACCTGGTTGTATATGTGTTAGATCGCACCCTCCCCGGTTCCTTCCCTATCTCTGTATATACTTCTTCCCTAACTTTAATCACTCTTTTCTTTCTTACCTTCCCTATATAGATAATCATCAAATTTTCTCAAAACTCCTTGTTACGGTTCCAAAAATGTTTAGTATCACAATTTCTACCTGTAAATTGTCCCATTTCTTAATTTATACACCTTCTCTTTAGTTTGTGAACATTCAACTATGCAATGAAAATCCTTCTCTATTTTTCCACACAGTGGGCACTCTTCCTTTTTCACTTTTAATCCACTTAATGCTAATATACGTGCTCTATCCCAAGCAAATCCCTCCCTTCCGCTTTTGTTACAAATATCTACTTATTTTCCCCACACCCATTCTTTCTTAAATTTCTTATAATGTTTCAAGGTACTCTTGTCTTGTAAACTACTCCATGTTTCCATATTTCAGAGTAATCTCCAGTTATATACAACTGAGCCTAAGAGGTCAAAGTCACAGCAGGTACACACGGAAATGTGCTATTGCGCATCATTCCCGCGCCTATGAGTCGTCGTTTCCACGAACTGGGAGATGTGGCATGTGTCTCAGATGTGAAACGTGTAATTCTTTTGTTTATTGCCCTCTTTATATAGTTTTTTGCTTGATTTGTTTGTAATAATTTCGGCACGTCTAATTCACAATTAAAAGGAATAAAATAAATATTCTGAGAGTGTTCCTCCGGCATAGGCGGGATCTAATGACCTTGTAATTTTGGGCCCTAAAACGATAATAATTATCATCCGCAAAGGGTGTAGGGTCATGTCACCTTTTGTCTTCATGAGCTGCTTCTGCTGGCCTATTGTTTAAGATACAGTGAACCCTTGCTGTTTTGAGTTCTGGTAGTACATTATTTCTACTGTCGACTGAAAGAAAAAGAGATGGGGGAAACAAGTTACAGTTTCTAAGGTAACGAAACCCTTAACTTTTGTCAACCAATTTTTAATAGATAGAAAAACATGGACTATCATATTTTTAGTTAGTGATTTAGCAAGAATTGACTACAAATATGTCAAAACGTTGGGTAATAAAAGTAATGAAAAATATCTGAGATAATATGTTTTAGGCCTTCACGGCCGTCATTATAATTAAAACAGTTAAAAATCTTCCGCACTTTTTTTTTTTTTTTTTTTGATTGGTTTATTTACGGACGCTCTTTAACAGCTCAGGTCATCAGCGTCCCATTCAACTCAGGGCGTGAAACGGCCGACAAATTTTGCTCAGAGGCCTCTCTTTCAGGCTTGAGGTTCTTTTTCGTGCCGCAAATGTACGACACGGGACCCACGGCTTTACTTCCCTTCCGAAGGAAGCCATACTTAGGATTTTTACGCCCGAAAAAATCCATCGGTCCTGGCCGGGTTCGAACCCGCGTTTTGGGTTTAGGAGGCAAGTATGGTAACCACTACACCACCAGGACCGACATCTTCCGCACTGTTTTAATATCTAAGATGCTATCAAAGTTATGGCAGGATTAAGTTTTTGTTCTTATAATAGAAAATTGAGCGGAAAGGTAAATGAATTTATAGAGGTTAGGAATACCATGCCTACCATTCTTCAACAATGCACTTAAAGAGAAAATTTAGAGCGTGGAAAAAATACGACAGTCTCCAAATAAGAAAATCAGGATTCAAATGGAAACCATTACTCAAGTGGTTAGTTACTCAAATCCTCCCTAAACTTCATTAGCCTCACTGGTAGTTCTGGATAATGTTAGTTATCACAGTGTGCAGCAACCAGTCCTTCACTGATTATACAGGACTGCATAGCCCAGCGCACTGAAGATAACGTAATTACAGCATATGTCCTTCTATCTGATAACTCTATAGTAGAAAAGCTGCCTCGGCTGTGTGAAGTAAACTGATATACTTAAAACAAAAACTAATGCTCGCTCGCTCGTCCGCCCAGGCTAAGAAAACAGTTGTGTTATATCTGTAATATTTAAACCCGACGTACAAGGCAAGTTTTAAGCAGTTCGATGGGACTTAAATACCTTGATGAACAAGGTATTTAAGATATAAGAGAAGAAATAAAGGTAATGAGAGTTTGTCCCGTTAAACTAATTACTTAAATATGACAATACAAGAACAATCTAACGGTGTAACACGACATATGAATCATTTATAAATCATAAGGTAACTGAAGGAATTCCTCAAGAACTAAAATTTTAAAACGCTATGACTTAGGAATTTGCAGTACATACATTTTTGATTTGTTTATTTACGGACGCTCTTTAACATCACAGGTCATCAGCGTCCCATTCTATTCGGGACGTGAAACGGCCGACAAATTTTGCTCAGAGGCCTCTTCTTTCAGGCTTGAGGTTCTTTTTCGTGCCGTAAATGTACGACACGGGACTCACGGCTTTAGTTCCCTTCCGAAGGAAGCCATACTTAGGATTTTTACGCCCGAAAAAATGCATGTATCCTGGCCGGGTTTGAACCCGCGATCTTGAGTTTAGAAGACAAGTATGGTTACCACTACACCACCAGGACCGACGCAGTACATAGAGAATGGAACTATAACCTGTAAAACATTTAAAGAATAGACTATCTAAAAGGAACTAGAAGGAACTGTTATTTTAAGCTACTATCAGCATTTAACTCCATTTTTTGTGTTTATAATTGTCATGTATATGCTTCACTAGCAAATGGTGTTTCAGTTGTGGAAGTGCTTGTTTTATACTCTTTCCAAGTAGTAGAAGAGAGGATGAAACTGTTTTAGCAAAGAATTTAATTCTTAGGATTTACTAATTTCTATATTCAACCCTTCTAATACTAGAAATCTTTATAGCCCATATTACATTTGAGTTTCATAGCCTCATCAAATGTCAGAGAGAATTTCGAAGGTTTATATGTCAATGTGTATGAAGCTTAGAGCTAATTGCTTCTTTGGAAACTCCACTCAGACGTTTCGATGTAAATTCTAAACTAATAGATTTTCCCGACAACTAATGTCATTTACTTTATTTGTATCAAAGTCAAAGTACTTGGAATGCACCCTTTGTTTTGAGTACAGCTATATACAATTGGTGATTCATTTGGGACCGAGACCCGCGTCAATATTAAGCGTAATAGCTGCTCAATAAAGAATGATCATAATTTTTAACAGTAATACTTTCTCGCATTAAAATAAAACTTTACAACATTTTGCTATCTTAATGACGAACGACATGCTGTTCTGAAACTTTTCTTTCGTCCCAGCAAATCTTCATCTCAGACTTATACAATTTTACAGGGGGCCCATAGTACAGCTTGAGGATAATTTAAAATTGTTAAAGAGGAGAAACAACCAATTTCAAAGGAAGGTGGACCCTGCGCTGCTGTCATTGTGAGACAGAATCATCAAATAACATATAACAACACTTTCAGAAATTCTGAAAAATTCACTGAGTGTCACCCACACGTTGGTAACTGAAAAGTTGCATGTGAGACGTGTTTGTGCACGGCGGGTTCCAAGATTGCTGATTTCGAAACTAAAGACGTTCGCTTGCATGCTTATAATTATGTTACAGGAAGATGCGGATTTTCTTTTAAAGTTAATCAGTACTGATTAAATATGGTTACATCATTTTGATCCTGGGATTTAACAACATGTCGTACCTACACAGACAGTGCAACTGAACAATATTACAGAGATATCCTGAAAATTGTGCAAGGCAAATTAACAAGCAAAAGACCACATTTTCGTGCAATAAGCTGGGAGCTGAAACCACGATAATGCACGGACGAACATAATAAATTACTGAATATCTCAGAAAATTAATGTGAAGTGTGTCCCCCACCCTCCGTATAGACCAAATTTAGCAATGCGTGTTTTTTTTCGTTTCTCCGATGAAGAAACACTTTAAAGACTGGCAGAAACGCTAGGATAGGTGTATTGCATCCAACGGATACTACTTTGAGAAATATCATAAAATTATGAGGATGAGTAAAGGTATGTTGTAAAAAAATTATAATAATTCTTTATTGAACAGTCTTCGTATTAGTTAACAAATAAATTCACGGCGCTTTCACTGGAGCGATTGGGGGCATTTTCCGAAAATGCACAGAAATACGACAATGCATAATAGATTTCTATTGCAAACAAAATTTGCCTTGTTTCATGTAACGCTCATTTATCATTTCCAGCCTTCCAGTAGAAACCGGCATCAGTGATATGCAATTCGAGCCGAATTTGCGTGTTAGTGTAGTAATTGTAAAAGTGAAGGTTTACCAGCAAACAGCGGAATATTAGTACTTTTTGGAATATTTAATTTAGCAGTTTCCTAAGCAATCTGGAAAATAAAAAGGTTCAAGCATACAAGTCTACGTGTATGTTAACAGTGATTAATTCCACATGGACACGGAAGAACGCTGAAGAAGTTTGTCGGCAGGAGTTCGTGGTGGAAGGCCGGACTGCCCTCACATCCCGCTGTGTTTCGCGGCTCCTGCTATACGATCTTTCTCTGCTGTTATATTTATCTAGCGCAAACGCTGCTTTTAGAATAGATTGTATTATTTATTGCCGGTTTATTGACGTATGAAGTGATATGCTCTTTAGGTTTATTTGCTAAGCATACTAATAGCACTCTTTTAATGTTTCCAGCTTTGTAGAAACTGCGACACTAGCGACTTCAGGCGGGCACACTGAGATAAACGTGAGATCTCGTACATCTGTCAGCTGATACTGGCATTTTTAATGTCTTAAGTTGGTTTCAACGAAATGAAATTGTGGAATTAGGCGATAACTGACTTCTTGGAACTTGTTCAGAGGTGTTTCAATTCTACATTACTACCAAATAGAAAATAATTTAATTTTAAAAGCACGGAACTAAATACATACAGGAACAAGAAATTTAATCAATCGTGTATTCAAAAACTGATAGGAGTTGATGTAGTTACTGGGATAAAGTTAAAGTATAAAATTAAAAACGTGTACTGTTGCAGTTCTGTTTATGAAATTAAACACCTAGCTTCTTAAATTTTCTTGTTCTTACTTACACCTATAGTGTTAAAATCACAAGTACTGGAACATTAGTTAAAACGCAATTACGATAATATTGGTTAGGTTAGGTTAGGTTAGGTTAGGTTAGGTTAGGTTAATTAAGGTATAAATTGCATTTGGACTATGGAAATCCGAACTGATTCTACTGCTATATACTTCTAAGAGGCAGATATCTCACTAGTAAATAAAGTAAATAAATTTAACAACATAACCGAGAAACTCAGATCTATTGCAGAAGGAGGAACAACAAACACGATCTACACAAGGAATACTGAACTAACCAACACTGCTGGATGACACTCCTTAACAAGTTCAAAGATTTAGCTTAATGCTGTATAAACATGAACATTGTTTATGAAGGAATTATGATGCATCCATGACATGGCATATTTAAATTGCGGAAAACATTCCACAGAGAGTATTTTTATCCAGCGTTACCCCTGTATAATTCCGCAATTTACTTACGAGGTTTAAACATACAAGACCTTCATTTACTTCTGTTTTAATATTTAATCTCAATGATTTATTCCTCGTAAATATTGGATGCAGTAAAACTTGAAGTTTGCTAGAATAGAATAAACAATGTTACAGGAAGCGGTGCGTGTGATACATGCATGAAGAGAGTTATGATGAAAATTTAATGCGATGAATGAGTAAGCATTAAAAGGATAAAACAAACGTAAATTAACCGCATATGAACGGGGAATTACAAAACAAGAGAGAGAGAGAGAGAGAGAGAGAAAGAGAGGGGGGACATATTAATTAATTCTCTCTTTTTGTATTTCATACTTTTGTATGAAAATTCAGTAATACAACTGTTTAATTTTTTTACTAGTTCGGAAAGTAATTGCGGTTTTGTGATTTAAACTTCAATAAAGCAACTTCAGTGTAAAATTTTGCTTTATTAATCAAAATAACCATCATCAGCATTTACACATTTTTGCTATTTAGTAGCAAGTTTATTTATGCCATTTCGATGAATATCGTGGTTTCTAGAGACGATGAAACTGCTAAAAGCCGTATTAGTATTGAACGGGGGAGGGGGTATGTAATCAGCACCCGCCGGTCGCCTATCACGCTGCTTCCTAGATGAAAGAACGCCATCTCTCCATCAGGCAGCTCCCGTTGTCTTCACGGGGCTGGTGGACCCCGTTTCAGAACGTCCTAACTTAGAAAGGTTCTTAAGCAGGTGACAGGAATCGAACTCGTATCTCCCTGTCGCTAACCCCTTGACCAAGGAGGCAGTCACCACTTTTACCTTTGATAAACCTGGAAAAGCTACCTTGTTCAACAAGGGTAATGCTGTACGTCTTTGTATGATGCAAACTTTAGACAAAAATAAAACATTTTAACTCTTATTCCGGACTTTATCTGATAGTGGCATTCAGATAAACATAGTTCATTTATATTTTTTTAAATAGTGTTTAACGACCGTTTTTACTACTAATGCACCACAGGCGATGACACTGATAATACATGACACGAAGTGATAAAGAATTTTAAGGAAGGAAGCGTTCCAGGCCTAAGTTTAGGGTACCTCCACGGCAGTTGCCATTTATAGGACTGAGGAAAACCTGGAAAAAAACCCTCAGTCAGGGAGGTCGGTCCTGGTGGGATTCGAACCGCAGGACTGCCGCTCATGAATCCGCGCCTAAACGACCTCGGTCATCCGTGGCGATTTCATTAGACTTGATTTACACTGTTCCCGTATGTTAGGAAGGAATTACATAGACGAAATCCTGATAGATACCGGTACCACTGTTGATAAGTTTCTACTTAATAAAAAGAAAGAATGTAATTCCTTTAATACAAAGAGAATAACAGGAAAGGACCGGTGAAACAAAAGCATGATTTGCTACGTGGCCAATTATGGCTTTCTTATATAGCATTTAAAAAACCTTCATGACAGTAAAAAAATAATAATTCCATTTAAGCAAAAACGAAACTGGGAAAGAAAAGGTGAAGTACGATCCATTTTAGTGACGAGTAAAGCATTCACTGAATCACATAAGAGTGCATGTTTAAGTGAATCTATTTCAAAGCCTATTTTTAAGTGGAAGCCAACAGGATGACTGTAAACACTGAAGCCTTAAAAGTGTATTTTCAGATTGAAATTTCAATAACAAAATATTCCATGAAGAATTCAACAAAGAATCATATTATATTTATAGATCACATCAAAGATTTTATAAACTGAACAGAACGCCTTATTGAAGTAATTAAAAGTTATGTACAAAAACTAAAAATCTACATCTCTGGCACTCATCCAAATGCTCAATCTAGATGTCCGTCAAGGCTGCAGCATTTCAACAATATTATTCAACAAAAAGACAAAGATAAAATAACTGTACAGGGAATAAACAAATGCACCATAACTTAAATAACATGAACTACATAATGACAATGGCCTTGCTGGCGATCAAGCAATTATCTCAATTAATGAGAATAATATACAGAAAGAACTGTATGAACTATATAAAATATACACCCAATACAATATGAATATATCTATCCAAAAAAAATAAGCTATGCCTTTTAAATATAAAAATACAATTCGATCTAACCAAGCTATCGAGAATAATACAATAGAACAAGTTAATAGATTTAAATCTCTTGAAACAATGACATATTTAGGAAATATAGAAGACCAGAAAAAAACAACAAAAAAACAGATTCAATTGTATGAATAGTACAATTAAAAGTGCACTTTCTAATAAAGTACGAAAAGAAACCATGCTAAACTTAATAAAGTAGTATCTCTTCCTAGTCTTTTATTTGAGAGTGAAACATGAAATTTCTCAGGTATATTGCACGTTACACAATATCAGAAAAGAAATAAACACATCACTTTGAGTTGACTGTTTTTAAAGAAATTAAAACTTGACATATTCAGGAACACCTGGGAAGCACAACTGAAAGGAATAGACACCACACAGACTCCCACACAGACTTTCGGAATATCATCCTATGGGCAGAGAGATATTGAAACACCTTCAAGAGCTAATGAAAGCGCGATGATGATAAAGAAAGTTTTAATTTCATCAAGTGTTGTTAATTATTTTATAAGTCCTTTGTTGAATTCCAGAATGTATGTATCAAAATTTAACTGAAACATCAGAAGCTAGAAATACGCAACAAACGACGAATATATTTGAGTCATCCAGTTCTGAACTCCTTAAGGTCAAATTTATCAAATATTTTTGTTTCATATTATTCATATCTTTCTTCTCCTGTATGCTTAAAAAGTTTGATACAAAATGTTGGGTTTTATGTAATATTATCTATTGCGTCAGAACTGCTCAAGTACTTGGAAAATGGCTGCAGGCAACATTGTAAGAAAATCACAAAAGTTTGCAATTGCCCAGAGATTTATTCTTAGTTGCATCAAAAACGGGCAGGGTCTTGTTTGTTGCTAAGCAACTTATTGAGCCCCAAAATATATAGTCAAGAAAGGAAAGGGATTGTCCATCATGAATCTGCCAATTAGAATGGATACACCAAGAAATCCATAGTTGTGAAACAGCTGTTATCAAAGCACTTTGACTCTCAATGGCCCAACAGAGGGGAGCTACGCTAATTCAGTGATTCACTACCAGCAGTGAAAATGTATTGGACAAGTTTTTGGTGAAGAAAATGACAACCTCACCGATTCTATGGGTGTACTCTATTTGTCATGAACTGAGAAGCTATGAACACATTCAGAATGGGAGTTTACAATTTGCAGATTTCAATTAACGATATTTTGTAGTGGTTTTAGATTTCTTCCGAGTTCCAAAGCTACTTAATCCAAGATACTGTGCCATTAGTTCGATATAAGATGCCAGGGGGTCGAAGATGCTACTTTATGTGTATTGCATTCCGTAGCGCCAGATGTTGTTCAGTTGTTATCGTGCGTTCGGTCGTAGTGAACTGTGCATAGGAGATTCTCCAGATTTATCGTGTTAAATCGGAGGATTCCTGAAACATTTGTTGCTACTAAGGGGTGTGCAGGCTTTGTATAAAATCCTGTTTTATTTGTTGTTGTATTACGTATGCAAAGATCATTAATTAGTTGGAGACATTGTGAAATGGCTATCCCATAAGCTAAGTTACCGTCTCATTTACCAAACGAAACGGCCATCTTCCCTCGTCACTGTATAAGAAGTCACTTCAAGAAACAAAGTTAGTAGGGCTGTAAACACTTTATTTAAGTAAATCCTGATTAATAATGTTTGTGATATATTTAATATTTTAGTTTCTAAACATAATTACATACCCAGAACAAACATGGGTATTGTTTGTGACAGTACCACGGAGTCCTTAAGAAGACTCGGGCGAAATGGCCTCCAGAAAATCTCCATAGAAGATATAAACAGTGAAAAAATCACGATACGCATCCAGAAACGCGATATACCCTACCCAACATTAAAACGGAGGCTTAAAAAAATCCAAAAGGACGCCAAGGCTTACGGGGAATACATGAATGTTGTGGAAATGGCAAAGTTTAACTGTGTTTAGTGTAACACTTGAATAGCAATCCTTCCAATAAAGGTTTATAGAACTTGTGTTGACAAACTGCAGTCAGTCCTAAAAGACAGTAAATAAAATTTAAAATTTTATTTTAAAAAATAAATCAACATGTGTGTATTATTTCTTTACAGCTTTTGTACTTCCTGTCTGTCCCTATCACATGTGGCAAACCGTCACAGGTGGCCGAGGTCGTTAAGGCGTGGACTCGTGAGAGGGAGGTCTGGGGTTCGATTCCCATCAGGACCGTTCTCCCTGACTGACATTTTTCCCATGTTTTCCTTAGTTTTCATAAATGGCAAATGCCGTGGAGCTACCCTAAACTTAGGCCTGGAACGTTTCCTCAGTTTTCATAAATGGCAAATGCCGTGGAGCTACCCTAAACTTAGGCCTGGAACGTTTCCTTCCTTTAAAACAATACTTATTTCCAAATTTATCATTTCATGTCATATATTATCAGTGTCACCGCCTGTGGTGCCTCAGTAATAAAAACGGGCGTTAAACATCATTCAAATATATATGGCAACTTCCCCCACAATTAGTGACATTTACCTATCTATGTAGGGGTAAAATGCCAGCTTTGCAGGGTTATAAGTACAACTGAGTTGTAACCTTTTATGACCTCCACTAGACTTGCATTTTCCGGCACACCTTGCACGAAGGCTATAAATTAATTTATAAGTTTTAAAGCAATGTGACTATTTATTTCAGATTACCCCAGAGACAAAACAGCCCGCTTTCTAATTACTGAACCCATATATCATACTACTGCAGGATCTTTGCATAGCAGATGTTTTGGGCCTAGAATATTCAATGTGCTATCCAGGTTTGGGTGAGATTAACTCAAATACATTTACAAAAATTAAATCTTTTATCTAATTATTGGTTATTTTTCTGTAATGAAATGTCAAGATAATTTGTTAAACATGTTTGTGCGATTCTCCATATACACACATTCACTTCAAGTGAATTACATATATTCCTATAGATGTCTCATTAAACCGCAAATTAAATATCTATGAACTAGAAATAACCATTTTGCTATGATTCCATAAGCTTAAATTTTACTCCAAAATTTTGAATCTATATTTTTATCACATGATACGTAACTGGTTGTTTTGAACATGTGTATTTAATATAATTTTTAAAGATACATTATTAATTTACATGTACAAAATTTCAATGTATAAGTATATAAAGAATTGAATTTGCACCCAAGCATGAACTTTTGCTCTTTCTGCGTTGAAACTCTCAGATTGTAATTTTTCGTTATGTATGCATTTAAATAAATAAACAAATACACCTTTGCTTAGATTCATGTATTATTCGTTAGCTCTTTCATAGTACACCAACATATTTTTTATTACATATAATGTAAAAAATACACCAGATTACTTCAAAATCCAGTATGCAATGAAAACTATACATATTCTTCAACATCCAGGCTAATTATATTTTTCTAAAATTGCTCCTAAAATTCAATACAATTGTTTGCTCTTTTTCTAAGAGACTTGGTTAATTAATAGCAGCAGCAGTAGTAGCAAAGTAGTAGTAGTAGTAGTAGTAGTAGTAGTAGTAGTAGTAGTAGTAGTAGTAGTAGTGGTAGTAGTAGTAGTAGTAGTAGTATAGATATATCTTTGTTATTATAGAGTTCTATATATACATTACGAATATATTTTATGTAAAAAATAAGACAATATTAATAATAAATACTTTTTAATTTTTTAAAACATATTAAACATATTACATAATACTTATAATTATATGTCATTGCGTTCTAACCAGTCAATATATTCCTTCTAGCTTCGCGTATTTTGGCTAGGAAAATGCCCATAATTAACGTGATTCGCAAACAGTTTCCAGCATGCCAATCGACCTGTAAATTACCTTAGAAAAGAATTCTAGAAACAGCGTTTTTCTCAGGTGTTCCTAATGAGTGTCTTATGCCAGAATATGTATCTATTCCTTCTCCTCTCCATAAAATGGGCAGATTCATCTATCAGAACTATCCGTTACCTTGTGAGCCTTCCAACTTCCCAGTTTAAAGTAGACCATTCCTGATCTTGCCTTTCTCCCTAGAACAAGCATATTGCACCTCTTTACCCCAGGTTAATTTAATTTTATTCGATAGGCTCAAGGAGACTTTTGTGTTACATTCTGCTTCGACTTCCTGTCTGCTGATAACCTCTAGACTTGTTTTAATCTTCTTCCATAAATTTTTATTATTTACATTACCACATTGTCATATTGAACCTAGGCCAGTTCCTCTGAGTCCTCTTTCCACCTCTGCAGCCCAAAACGTTGATGTTATCTAGTGTCTATAGCATTTAGCGCGAAGTGTTGACTGATTATGAAATTGGACAACTCATTTGTAAACAGGATAACATAAATGCACTCACAGGGGCAATGCTTTATTTTACTTTATTTTTATTGCTTGCATGTAAAAACAGTTAGCATAAGAAAAACGAATCGCTACTGAGCCTTTGAAAGAGAGAGGATAAACTTGTAATATTTCTAATTAGAATGTCTAGAGCAGTTACGGACACCGGCTGCGTTTTAAATTTAGGATGATCAGTTAACCGAATGACTCAATTGGATATAGTAAATTGTAGGGAAATGTCCTATAATAAGTGACACCGCTTCAAAACTGCCCGTATCTCAATAATGTGAATAATGGCACAACGCATTATGGTAATTATCTTATTTCCATACGAAATTTCTGAATTCTTTTGAAGTTAATTTGCTTTAAAAGCAACGCTGTTTTATACTTCGTACATAAGCAGATTGCTAAGTGAGAATTTTTGACTGGAGGCTACACACACACCCAAATAAATTTTAAATGTTTATGCATAGTTCCTTTAGCACTCATAAATGACTGAGCTTAAAAGTGCAACATGGACATCATCGAGTGAGAGAGTAGAAATTAAAGCAATTATAGCAGAGACGGTTGGGATATAGAACTTCTAATGAGTACTGAAATAAAATTAATTTAAATAACACATCTACATTTTAAATTAGCAACTATAATGATACTTTTTACCTGTAAAATTCCTTTTTGGGTATCTTTCCTGCCCCCTAGGGTTCAAATTAAACGCGTTTAGGTTACTATCCTATCTTAACAACTACGTTTCTGACTTCAAACAGGAAATGTGTTCGACTGCCTTAAAGTTAATGTCCTCAGTAATGTTACTAAAGATGAAAGGAATATCCCATTTCACGTACTTATGCAAACATTTCTAATTATTTCAAACTTTACTGGATATTTTATAGCAAAACAAACTGGAACAAGACTCAAAAAATTAAAGACAACACATTGAAGTGCGTTTCATCACTTTTTTCTATAAAAAGTGTAATGTAGACGTTTGTTCAAAGGAAACTTATTTTTGCAAATTTTAAACTTAAAATTAAGAAGGAAAAGAAGGTAATATTAACAGTGTTTAGGATGCATTGTTACAACAAACATCGTTGTTGAACATTTAAATTCTATCTCAACATGTTTTCAAAGCATGATTTTTTCTCTCCCTGGGACAGGAAGGAAAATCGGATATTTTATTTTCTTGTATTCCACTTCGTAGATTGACCACCTCCTTGGTCTAGGAGTTAACGTTGCTGACTGCTGGCCGGGAGACTTGGGTTCGATTTTCGGTATCTGCATAGGAATTTTTCTAAGTTAGGGAAGTGTGGAACGGGGTCCACCCAGCCTCATGAGGACAATTGGGAAGTTGCCTGATAGAGAGATGGCTTTGTTTGATCTAGAAAGTCGCATGATAGACGACCGGCGGGATGCCGACATGCTGATTACATACCCCTCAGCAATACTGCTCTCTATCACTGAAGTCACAAGACGGAATTAGAGGAAGCAGAGGTTGCAGGCCAAGGCTTAACTCGGGCTGTAGCGCCAAATGAAAAGAAAAAGACTCTATAGATTGAGTTGAATTTAAATTTTTGCTCGGATGAGAATACTCCGGTACTTCAGCCTTGCTCATGCTGGCCATATGCCTACGCTCCCTATGGGGGCACCTCCAGGAGGAAGGAATGAGATCAGGAAGGCTTGGGTAACCCCTCAGAAGATGCACTTCGAACCAGACGCCATGACAGAAGCCTTTCCAAAGCGCAAGCCATTATCACACCGCGCTAGCTCGACTTGCCCTGGCACTTAAGACGCTGTGTGACAAAACCAACGGAGTAAAAAGGGAGAACTGAAAATTCATGGAAAGAAATATTCATTCCAGCATGCTCCTAGGCGACCAGGGAAAACCACGAGAAAATCCTAGGCCAGAATTGGCCGGCTCCAAGGGATATGAGAGCCCAAAGCGTTCCCCATTCGGTCTCCGTAAATTTGTAGGTAGCTTTAAGTAGAAAACTTTAGAATTGTCTTCTTTAAAATAAAAAAGCAATATCATTAATAATTGTGGATAAATTGCAGCTAGATAATACTAATTAATGTTTTAAGTAAATGTTACCTCAAATTTACTATAATTGTTTTGCTAAACGATGAAAGATGCATAGATTATCTGGATATAAATTCGCTGCTCCACCCTGTACGTAGCCCTTTCTGCTTCTTTATTTCAATTCTCTGCAGATTTAAGTGCACTCATATCATCCCTAACGGTACAGACAATTGTGTAAAGATTTGTTTTCATGTGCTATCTGAATAGATGTAGTTAAATGTGATTTTCTGTTCTGCAGAATTTAGTTAGGGTTTCCAAAACGTTCAATGTCTTATCATATTATAGTTCAATTTCACGAGCACTACAAGAAAAAAGCGAACACATGCGTTGTTGATCGCACTCCATGACCTGTTTGGTGATTTAAATGGCTTGTAATCTGAGTGTAGACTGTTTCAAAATCAAATGAATGCATCCATTATGTGAGAAAGCAACATATGGTTACCTATTTGTTGTTGAAAATGATTTGTCTCATTTCAGCAGTTCTTCATAAGTAACTTTGCCATCTGTAAAGTGACTGAGCCAAATAATGTCACATGTATACCTTTAACGCCAATAAGCTTATTGTTTAAAACAATGCCAAATTGCGGTAATGCACTACTGAAGTCTGTATTCACATGACATTTAGTGATGAAATGAGTTAGTGGCAGTACGGCATAACTTTAACTCGAAACTTTATTTCCACAAATTTCTATTGTGTGTAGCTGCCAAAGGCTGAAGGGAGAAACTGTTTTGTTTTGTGGATTCAGCTAAGATTAACTATACAAAACTGTACTGGGAGATCACATTTATTCGAATGTAACCACAACTCAGTTTGAATGGATGGTGTACATAATTGGTACTCAGGACACCTTGCGTTGAAGGGGTGGTGAAAGGGTACCGACTTCGAGAGTACGATAATGAATAACCTAAGGCTGGGAGCTGGGGAGATGGCTACTCAGAGGAATGTGCTCATAAGGTCCAAATGTTCACTTAAATATTTGAATAGATGATGATACACATGTAGTGCGTAATGTTTTACTTGGCAGATAAAGCCCTCTCCCCGCTTACGTCGCTAGTCATTTCTTCAGCTTCAGCAGTAGCAAGTGTTTAAAGTAGGTACTAACACAATCGCATTTTGTAAACAGGGTAACTTAACTATGACGTACAATTAGTTTCTCTCTTTTTTCTCTTGCCCTTTCCAAGATGCACTACTCCCGCTCTCCACAGCAAATTCTTAGAACTAGATCAACTGCTGACTGATTATGCAAATGGAAACTTGCCTTGCGATAGTGATGTCATTCATTTCAAATGACTGGCGGTAAGAGACGAATAAACTTGACACACAGTTTATTTTTCTGTTTATTGTAGCTCCCTCTGTAGAGAGAGTTTAATTGATGCGTATAATTTTTAAAAATGTTTGAGGAAACTGGTGGTTAATGTTAAAAACTGTGTGGGAGCGCTATAACGCTATTATGGCGCTAAAAGTCTATATCTATTTTATTTTACGCACGGGATTTATATATGTGTAGTTGGTTAAAGTTGTCAGCATTTTTTAAAAACAAAATTAAAATGATGTTTGTCTGTTTCATCTCGGGACCAAGAAAAACTAAATGTAGCGTGAATATTTACACGTTTAACAGAAACTCAAATTCAGTTGGATCTGCAGTTAGTTATGAGAAAATTACTGTCAATTTTCTGTTTTAGAAAAGAGATGACAATTGGTTAGCTGTTCCTAATAATTCCAGTATGCAAGCTTTTCCTAATTAAGTTGTTTTTAATATTTAGAGTAAAATTGCATCTGTATTATTATGTTGTTCTCTAATGAAAATATGGAATAAATTTCTTGTTTTATCAGCACCTATTCAGATCTACAGCAGTTTCAGTGTTAATGTTGTATTTCGGTAACTTACTTTAGTAGTAACAAATTCAACAATAGAGTTATACGAGGGATTTTTCTATATAGGTAATGCATTATTTTAAAATTGCTGGTTGACACGTTTTAATATCGAGATTCATAAATAATAAAGAAATATCGGTCTTATAGCTTAAAATCTCGTAGTTAATTCGTTTCAATGGTTATTAGGACTAAACTAAATGGTATATTTCGCTACATGGGCTTTCATGGCATGATTAAACGAATCTATGTGAACTTCAATTATTAGAGCATTTGGATATATATATTTATTAAGTAATTTTCGTGTTTGGTAAGTAATTTAATTGATTTTATGCTCTTATCGTCACTTAGCTCTTACGCACTGATAATTGGTAGATGTATAGATTTTGTATACATATTAAGAAATTGAATGCAGCATGCAAAGCATAAACATATGAAGACCAAAAAAATCTGGATTTTAGGTATAACATTCCTATTCTCTCGACTAGGAAAGAGTGCAAATGGGAACAGTGGTACAGAATGAAATGAGATGCAAAATCAGTACACCTAACAACTATAACTTTCATTGCGAATATAGAATGAGTGTTAATAAATGACGATCTTTGCCCGCTTTCGGGACTGATCAAGAGCGAGCCTTCAAAGCAAACGCAGAAAGCGCAGCACTAACCTTTGCAAAGCCATCGTATTCGATCGGCAAGTGTTTCTTACTGAAATGACTGCATGAGTATTAACACAGATAAACTTAACACTTCTAAGATCCGCAGACTATTCAAATTGCTGATATTTTCAGTCTCCAGTGCCTGTCGATCTATATTGAAACCACTGTATGCTATAATTAACATTGTGTTTTATTATTTGAACAATTTTAGCCTTCCCGCTATGTTTCTCTTGTTTTCTGAAAAAAATCCTGACCTCAATAATATCGGAATAGGTTTGTGTTATTTTATAAGCGCTTAGATAATGCTGAAATGTTTGAATTGCGAAAAAATGAAAACCTTTCTTTCAAATTGATTTATTCATTTTGAGTAATGCGTAAACATTTACAGCTAATCGTGCTTTCTAAGAATACGGTAGTATTAAGGCTATCTTAATCCAATAAGTATGAGTACGCGTTCCCATCCCCCCCCCCAAATCGATTCTTGAAGCTTAAATATTGTAAATGTACTTCGTCATAACGCCTTCACATATATTGTTTAGTATCTTTACATGTTTCAATTTATTTTTTTATAATTATGTGCATTGCAGTTTTATTTTCAATGATTGGTTAATTTTACTTTGTGTGATTATTATAAAAATCCGCCATGCAGGAGATACGTAAACTAAGCGAATTCCTCAGCAAATTGAATTTGTGAAGCTAACTACAGAGTGTGACTCGTGTTTCTCCTACCAGCAAATAATTATAAATTGGTGCCGCTAGAGCTCTTTTTAAATTCGGTTTTCCGCAATAGCCCCTCGCCTAATAGTCCAATTTCCATGATTTTCACAAAACGATTTTTGTTATTTTGTTTAAATGGTTTATACTGAGTTTCGTTGCGAAAAAACAAATATTGGTGGCACTAGAACGATTTTTAAATTTTGGGTTTGAGGTAAACCCCACTCCTAATAGTTTGTTTTCGCTGATTTTCAGAAACTATTTTTATTATTTTATTTCATTGGCATATACCGAGTTTCTATGAGGGAAAAAACTAAAATTGCGACCGCCAGTGCCTTAACAGTCACATATTTTTCATCACCATTTTTGGTGCCTGTGCAGATTTGAAGAAAATTTTCAAAAATATGTACATGGATACAACCTCAATAGCTACATTCCGTCGAAATTCGCTAAAAGAGACCAGGTAACATATAACATTACGCGCACAGCATTTATTGGAAACGTAGCGAACAAAAACAACTTCGCCCTACTTTGAATCCAGCTTTAGCGACTGTCGCCGATGTTATTACAGTTAGACTTAAACTCACATTCGTATTTGTTTACAGAGTGCATAGGTAAGGTTTCCAGAGACTGAGAAAAAAATTGGTTTCTGTTTGTAGTGTATCAAATGATATATTAAACGAAAATCAATTTTATTTGCTATTTTTTTTTTCATGTTTTTACCGTGTTTATAGATATGTTTCAGATGCCAAACAAGTGCCGCATTTGATCGCTAGAAAATTATTTACGCTATCATTCATTTATCAGTAATATTGGATAAAGAAAATGTCAAATGTAGTACATTACAACACTATTTTAGCAAAAATCACTTGTCATCTTTAAAGTAAACCAGTTTTATAATGCAAAGCATATCATTAAAATAACTTGGCTTTTAATTTCTCGCACCACATAACCATGGACAATTTGCAGTATTAAGTATATGTATGGACTTCAATGGTGCTGTTGGTCGCTCTGCGGGTAGATCCCTTCAGATAATTTTAATACTGCAAGTTCACTGTCTCAACAAAGTACAAAATGATGTTCATGTACTGCGGGTCTAATTTTCGGAAGAGTTTTCGCTAATGCAGCTGCCATCAGGTAAATATGAGACTTTTTAGATAAAATTAGGCCGTGTCAAGCACAGTTTTAGTCAAAGCGTTGAGTCCTAAAACGGGACTAATCGGTAAACAACAGTTTTAAGAAAATAAGTTCATTTTTTTGTTATTCAGTTTATGCAGTAATGCTACTAGACCGTTATTATTATTATTATTATTATTATTATTATTACTATCATCGAACCAATATATGGTATCAATTAAAACCTACCTCACTAATAAGACTACAAAATCTTAGAAAGAACAAAACCTTACTATAAAAATCATGTGATGAACAAATGCTATAAAGAATTGTGTAGCATTAAAGGATTAGAAAATAAACAACGTAATTTATGTATATTTGAAGTAGGCATGTTGATAGTAAAAACACATTTACTTTATAAAATTAACAAATAAATATAATACAGCATTTGTCACAGAATCTCTTCCAAAACTCTGTTTCGAAATCGAAATATCTTAACACTATCAAGGGAATTTATGCTTTCATGAATTTTCTTTCAAACAAAAAATAAAGATAAATTGACATAAAACTTACAAACTCACCAGACACAATAGAAATCTAAGTACAAATTCCATTATCAAATTCCATTGATAATATCAATATTATCAAATAGTTATTATAAATGTTCAAAATATACAGGTTGTACACAAATGATTATAGCGGTTTTACACTTATATTTTTTCTATATGGTATACAATATAATTTGAACCATAATTTAAATTGAAGGAAAACTGTGGAAGTTACCACAATACAAATTACAAGTGTTCAATATGGGATCCATTTGTGACACGGCATACATCCAGCCGGTAGTCCATTTCTGGCCACACTGATGTTAGCATGTCTGATGTAACTGATCCAACTGCTGCAATAACTGGTAGGTCTGCAGGTAGCGGTGGAACGTATACACGATCTTTATGTATTCCCACAAGAAAAATTCACAGGGATCTGGGGACCTCGGGGGCCAACGGAGAAAAACCAAGGCGTCCGGGCCACGACAGTCAATCCAACGATGGGAAATTTTTGTCTTTATGTGGAGGCCTTTAGCAATTGCAGACGACATGGTCTCTGTTGGAGATATTTTCTTAACACCTTCCACCCTGTCATTGTTGGGATTGTTAGTTCTCGAGAACTGCGCGCGAAAACTGTTCTGACTCTACACGTTCTCATCTGACACACGCGGTCGTCCGGGGCTCTTTCTTCTACAGAAACACCCCGTCGTTAGGACCTGATTGTATCACATACGAATGTTGTTACCAGAAGGGGCGTTAAGACCAAATCTTCGCCTATACGTCCTCTGGACTGGATTATGTTTCGTGATTTCCAAGACATAAACAGGTTTTTGTACTTTATTTTGTTTATTTCGTTATTGTGGCTGCAAAACAAAATCTGTTCATGTAGAATTGAAACTTTCACACTTTTTCTTCACTTTAAGTTATGATTCAAAATTATATTGTATACCACAAAGAAAAAAAAAACGTTTAAAACAGCTATAATCATTTTGTACACCCTGTATTTTAACCTTTTGCTTAAACTTATATAACAGTTATATCTAATTTATAATTATTATTTGAGGATATTTTTGTAAAAAGGCATATAATTCTATCGTAGGGTTTTAAAACTAATATTCTTCTAAAATATTAATTGTGAGTAAATTTTACTTCTTCTTCTAATAATAATAGCGTACCAATATTAATATTATGTTGTCAATCTGACAATCACATGCATTTGTATAGCCCTAAATAAAGAATTTTACTAACTAATGCGAAGATTATGACCGTTGAACTCAGCGATAATAATTTTGTAATTTTTAAAGTACTTATACTTTGCTCTTACAAACGAGAAATATTCAAATAAATATGCGTTTATTTTCAATGATTTATTTGAACTCTTTCAATATAATTTCCAATTTATTTATTAAATATTTTAGTGAATTTAACAAAAATTCTCTTAGAATGAAATCTGATACCATGGCTACTGCGATGCTATGTGGAGTACGCACTAGAGCCGATAGATGTCGTGGTCCTTGCCGGAATACCAATTAACCATTAAAATGAAATGAACATGAAGAAGAGATGAAAGGGAAGGAAGTGGTTGACAGTGTTGAAATTAGGAAATTGGTGAACCCCGAGAAAAAGTCTATAATCACAAATTTGTCCCCCAAAGTCTTCTGTAGAAAACGCAGAAGATGCAAATGTTTACATCTCCAACAAAGACTGGAGTCAAACTCTAGGAAGAAAGTACTCTGAGGTGTTCATAGCCATGCTTATTAAAGCGTTTGTCTTAATTATATTCTCATTTGATGCCTTTGCAGCGCGCACATGCGCACAGCGAACGGATGGTTGATGATTACATTGTCAGTGTATCCCTCTAGAAAACGCATAGCACATGTTAGGAAATAATCATGTCCGTCTCTATTATTATACAGCTTAATATCATATAATTATAGTTGTGTTTACTACAGCTTTCGCTTCTAAACACGTATAAAAATTAGAACCCGCGGAGCAAGAGTCAAGCAAGCGACATTGCAGCTTCAACGCGCTATGAGCAAATGGCATGCAGTTTCTTAACAATTCTTGTACGTATCGCTTAAACCAGTCGAACATTTACATTCGAGCTCAACTCGATTTCCGGATTGAATTCGAACTCAATACGATCACCGTTTACAGTGTTTTGCAATCAGTATAGGAAACTTACAGCTTTCTACGCAAGTTATTAGTTATCCTGCCTTATTTTATTTTTATGCTCTCCCAACTGTGTGGATTAGTTTTAAGTTGTCCAGTTATGTGGAAGTTCGTGCATTCTATAAAGATTTGTGCTTACCTGGGAGAAGTTTTAATTCATATTATTTTATATTTAGTTTACAATTGAGAGATATTATTTGTAAACAATTTCAGATTCTAAAAAACATCAAAATATTTTCTACTGATAACTAGTACTGTCTGGTAAACACAATAGCGCGTAAAAGTTCGGCATTTGCTATTGGCAGTAACAGGGCGATTTCGGCCGCCATTTTTTTCCATATTGGGCTCTGGTAAATATAGTTGGTATTAGTGCCGCTGATTCATAGCATATTCTGTCATGTAATAACGTAAATATGATGAGATACAACCACCTTATGGACGACTGGTAAACAAAACAATGCAACATAGATTGCCTAGCCTCGAGCTCTCCCCCACATATTTAACTCATATCTCCTTAAACTGGCTTCGCAAATCCCACATTTTTCATCGTTCCTGACGGTCTGTTGTAATCATACTTGCTTCGTAGACCCAAGGTCACAGGTTCAAAACCAGACAGGGTCGATAGCATTTTTAGGGCATAAAAATCTTAGGTATGACTTCCTTCGGGAGGAAAGTAAAGCTTTCGGTTCCGTGTCATAGATTTACGGCACGTAAAAGAACCTCAGACCTGAAAGAAGAGACCTCTAAACCAAATTCATCAGCCGTTTCACGCCCTGAATTGAATGGGACGCTACAGACCAGAAAGGTTAAAGAGCGCTCATGAAGAAAATAAATAATACATTTTCCCTATCTCAAATTGTTCAGTTAGAGCAACCAAGTCCCCTAAAAATAATATCTGCAAATACAAATTTCAGGCGCAAGCACAGTCGCATGGGACTCAAGACCGCCATGCTCTTGTAAAATACTTCATTTCTAAAATTAATTTAACAAGAACGCACATACACACACATGAAATGGACATAATTCTGATATTCATATAAATGTTTGTATTATTTATGGACAATGTTTGTAAAACTTTCTTGTCCGTAAAGCCGTATTTCATTTAATAAAATGTCCAGTTTTAGCCAGTTTTGTGTATTTACAGTTAAGTCCCAACATGCCAGCTTCCCCCTACTGGAAGTCAAAACAATTCCTGTAGAAATTTTATCCTAGCATCTTCTGTCTGTGTACACTTATCCAAAATGTGCACCTAATCTTCCGGTTCCGAGCATAATTGGCAACAATCTCTTCAACAAAAGTAGTCTTAAGCCAAGCTATTCCCTACCTCTGTTTCATGCCTAACCCCATAATATATGTCTCTTTACCCCATCTAAGTTTTAATTTCGCTCTGCAGGTTCAGAGATGACACCTGCATACATCTATTTCCTGCCGGTTTATGTCAGACAGGCGTCTTTTGACTTTTTTATTGCGCAGTTTAGTTTCGAATGCCCCAAGCGTATACCAGATGTTCTAAAACTGATATATGAAATAATACTTTTATGTAAATGTTATTCATTTGGGAATTATTGGAATAAATTTTTTCCCGGTGTGTGTGTGTGGGGGTGGGAAGTTATATGTGTGGGAACTTCATAATGCATATTTGTTGGCAACACTGATTCAAACCGCTATTTTATAGCACGTTTCAGCTTTTTCATACAAAGGCTTCAGTTGTAACGTTTGCCACTCATTAGCTGTTTTCTGAAAGACCTAGGACTCTACATAGCAAGGATTCTACCATGTGCAGGGTAGAGGACAGGCTCCCACATTGCTTACAGGGCCTATAAAACACGCAGATAAGGCGGACTCATAAATTCTAATCAAGGAGCATAATGCCATAATCCCCTCCTTCCTCGGGCGGTGTTATAATTTGGTTGGTTCGGGGAACAAAGGAAGGCAACCTTCCTCGCTTGGCTTGCCACAATGGCGTGTGTCGGCTGGTCTCTGTGTATGGGTGAAAATCTTTCTAATTTGCCAGACGTTATAATCATTTTGTTGCGGGGAAGGACGTTGCAGCGTCTGGATGCGCATTCCCTGATTGGTTACTTTCGTAATGAAATATGTATAGCTTAACAAACTCCACTTTGATGCGCCTACAATGTTATTAAGGGTTTTTATGCTGCGTGCATGCATGCATGCATGCATACTTACATGACTCGGCAATAAAAATGGCAGTAACACCGACACATAAACGTAGCTTTTTGCTGATGCACTTGGCTTAGTATCATTAAAGCCTGTGTGTATATGTGCGTGTGCTCTCCAGTTTAATTTATGAGATGTTTCTTAGAATTCAAATTTTATGTTTGTAAAATTATTTATGCGTCGCCATGCATTTCGTTTAATTTTCACTGCCCGTGCAGTCGTTTCGTGTCATGGATAATCAGAAGTCGTAAATTTTCCATTAAAACTACCTACTCTGTTTTGTAACAATGTAAGGCTTGTAAAGGTATAATGGTAGTGATTTTTTAGAGCTTGTATTTTGGAGGATTTCATCTCTGCATTTCTTTTTGTGTTGACGTTTATTTTAACTCTCCTTTTCATTAGCAGCTCTTTCTCCCCCTCCGTAATTATTATTACACCTTCCTATAAAGGATAAAGAGTAATATAAAAATGTAAATGAAGTAATTTTGATTCTCTTTTTAGCCATACCATAGTCTTTTCTCCCAATTCAGGCGTTTGAGACTGATCTATTACAGAAAGGTTCAAAATATGTTGGTTTTTAATGGAATATTCTTAAATTCTGTTTACATTTTAAACACAGTGAGTTGCAAGCCGGATGAGCACGCTTATGTCTGGGAGAAGCCAGTCGTCAAGTCCTTATAATGCATATGAAGGTAGTAGCTTGTCCCTACTTTGAGGGAAGGTTGTGCATTTGTGCGTTACTCGGTGATTTCGTTTTGTACAAATTGTGTGCTTGTTAATCTTGAAGAGCAGGTTTTTATGTGCGATACCTACATATGTGAAAACGGATTATTGCAGTGAAGTGGCAAGGCAATTCGCAAGAAAATACCCTGACAATCGTATTGCAGGTAGAGAAACTGTTGGTCAAATAGTTACAAAGTTACAAAAACAGGATCTCTGAACAACGAGGATCAACTTAAGTGAAATACAGGAATTTCGTACACAAAGTCGCATTGCCGTTGAGAGGCATCATTTTCTAAATCTCTTATAACACAGGTTGATGCTTGATGTTATACGTTTTAAATACACCATCACTATATGCTTTCGTTAAAAAAATATAAACATTAAATTAAAAATACGAACTTTATGCGCAGCGACGCTTATCTCCCCCTTTTTCGGTTGCGGCGGTTGAACTTCCCCAGTGATTCAAATAACCTCATTGATGTGGTAGTTATTGAACTGTTTTCCAATCATTAGTTTTGTGATGGAGTGCCTTATGTTAAAGGCTGATTCTCTCGCTAGAGGCCCCAAACTATTGTTTCTATTAAAGTTTATGTTATTTAGATAATGCCTTCGTAATTTGTTAATGGTATCGCCAGTAAGTTCCTCTTTATATCGTTTATTGCTTCTTCAGGCAATTTGCGGCTTCCTGAATGTCGAGTGAGAGGACTTCCTATTAAATTCTAACCTTTAAACAGATTTCTGAATGCACACAGGTGTGATTTAACAAAGGACTCGCAGAAAATGAGAGAGAAGGAGAAAGAAACACTGTGGCGGGTAGCGGAGAGGAAAGGGGCAAACAAAATCGGTTTCCACTACAACTGTCTGTAGTTTTTGTTTTTGAACTTGCCCCTACATCAAATCCAGAACTTGGTACCTGCACTGTTTCATCACATAAAGAACTTAAATCATTTTCACTGTCTTATTTGTGGTTTTTTCTTAAAAATAAAAAGGTTGTTAACTAACTTTGTCCCTTTGAGTCAAAATTGCAATGTTTCATTTTATATAACAGACTTGCCTACTTCACAGAGCAAGTATATTGGGAGATCTGCGAGGTATACAGTCAGACGAGACAGGTTCGCGGTTCCGTGCTTGGAGGAGGACGCGGCAGCTCATTTGGTAGAGCATCAGCCCGGAAGGCTGAAGATCCGTAGTTTTGAATCTCGACCGCAAGTTTAATTTTTCATTTCCTACTTTTGTACTACACATTTACTTTAATTAGTATGAATAAACTATGTAAACAATAAGTGGCATATTCTTGATAGCAAAGGAAAGGATCTGCTACATTAACACAGTACACAGTTGTTGCAAAACAAGGTCTACTCGAAGCTGTATAACGATAAATTACTCAAAGCCTCTACAGGACTTAGCCCCTTATTTTCAACATTGCTTCATTCTCCTCCCTAAATAATAGCAGGTGAATATTACGCATGTGTTTTATATACTAAATGAATGCAAAGGTATTTTTTAACTTGTGGCCAGTGATATTTCTTTAATATTTCCTGATGTGTATTACCAACTTCAGTTCACCAGTATACACAAACGTAACAAAGATGAAGGGGAGAGAGGTTTAGTATCACTTTTGGCAGAGCAGAGCAAGAACACAGTGTACTTTTTTTTTTCCTAGTTCTTAGGTAATAACGGTTATTTTTTAACTCGCTATGTTGTAAAGCTTCAGAAAATTGCAATTATTCTTAAGAAATATTTATTTTATATCAAGGAGTTTGATATTTTTAAATATTTTTTTCTCAAAATAACCTCAATATATTCAGTGCTGAGTAAACTAGAGAAAATATCAGAAACTTTCCAAAAGTTCGGAAAATCCCGTATAAAGCAGTGGTCTTGAGCTGTTAACTGCCTTGTCGGATAGATAACATGTATTTTCCTGCGATGGCCTCAAGATGCTGCAATCGCCACGAGTGGCCGAGGTCGCTAAGGCGCGGACTCGTGAGCGGGAGGTCTGGAGTTCGAATTCCGCCAGCACCGTCCTCCCTGACTGAAGTTTTTTCCAGCTTTTCCTTAGTCCTCATAACTGGCAAATGCCGGGGAGGTACCCTAAACTTAGGCCTGGAACGCTTCCTTCCTTAAAAAAATCCTTTCCCAATTTATCATTTCATTTCATGTATCATCAGTGTCCACCGCCTGTGGTGCCTCAGCAGCAAAAAACGGGCGTTAAGCACTATTAAAAAAAAAAAAAAAAAAAGATGCTGCAAATGCTTGCTTGATACATTTTGTTAGATTTATTGTCAATTTATCCTCCCAGAAAGATAAAGAAAACCTTTCAAAAATGTACCAAACTCTGTGAAGTCAACAAAGCAAACTTTGCCGAGCCTATGGGGAATTTGGCAAGCACTGAGCTCGTAAATATTGCAGACAAACTTTGGGAAATAAGATATATTTTACTTATGAATGTATTTTTATCTCTTTGCTGTGATAGTGACATTCTGTATTTGTTTGATTTTTGTTTAATTTGTTTATTTATGGACGCTCTTTAACATCTCAGGTCATCAGCGTCCCGTTCAACTCAGGGCGTGAAACGGCAGACAAATTTTGCTCAGAGGCCTGTCTTTCAGGCTTGAGGTTCTTTTTCGTGACGTAAATGTACGACACGGGGCCCACGGCTTTACTTCCCTTCCGAAGGAAGCCATGGATTTTACGCCCGACAAAATCCATCGGTCCTGGCCGGGTTCGAACCCGGGATCTTGTGTATAGGAGGCAAGTATGGTAACCACTACACCACCAGGACTGACTATGTGTATTTGTTGAACAGCTGTCCATTCCTATAGACATGCTGAGAACAACAAGGCCCACATGTGGCGACACTGTTTTCTTTCCAGTCCTGATACAGCGTATCGCTATAGTTGATGCCAATACATAAAGCAGCAGTGAAGTGGGAACAGACATAAGCGGTGTGATGCACAGGGCGTTTCTTTAAAATGTTGCAAAATGTGTAACTTGTCTTTGAAGTCGTTGTGCGATTTTTGTGAGCGAAAGGTATGGAATGAAAGACTTTTCATATAAAATGCTTCCTCTGTAGGTGAGAAAGATGTCAAGCTGTTTATAATTGCGTGCAAAAGTTCTCTGAAGGACGGATACATATCGAAGACAAAGACCTAGTCGACCGGCTAAGGGAGATTGCCACAGAGACGAAGTTGAAGAGTTAATTCAGACAGAAGGATAACTATAGACACTATAGCTGCTGCTGTTGGCTGTTTACACAGCACGGCCTACCTCATAATCCCTGACAGGTTATGTTTTCACCAGATATTGCACGATGTGTGCTTATACCAAAACACAAATGAAAAGAATGCGCCTGTCATTACAGCAACTAAATCGCTATCACGATGGACACTTTTTTTTTTTGAATGGTGTTTAACGCCTGTTTTTACTACTGTGGCACCACAGGTGGTGAGCACTGATGATATATGAGATGAATTGATAAATTGGGAAAGGATTCTTTTAAGGAAGGAAACGTTCCAGACCTAAGTTTAGGGTACCTCCCGGGCATTTGCCAGTCATGAGGACTGAGGAAAACCTGGAAAAAACCTCAGTCAAGGAGGACGGTCCTGACGGGATTCGAACCCCAGACCTCCGCTCACAAGTCAGCGCCTTAACGACCTCAGCCACTCGTGGCGGTCCAATGGACACGATATACTAACCTGAATGTTTACATTCTTTTGGGATCATGAAGGCATACTGCTAACCGCATTGCAACTTCAAATACAGAGCGTTCCTTATATTGTGGGGCCATGGATCGTGCATATGCATGCTCCGGCACTGTCTGTTACACTGGGTGGGGGGGGGGTTCCTTTCTAAAACTCCCACGTTACTTACTCATGAATGATAGTAACATGCACTATAATGACTGCTAACCGTGTTATAAGCGGTGTTGAAAGTGATGTCCTTCTGCATTCAGACAGTCCTGGCATCTTCAGATGAAATTTCCATTCACATGCATTACTCCATTAGAACATTTCTTTTTCACTTCTTAGGTTTAGCATTTAGCGATCCCATTGCCCTAAACTTATTAACCAGACATCTAACAGTTTTTCTATCTGGAACTGGAATACAGGAAAACATCTCCTAAAATTGTCTACACACCTGTCTACATGATTCGGTTTATACATATGTATAATATATTAACAAATTTTTGTTCGAGCATGCCTTTTTCGGTAGGCATTTAGTGAACTAATAAGAATAATCTAATGTAATTCACTCACAACAAAGATGTTTTGAATATACTTTTACTTTTGAGATGCACAATTTACAAACAATAGTGTCCTTACAGCTCGAACAGAAAGCAGCAACTGACACAGTATAACACAGATGATATACTAGCCTTGAGCGGGTCAAATGCGCTACTGAATAATTTCGATGTCACTGCAGTGTAAGTGAACTACGCTTATATGCGATCTATGGCAACAAGTGGGACTCATGGTACAAACTGTAAACATCATCTTTCGAACGGACATTTTCCTTACCATGAAGCTGTAGAAAGAGAAGTTACCTTATGGTTCTCACAGCAGTCCAAAGAATTTAATGCTGTTAGTGGAAAGATGGGACAAGTGTCTCAATATAGAGGGAGATTAAGTTCCATATCCATTTGCAACTTACTTAATGATCCCGTGCATCATCAGTGCCCACAGCTTGGGGTGCCTCAGCAGTAAAAAGCGGCATTAAACACTATAAAAATAGAATCTCTGCTTTGTAGTGTAGACGACATTGTTCCCGCTAATGCTGCTAAAACGTTTTATTAGCAATATTAACCCTAGAGACACAAGAGGTGTTGGTTGCCTTTCCCAGGTTGGACAGCTAGCTCATCGCAAAATGCAAGTGCCGTGTGTTAATGCCACATCGTTGATATAAGCATGTGTAATATGTTAAAGAAATAACTGACTCTAATATTGTATTACGAATCGCAATTTTCTGTGATGTAAAATCGAGTTTCATGTGAATGTTTCACGTAAGACTTTGACAAAAGTTATAGTTTATTTAGTATGTTTTCTCAAAACTATTAGGCTTCAGTCCTGTATATTTTAAACCTTTAGGATTTATAAGAAATGGTTATATAGGTCAGTTCTTATGTCTTGAAAGAGTTTGTTACAGCGTAAGTGAATAACGGCTATTTATTTATAGTTATTAAAATATACTTACTCCGTTAATATGCGAAAATGATGCTTGGCAAATTATTCTCAGGCTGCTCCACATATTCTTTCAAATGGCGCTGGAAGTTGTCCATTACTTTTCATAACATTTCGCCAGGAATACAGTGGACAGCTTCTGTGGAAAGGTCTGTCCTAACAACTTCAAGCCTATTCTTGTTATCGCCACCCACTTTTTGTCCATTTGCATATTTAACATTCGCGATTGAGGAATAAAGAAGTTTGCAGCATATCGCGAAAACGTTGACTGTTACATCTCGAACCTTATCGTCCTCAAAAAAATAAAGTTCGATGATTCCAAAGGATGAAATACCACATCACATTGACACGAGAGCTGCGAGATCATGGCAGATTCTTCCATGACGACCAAAGTTGAAGGTGGTCTGATAATATGCTGTGTAGCAGTTGCAGAAGCGATGTTCTTGAAATACGTCTCTACTGCGATAGTTCTTTGCTCTTTAGGCCATACGTCCATGACAATGAAAAAGCGGTTCATTGACAATCGAGCGCTAAAATTTGTTCCATGACTTTTGACAGAGAATCTGCCAGGAATTTTTGGAATGTGCGAGGAAACAAAGTGTAATCTTCACAATGAATCGAAAAAAATCGTCGAAACAGAAAAAGGTGCGATAAATTAGGTCAAACGTGAAAGTTGACATTAAGGGTGTTGTGCAACACGACTGTTTATTGAGGGACAGATAGTAAATCGCTTGCTCTTTCTCGAAGTGATGAGACGACTGAGAGAAAATATCAGAAGAAAAAGACCGGATTTGTGCAGAATCTCTTGATTCCTTCATCACGACAATGCGCTCGCTCATAGTTCGCTGTTAGTTCGTGACTTTTTAGCTTAAACAAACATAACCGCCCTTTCTCAGCCTTGCATACACACCAGCCTATCTCCAGTAGACTTTTTCATGTTTCCCAAGATAATTCCGCTTTGAAAGAGCACTGATTTCAAACTATTGAAGACATTAAAGAAAAACTACAGGTGGACTTGCGCTCGATTCTGTTGAAGGCCTAACTAGACTATTTCAAGGGTCCCATTCCACGAAAGAATGATCTAATACATACAAGCATTAATACAAATCCTTGTAAAGTATGGTCTTGTACCTTTCTGTTCCATGAAAGAAGTGCAGCACTTGAAAAGTATTAGTAAAAAGTTACCAGTGACGTCATATAAGAGCAAAGTGGAGGAACAGCTGTTTTCCATGCGTTTTCATATCTTGAATTAGGTTATGTCCACTCCTTAGGGATTTTTGATGTACAGAATTGATTATTGTCATTTCTGCTAAATGGGTCTTGTATGTTTTTCTCATATATGATAATTTAAATACTTTATTAGGCATTTATCGATATTCAAGTGCATTAAATCATTTTGGGACAACAGTCCCATAAGGCTACATTTAGGAGCGTCAATTTCAATTGAGCTTCCCAATTGCTCTCGGTCATTTATTTTATTAGTCCATTTGATCATTCATATTTATTTATTTGTTTATATTGCCTGACAATCACATTTTCATTATTAGCAAAAAACTGGAAAAATTGTGTCAAAATAGATTATTTTAAAAGAGAATGAGGAACGAAAGAAATTATTTTCATGGCATGTAGTAAGAACCTTAAAAACATATTAATTAAGATGCATTTGAAACAGGAAACGCCAATATAAATCATAAGTCGTAATTTAGTTCACTTAACCTAACTTTATCATTATACACTAATGCTTATTTATTATTTCTTTATACATATCCCTACTCATCCGTTATCATCACTTTAGCTAATACTTACCACATTTAGGTAAACTGACTCCTAAACACATTAAAAAGACAATACATTTTTGAAGTTACCAATATTCCTATACTGGTAGAGACATTTATGAAAATTACCAGTGCCCGACTAATACTAATATTTCTATGGGACTGAACAACAAATAATCACTTGTACACTTGTAAGTATGGAATTATAAATTACAAGTATAGCACAAACCTTTGTGGAGAATTTTACTAATAACTACAAGTTACAAGTCCGTATACTTGTAATGTATTAGACCCTACTTTTGTGGAACAGGGCCTAGAAGTGGCAGAGATTTTGGAAGGAGATAAGGCTTACTAAGTTTATTTTCAAAATGTCCCGAAACTTTCTGAAACTAGTACATTAATCTTATCACTAGGTATATGTGGAGAGTGAAATTTTGAGTGGTCGAGTTTTGAAGGACATAGCTTTAAGCGTTTTATTACAGTAAGTCACGATTTCTCCTATGGTGGCGCTGAAGCTACCAGACACCTAATTGTATTATCTAGCGGTGAAAATAGAAAACAGAGACGTATCCAACAAAAAAGAATTCCCCCCTGGTACCTGCTTAATCGGTTACAGTGTTTACTCCCACAATTTAAGATAAAGTATCTTATATGACGGTGACGCGCATACCCAAATTTGATTATCCAAAAAAGCTAAGGTATCCAACATTTCGTCGGTTAGGGAAAAACAACAAAAGAGCAATTACTGGCGCTTCTTCCTTTTTTAAGTTGTAGTTGTGAAGAACCTAACCTATAATTGCTTGTTATAAAAAGGATCTGTGTTTTAGATGGAGCTCATTAAGAAACAAATTTGCTTCTGGCATTGTTTATAGTCGGCTTGGGGGCTCGCGTAGATTGTTTTACAATGTTTTACCTGGAAGCTGAACTCGTAAACGATTTCTTCGTGCATGTGTGTGTGTGCGAGTGAGAGGGGCAAGGAGAGAGAGAAAAGGGTCTCATAATAAAATGTATGCTCTCTGTATTGTGTACTGAGGTCACATGCATAGGATATACCCCATCACTTTATAGCCCATTTGTGTTCATTAGAGGTACAGCGTTTCTTAATTGCGATGTACAGCAGTTGATACCACTGTGGGGTTCTGATGGTGACATTTGACAACCATGAAACGAAGTTAATGGTTCCTTGAATCTCTCGCGGCAGAGACTAAACAGCAGAAAACAGTGCTAAACACTTTAATATGTTTCTGAGCTTCGCAAACAAAGCTACGAGGGTAATAAAATGGGATAAAATGCACACTGCTGTAGCACAATATGCTCGTTAACAAACCGTGTTCTGCGTATGACATGGCCTCGTTATTACTTTGTTTTTAAGGAATGCCTGCAAGTAATTACAGAGAAGACATTAAGAGGGTAAGTTATATGTGACTTGCTGGTCACAATGTGAGATGTTCCCCGAAAAGAATTTCGAGAGTGCACATAAATTATCGATATCTTCGTTCTCTGCTATATAATCGTCTCTACGTGCAAGCATGTCTTTAAAACACAACGACATTGCATAATATATTTAATTTCAGACACTTTTTGGAGTTAACAGAGAACCAAAACTATTCATAAAAATAAATTTTCGATTTATAGTATATTTTTATGGCTGATTGTCGTGCTTCTAGCCCCTTTTCTATATTTTGTCGACATTTGCTTATGCTTTGTATTGAAGCGGTTTCGCCATGGGATGTTGTTGTTATTGTCCCCATGTTGGATGAGGCAAATTATGAAGCGGGTTTAGTAGGCTGACTATTGGTCGCTTCGTTGTTGTTGCCTATGCTTCAACGATAGTAATTTCTCAGGGTGAATGCTGCATTTTGTTGATTGGGACTCAACAGGACCGGAAGAAGAGTTCAATGGTGTAAATAAGCACGCGTTGAGACATAATATATATTAGTATTTTATTATGTCCAAAATCTTTCGCGTCCCCTGTTTTTTTGGGCATGATAGACTTGGCTTCTTTAAATATAAACTTAGTTGACGCGTGTGAAACTTACAGACGAGTGCCGCGGCGCGTGAAACTGAAAGTCGTACTTATAATGAGTATTGCAAATTGCTTCGAACTGCGTGTATCTTGCCGCGTGTTGAACTGGCGAATGAGCCCAACTGAAGTGAAATGAATTGAACTGCATGTCTCGCCGCGTGTAAAACTGCTTAATGCGTGTGGCGTAGGACTTCAAAACTGAGTGCCTCAGCCGAGCAAACTCTCCCTTATATATCAAATTCAATTCAAAAATCGTTGGCTAGAAGACGCCAAAAGCGCCTATCTTTAAAAGTTCAAACATGCATTCTCTATTGATTGGTTCCAAGTCACGTACTATATCTGCTAATGGCTATTTTTTGAAAGTTTTAAAATATTTTGTCAGCATTGGCTGGTTTAAAGGCGAACGGTGCCACGTCTGTCGGGGTCAAATGCTCAAACGAGTTTAAAAGACTCCGTTTATTAACTCTCCACCATAATGGTTTCTCATTTTCAATAGAATTTTATGGTCTTGTCTTTCCAAGCTACCGAAACAAAACACCCAGCTTTCTATTTTGTACAATTCTTAAATCAAGTTGAAGCTTATGAGCTATGGCACAGGTATATACATAATAAGTATATTGCTAATTACAATGCCAAAACAACAAAATTTTAAACAGTGTTTAACGCTCGTTTTAGCTTCTGAGGCACCACTGATTATACATGAGATGAAATGATGGACTGGGAAAAGATTTTTTTTTTCCCCCAGGAAGGAAGCGATCCAGGCCTAAGTTTAGATTACCTCTCCGGCACTTGTCATTTATGAGGACTGGAGAAAACCAGGAAAAAACTTCAGTCAGGGAGGACGGTCCTCAGACCTACCGCTCACGAGTCCGCACCTTAACGACCTTGGCCACTCGTGGCGGTCCAATATAGGATGGCTGGACTTACATAAATAGACAATATAAGACTATTTCAGTTGGGGTGGGCCGTAAGAACTGTTTCAATATTGGTATAACTGGCTTAAATCCAACTCTGCTATTATAGTTGATGTTCGTAACTCTTTAAAAATATAAATTTGTAATCAGGGAAAATATTTCCTTTGGCATACGTTTATTTATTTATTTATTTTTATGGGCGATCTTTAATATCTCTGGTCATCAGCGTCCCATTCAATTTAGGGCATGAAACGGCCAACAAATTTTGCTCAGAGGCCTCTTCTTTCAGGCTTGAGATTCTTTATCGTACCATAAATCCACGACACGGGACCCCCGGCTTTACTTCCCTTCCGAAGGAAGCCATACTTAGATTTTTAGGCCCGAATATTCCATCGACCTGGCCGGGTTTGAACCCGCGATCTTGGGTTTGGGAGGCAAGTATGGTTACCACTACACCACCAGGACCGACATGGTAAATAGTGAAGCTATTCATAACCACTCTTGCTATTATACAGTAAAGATCTTGAAAAAGAAGAAAATTACGAAAAGTGTGCAGAGCAAGTGCTCCAAAGTGAAAAATAGTTGTTAAATTGTACGAACAGAATATTTCAAGTCTTTATTAACATAACATTATTTCTTTTTAAGGATGCATGTACACAAGTAATTTGAGAATGACAGGTTGTAAATTGTTTGAAATTGTGTATTTTGCATAGTATGAACATGTTGCAGTACATAAAATATTTGTAATATTTAAACGCAAGAAATGCATTATAAAATTCTCATTCATAGGGAAAGTCTAGTTATATCTATTAAATGTAGTTTTAAGGTAAACATTTGAATTTTTTTAAAAAACTAATTAGAGTATTTCTAGGACTTTTAATTATGTGTTACATTTTTTATTGTGATATGTAGTCTTAAAGTAATATTGTTTACGAACTGGTTTTTATCATTCACTAGAGGAAATTTCGTTTTTGCTACTGGCTATTCTAATGTAAACAGTTTGAACACTTCTTGGCTATGGTGCAGGCATACATTAGTTTACGAATTGGAGCAATTTGTGAGTTTTTAAACAAATTTTTCTTTGATTGCACTTTTCTCCAAACTGTATTTTCGTGTATGCATGTTCTTCAAGAAAAACCATTGCTTTAATTGACCTTGATACTTTCAGTGGTGTTTCTGCGCATAACAATGAAGTCACTGAATCAGAATTATTAAGAAAAGTGTCATAACCTAGAAATTATGCAAGCATTTTAACATTGGTAAGCTGAGCTTTCCGCATTCCCTTAAACATATTTATTATAATCATGCTTCGTAAGTGTATGTACATTAATAGTGCAAAACAGAGTCAATATGTTAGAAAAATGATTGTTCATTTATACATTTTTCTACAGAGTCCTACACCGTGTTATATGGGTATTCTCTAAGAGAACATTTATGTATTTATTCTTCACCGGATATTAATAAGAATAAAATAATAATAATAATAATAATAATAATAATATAATTTGGGGGAAATATGAAATATTCTTACGCATTCATAGTGAATACCCCTTTAATAACGAGTTAAATAACATTTGGTTTAAGAATATTTCTATTTTGTCTAGTATTGGTGTTATGTATTTGCATATTTTTTATAAAATATTCTGAATTTTAAAATAAAATGTCACAAATTTCAAAATATTTATGTTATTTTTTTAAAATAAGTGTGTTGTTGGCATCATTATTCCAATTGCCTTCTTTTATAGTACATAAACATTACATTATGTATTTGCATATTTTTTATAAAATATTCTTGAATTTTAACATAAATAGGGACAAACTTCAAAATATTTATGCTTATTTTTTTAAATAAGTGTGTTGTTGGAATCATTATTCCAATTGCCTTCTTTTATATTACATAAACTCGCTGAATTTCAATAGAATTACCCCAAATATTCATTAATCCCTATTTTCATAACTGATTAGAAATAAGTATGTAACCATTTTTGGTGTAGATCTGGAGCTAAAGAGATATTTGTTTGAGAGCACAGATAAACATCTTAGTTTTGAGATAATAAATTTGACATGTATTTTCCGGTTTCCACATTTATCAACTTGAAATTTGACATTTGTGTTCTGTTCTAATAGTTGATATTGCTTCCTACTTCTGGCGAGTTATAATTTTACTAACTTTTAGCATAATTTAATGATAATTAGCTAGTTCTAAATCAATTACGTATACATTTAAGCAAACACTCCAATTATGGTGTAAGTTTTTAATGCTTTTGCTGGAAAGAATTTCGCTGGTGTCATCGGCAAAGAGCATGGTGCCAACTATATTTTTTATTTCCAAAGGCCGTTTATTAAACATGTAAACTGCAAAGAGTGCATCCGCTTAAAATTCATTGCACACATCTAAGTGTACGCAAGGGAAACTCATATTATGGTAGACAAATAATAAACATTTTCTATGCTTATTTTAGCACTGGATTAGATCGATAGGGACGGAGGAAGACATTTCGGTACTTCAACTTTGCTCAAGGATGACAGTTTATGCCTACGTCCTAATGGGAGCACCTTAGAGAGGAAGGGATGAGGCGAGGAAAAGACCGCGATGCCATAACCCAGGAGCGGAGAAGCATGGACGTAACGCTGCACCTAACAATGTTTGCAGGTATTACATTCCGATGCTTTTCTAAGAGTGCAAGCCCCTTAGAAAGGTCTCTTTCATACCAGACGCCAAAGACATACCTTCTCAAAGCGCCAGCCACCGCACATAGCACCAGCATAACTTGCCTGGTACATTCGACCCTATAATAGAACCAACGGAATTTAAATGGTATTAAAAGTTAGGGCCAAAAATTCATGGAAAGGAAAAATTCATCCCATTATTTGCCTAAGTGATCAGAGGACACTATGAAATATTTTAAGATCAGTATGACTGGTCCCAAGAGATTTGAACCGGAACCTTCCAAATATCAATCCCAAACATTACCGCCAGAGCCAAGCCGCCTTGGTTATCTTAGCAGTATTATACTCTTTTCATAAAGTTTTGCTCTTACATTGATAAACTGTAAATATGCATGAAACTATTTTTCACTGGAATTTGAAGACCACAGACAGGCATGTGGGAGAAATTCGAAGAAGTGAATGAAAAAATCAACAATAACAATTTCATTGACAGTGTAAATAGGATTGCCGGTAGTAGAAACAATATCAGTAAGGAAAGTAAAAAATCCTCTGAATATGCTTCAAAGTACGAGAGTTCGAGTCATGCTTGATCCCAGAAAACGGCGGGAGGAAAACGGTAGAGTGCGAAGTAAACAACGGCATTCCAGATGCATACTTTTCCTTCAGTGCTGCTCGAGCCCATGTGTTTACGTTCAGTACTTAGTACAGGTTGAGGTGTTGCAATAGAACACGAGTTTGCGGGGGCTCTATTGTTACTGGTACAGTTTGAAGTATCAGAAGACGTGTTTGCTTTTGTACTTCTTTCGAATTATGTTTAAAATTCGTGTTATGTAAGCATTGAATTAATTATTTGGATAATTGAAATGCCAATTAAAAATTTACTCTATAACAATGAATATTTATATACGATACTTAACATCAAAACATATTTATGCCAACAAATAGGTAGTTTTCCTGACATTCCACCTCAAATGCAGGTACAGTAAAAACTTTGTCAATAGATTTAAAGAAACGGGATAGCCGAACTCTAACATTCGTAGGCCTAACCATAGGATTCTAATCTACATGATAATGGGGCATCACTTGAACTTCTTCTAATAAATCTTTACGTCGTATAGCACAAAAGTAGGCATTTCAAAAACTTCAGTCCATACGGCTACTAAACTTTCAAAACCTTACAGAGTTATTATAGTCCAAGAATTACGGCCGCATAGCAATGAAAGTGGCGTGAATTTGTGTAATTGGGTTTTACAGAATATTCATGACGGTATTATTGATCCGCATTTAATAGTTTTCTGTGATGAAGCAGAGTTCGTTTACTGGTTATGTATGTTCACAGAACAATAGACTCTGAAACAAGCAAAATCTACGAACAGTTCACGAAATTTCTATGCATGATGAAAAGATTGGTGCATGGTGTGCCGTAACAGAAAATCGAATGATAATATTTATTCAATATATTTATTGAACATGCCGCAATTTTTTTAAAAACTTAAAAAAAATCTCATTTATTAGTGGGAGAACAATCTCCCACTTTAAAGTGATATTTGTGGGGACATACTTTTCGAGAGATGATACGTGAGATATAGAATGATAAATTAAAAAAGAATTTTTGAAAGGAAGTGTTTCAGGCGTAAGTGAAAGCTTGTCCCCAGCATTCGCCATTGATGAAGACTGGGGAAAACCTTAAAAATACCTATCCTAGATCTAATCTGTTGTATTGGTAAGTTAGTGAGGCTTTTCATATAACCATGATCTGATAGATTTTTTTTTTAATGTGTTTTATTTACGGACGCTGTTTAACAGTTCAGGTCATCAGCGACCCATTCTATTCAGGGCGTGAAACTGCCGACAAATTTTGCTCAGGGGCCTCTTCTTTCAGGCTTGAGGTTCTTTTTCGTGCCGTAAATGTACTACACGGG
The DNA here is from genome assembly GCA_030762175.1 of Metallyticus violacea. NCBI lineage: Eukaryota > Metazoa > Arthropoda > Insecta > Mantodea > Metallyticidae > Metallyticus > Metallyticus violacea. Next base: position 54,410,165 of record CM060831.1, read on the forward strand.
ACCCACGGCTTTATTTCCTTTCCGAAGGAAGCCATAATTAGGATTTTTACGCCCGAAAATTCCATCGATTCTGGCCGGGTTTGAACCCGCGACCTTGGGTTTAGAAGGCAAGTATGGTTAACATTACACCACCAGGACCGACGAACTGATAGACGAACCTTTTTATGCTATAATACATTGTAAGCCAAAAAAAAAAAAAAAAAAAAAAAAAAAAAAAAAAAAAAAAAAAAAACCTGAGGATTTTTCTGTGAGAACACAAGTGAGGAATAGTTTTCTTTTTCTTCATAAGTATCGATGTATATGAGAGGGGAGTAAATCCGATGGCCATAAATTAAATATGTACTAATGAAATTAAAGATTAGAAGGCCAAACAAATCTAGTAGTAAACAAAGTATATCAGTGTTTGGAAAACAAACAATATAACTTAGAAATTTGCTACTATAACTAAATTATCTGTGAAACACCTACATCCGAATAAAGGAGAACAATACATTTCAGCTAGGATGTAGTTGGATAACCTCTTAAAGGTTCAGATATTTATCATCAAAGTAAACGCGTACTAATTGACAGATAAAAGAGAACAAACTGCATATCCTTTGCATGTTCTGTACACCCTGCCGGGAATGACCTGACCTCTGCAACCATGCGTAAAGAAAGATCTGTATCGCAACAAGCGTGTAACGGACAATAGAGTGCGCGGCTAAAGACTTCCAACTCTGTAAGAGTTTAGCACACAGGATGGAAATATCATTAAATAGGCGGATAATAATATAATCTTTTTGAATTTCATCTCTCAGTTGCTTTTCCTACTGATTTCGCTTAGCATATTATAGAAATATCTTACATTTTTCATAATCGATGAATTATAGTCATGGGTTCATCGACCGGTTTACTTCAGAGAGTAGTTACTAGTCGTAAAGTATGTATAGAAATAATTTACTTTGCATATTTTTGCGGTAGCATGTCCGGTGAGAAATATTCAATAAAAGTATCCATGAAATACAACCGCATAAAGTTAGGCCAGTCTCTCCAATTAGAAGTATCTACTAAAGTGAGTTGTGGTTCGGCGTCATATGTACAGTTGACGACAAAAGTTGTAAATCTGACTTCGTATATTGCTGTATATGACGTTAAATGCATTTTCACTAATATTGCTGCGGTCTCCCTGCATATCGACGGTTTGCATCTACCATTCTTTTTTGATCTCCTCTTTTCTTTTATATTATGAATCGAGCAATTAGATTTTTAAAATATTTCGAAATTTTTATTTTACTCACGGGATATCTAACATTTTTTCACTGTTAACTTTGCTCGCCAGTAGTGAGTAATCAAAAACGTAGATATCAAGTTCGCTAAGACGAGAGGATTTGAAGCAGTTTTGTGATAATGTGAGCTAATGATAATGAGGACTACATGCAAAATAACGGAAAATAGCTTACATAATGGTATTATCAAAAATTTCCAGACCAGGCTTTTATACAACAAAATACTTACTGTGGCACTTAGACGTTATAAAAGTTTCTGTTTGCAATATTGTATCATATTGTTAGCACAACACTGATATATTCGTTCGTTTCAAGGAGCGTGTTAGCATGGAGGGGATTCTGTCACATGCATAAAAGAGACATATGCTATCCATTCAAGATTAAGTGACGCTTTCTTCTCTTGCGAGACTTGGTAACGAACGGACGTGCTACATATCAGAAGGGCCATCTAAGCAAAGAATGCCAGTTATCAATCAGTATGTGTAAATAAGGTATTAAGTTAAACTTATTATGAAATTACTTATATATTTTGGTTTTAATACGTTTAGGTCTTATCATTTTATTTTTAGCCGTCTTAGATAAGGATGCGTTATATTGGTGGGGATTAAGAACTAAGTTTGCCACTTGTAGCGTAAATAAAGTAAAGTAATTTAAGAAGTTAGCGATGCTCATTTAAGTTAATTAGACTCGCGACATACATTGTTTAAATTTTGTCACCATTTCCTACAATATAGTCTGTTTATGCTACAATACACGCTCTTAGCATCTTTCCCACTTTGTGAAAGTTTTCTTGAAGCACTTCTCAAAGACCAACTGGAATTCAAAACGGCAAACCTTCAGCTTCTGTTTCATCTTCTGAAAGAGGGAGAAATCTCAGGGGCTCAAGTCTGGTGAGTAGGGCGTGTGAGGAAGGGCTTATGCCATTGTGGCCGAGAAACTTAATCTTTAATGCACTGTCTTGAAGCATCTAATTTTTCTCGAGCCACATTTCAGGTCTTTTGTGCAGAATGTCCTTCTTTACATACTTCAATGATTCTCCAACGATCTTCATGAACAGGCCGTCTAATTTTTTCCACCTTTTCCGGGTTAATGCCAGTGAACGTACGCAGGACTTCTTTCTTCATTACCATAAGATTTTCCAATCATTTTAGAGGTCTCCGTTCCAGATTTTCCGAGTTTAACGCAGAATTTGATGTTAGTTCTTTGCTCTGTTTGCAGTTCATAATGAAATAATAAAAAGTATTCTAATAAAAATGTTGTTTTGCTGCAACAGGTGTTTTGATTTATTTAGTTTATTATTATTCTAATGCAGATTAAAATTAATAATTTTAATAATATAGTAATTTGCAGTGCTATAGTACAGCAAAAATCACATCTTTTTTTCCCACACACATATACATAATTTGATACTGGAGAACAACCTTCCACTTAATGAGACATTTTTCACTTGTTTGCATCACAGGCGATGGACATTGATTATACGTAATGTGAAATAATAAATTGAAAAAGAATTTTGGAAAAGAAGTGTTTCAGGCCTAAGTTAAAGCACTTCCCAGCATTCGTCATTGATGAAGACTGGGGAAAACCTGAAAAATGCCTCAAATAGATCCTGGCGGGCTGCGAACACTAGATCTTCCGCGCACGATTTCGGGCACTTGGGCTGGTGTTTTGGTTTACAATGTATTGTTGCATAAAGTTGTTCATACATTAGTTCATGGTTATATAAAAAAAAACTCACTAATCCACCAACACAACAGGGAATTTAAAGAAAAATTGGGAAATATTTATATGATGAGATAATAAATTAAATTTTAACTGCTCAACAATATTTTTTTGATTTGTCATTAACATTTTTTTATTTATCTGGTGTACAGCTATACTTAAACTTAAATAATTGTTTTTGTTACACTTCTGGATTTAATTTTGGTTTCGTTGCATTCTCAATCTCTTCTTTTTACTCATAGCTCAGAATAAAATGGCATACAATTACGAGAAAAGTATGACCTTTATTTTTAATTTTTTTTCTTTCTCATCCCCTTCCCATCCGGTAACTTCCTCCCGTATGTACGCATGGTGTGCGTTTGTGTTAAGGGTGTTAATATGAGTTACAGTTAATTTTAATAGTACAAGATTACTTTTGCTTAGTAACTTTTCTTTCTTTAATTCCGAAGGAAAGTAAGCTATTGCGATTGTACCTATAAAATGCTTTCTGAAAAATGTCTTCAAATGTCCATCGACCTACCTTTTAGGGACCGAAAATGATTATGAAAAAAAAAAAAAATATATATATATATATATATATATATATATATCCGTTAACGCTCTAGTGGTTGTAATTTTTGTTTTTTCTCAACGAAACTCGCATATAGCCACATTAACAAACGACTTATGCAGTTAATTAACCAGCAAAATTGAACCATTGGGGTGCAAGCGAAACTTTTTTTAAAAAAAAATAAAAATCGTTCCACGGTCGCAATTTTTTTTTTTTCAACGAACCTCGGTATACTTCTTTAAAATAAATTAATCAGTCATTTCAGAAAATTAGGGAAATCGGGCTATTAGCAGTGGACCTATAACTGAAAAACGAGTGGGGATTAAAGCGAATTTTAAAAATCGCCCTAGAGTAGCAATTTAAATTTTTTAAAGGAAAGTCGGTACATAACATTGAAATAGAATAAGAAAAATATTTTCTTATTCTATTAATCAATTTGGATTATTAGGAGGAGGTAACTTAAACTCAAAATTTAAAAATCGCTCTAAGTGGCATTAATGGTTGTTTTTTTTTTCCGCAACGAAGCTCGATATATACCATTTAAGTAAAATATAAAAAATAATTTATAAAATCAGGGAAATCGGGTCATTAGAAGTGGGGGTTTACCTTAAAGCAAACATTTAAAATTTCTCTAGTGCTACTAATATTTGTTCCTTCACAACAAATTTCGGTATATACCATTTAAATTATATTAAAAATGAATTTCTGAAAATTAGTAAAATTGGACCATTAGGAGCAGAGGTATACTTGAAAACCGAAATTTAAAAAGCGCTCTTGAGTTAAATTTTTCTGTGTATTATTTAAAAAAAAAAAAAGCAAATTAATTCAGTATATAAACTGTATTTTTAACGTTGCATATATTATATCGTATATTTAACAAAAGTATTGCCGTGAAGGTAGCAAATGTGAAATATTAATGCATTATGTGTTTGAGAATTATATTTATATGTAAGAGTTCTCTGTAATAAACTTCAGAAAACTTTTTGATACGTTTTTTCTACAATAAAATTGAAATTAAACTTCAAAGCCCATGAAAATCGATGGAACTTTCGATTGTACATAGTTGATTGTGCATATTTGCTTAGTACATTGCAACTGTTTTAAATACATATTTTATAACATTTTTTTTGTATTGAAACATATGAACAACATCTTCTTTTTAAATACACAATGTAAATCGAAACTATCTGTTATTTTTCTCTATTTTAGTGAATGTAAAAATGATACCAAGGGCTCAGTTCATGGTTGCATTCAAAAAGGTTTAAAAATTCCCACATAGTATAACTTTGTCTAGTGGTCATATATTTCATTTAATTAATAGTATACCATTAATTTTTGTGGTTCAATCTCAGTAATAATGATAATTCTAAAAATGTAGTTTCTGTTTCGTGATACTTAGAGATATCAAGAATTATAATTTTGTTCCCTTAATACCATACAGTAATGCCACAACTTATTTCATTTCATTAATTAATAGGGTCACAAATTTTAAAGTTACTCTACTAGATGAGGAATTCGCATAGTTTACGCAGCTCCAGCCTGGTGGACTTTTTTGTGTTTAGCGTGTGCTTTTCTGGCTTTTACTGTCTGTTGCAAGCTCGATCATTTTCCAGACACTTTCTTTCCCTCAGCGACTGTGTTTACAGTATTTTAACTAGGTTATGTTTATAATGAGCAATATATTCTTTTCTCGTCTGTACACCAAGTTATGGCACAGGTGGCTATCGGGAGAAATCACTATTGAAACGTATACAATTTCCACGTAATGAGCTAACTCAGCGTGGGTAGAAAGAACCCAAACTTCTTCTCCCGATAATTTGGATCCTTACCGGTAAGGTAATGGCCGCCCCGTGGCTTACATCACTCCGGAGATATTTCGTTTCGAGGTCGTGAGGTAACAATTTGAGAGCTTTTTTTCTTTTCTGTCCTTTTTCCCGCGCTTTCCTCCATCCTCAGATCAAACAACGAGAGAAAGGCACGCTAAGTAATCTGTCACGTGCTTCTCTCGGCAGGAAATAAAATGGCGGATAAGTGCGGAGGCGCGCCGGTCGCCTGCGTGATGCGGTCGATCACGAACGTCTTCCTCCGCCCATAAAGAATCTTTGCACGTTCCTAACTGAGAACTGGAGAGAATGTAGAGAACCAGTAGGAGAAGTATAAAATGGTATGCCACGTTCCTATTAGCACTTTTCTAAAGCGCGGGGAATGGTCTGAAGTGAAATCCCTTCGACAAAAGAAGAAACAAACAAAAATGCAGTTGATTACGTCTCGTTAGTTCATGCGGTCATATTGTATCCATCAATCATCGCAAATCGTTATGTACATCTATGTTAACAAAGTTATAACCCAGAGAGAGAAAAGTATTTTTCCCTACACGTAAGTTGTACGCAAATTTCTTTGAAATTTAATTAAATTTGTGTTACATTATCGAGCATTTAATCAGAAATTTCTGATTTTTTATTAAATACCTATAGGTAATAATTTTTCTCGCTTTTTTGAAATTGTCAGATATTATAAATCGTCCGCCTATTTTCACTTTAGTGTATTCCCACTTTTTTTTTCAGTTTATTTTGGTTTTAACTGTTTTAACGTTATAATCTATGAGTGTATATTAATTGCAATTTTATTTAAGGAAAGTCAGAATTTTTAAAATTGTATTTATAATTTCTTATTCTTTGAAGTTTTCTGTTAATCTTTCTTTTTGTATGTCATTTATTAAACCTATGTTGGCAATTGGTAGTACTTTTTAAATATATTCATTCTACTAAAAATTAAATACACTGCAAAAATAATAATGAGGCCTGATTTGTAAGAAAATGTGTATATAACTTTAAAAATAGGACATTTTCAATTTATAAAATAAGTAAATGAAATAAAAAAAAATTATACAATCCTAAATATATATCAGAATATAGATTATACATAGGTATTTAGAGAAACATGAATTAAAGAACGTGTTATAACTTTACTCTCAGTTTTCCACACATATAAAATGTTAGTTTAAAATTTCCTTTCCTTCAGCTTTGAAGCAGTTTTGTCGGTGGTGAAAAGCTGGGCACCAATTTTGAAGCGATTTAGTTGTTGATCGCCATATTTAATAGCGGCGTATCGTTGATTGACTATTGATTGCTTTGGTGTTGCTGCCCATGCTTCATGACAATATTTCGGGGTTTTGTTACCTGTTTTGTGACTCGTGCTCAACAGCACTGGGAGAGGATATCAACTGTATTAATAATCACGCGATGAGCAGGTCTGAATATATATGGTAATTTATTATTCGCAAGATTTTTCGCGTCCTCTGGTGTACAGTGTACGGTTGAACTTTAACTACTTCGAGTATAAATTTAGCTGCAGCGATTTCCAAGAAGACGAACTGAATACTGCGTCCGAAGTAGAACTTATTGTAGTGCCCGCATCGATTGTACAGGTTAATCTGCGTGCCCCAGCAGAGCAAATTCCTCCTTAAATATTCGATTCAAATAAACTAAACATTGGCTTCACCAAGCCAACGGGGGTCGCAAAAGCAAGCACAAGTCTCGCGCCTTGCTTTAAAAATTCAAAATATACATCTACTATTGGCTGGTTCAAATTCACCTGCCAACGCATGTCACCGGCTTCTCTTTGAAAATTTATAACATTTATTTACATTTGTTGGTTTAAAGTTAACTATGGAAACGGCTGGCGAGTTCATTTTCCCTAACTTATTAGAAAGTCTGGGCTTTATTAACCCGCGCCAACGGTAAGTCTTTTAAGAAGTGGCATAACACTGGTGCCTTTCCTTTGTATAGCCGTTTATCTC